>OX393572.1:10080093-10537593 GCA_947652115.1 Blastomussa wellsi | reverse complement strand
GAGGGGGGATTGTATAAAATGTACTTAAAGCAGTAAAGAGAATTTTCATATTGATCATCTCTCCTCAGAGCCTGGTCCTGCTGCTACAATGGTCGGGAACATTGTCATGGGGACAAGAATAGGGGGTGCTGCTGGGAGGGAGATAGCAGACATTGAGGAGGACAGTGATATGGCAAGAAAGGTAAAACAAATTTAATATTTCAGACCTCTCAAAATTATGGACCAGATATATAAATATATGAAGAATGTTCTCCCATCTTTCCAATCCAATTTCTTTTCCGATTTCACACATATTCCTTATGTACCGACTTGAGAAGGTTTATATGGAAAAAAGTTGACTTGCTCCTCAGGGACATAGGAACACTCTGTTCATGGCTATTTATAACGAATGGTATGCAAAGTTCTTGTACCCAGCGTGGCTCTGTATGGGGGGGGGGGGGGGAGGAGCCTCCTTCCAGGGATACTTTTCTCTGCGGAGTGTATAAACAGACCTTCAGACTTCAACGAGACTCAGTCATACATTTCTTTAGCTCAGACGTTTTAGTTTGTTGTCAGTTGAGTAAGAATTAGCTGTCACTTAGCTGCAAATTTTTCCTTTTAAATTGCAGTACCAATTCCTGGCAGAGATTCTAAAATGGAGAGCACAAACCATGCCTGACCACACGTTATTTACATTACTGAACGCCAAGGTAACTACAGTTAGCTTGGTTGACTGCTGTATATATCAACAATAGCCTTCAAAGCAGGCGGTTTTTGTGGGGAAATGCTTCGGAAACAGCGATCACGAAAGACCGGCCGCCATTTTCAGCGCGCGAACACTGGGGAGAGGAAAAAAGAGGGGGGGGAGGGGGTAGGGTGATCGCTGTTTTCGAAGCATTCCCCCCCCCCCCCCCCACAAAAACCGCCTGCTTTGCAGGCTAATCAACAACAGCAATGTTTTTTGGTTGTTGTATGTCCTGTATATTCGGCTAAAATGTGCAGGGCTAAGAGGTTTTATCTTGTTGCATTTCAGGGTACAGTAGCTTCTTTGCTGACTACAACCCAGCTTCACAAGCGAGCTGAACGTGTTGCTCAGATGGCCGTTGAACAAGGGCGCCTAAGTTCTGGTGATAATGTGGCACTTCTATTCACTCCTGGTATGGAAACAAATTACTAAACATCAATCAGCAGCTCCCATGTTTAGTCTTGCTTCCATTGCTATTTTCACAGGGTTAAACACATTAGCAGATGTCCGAAAAGAACCAGATTGTTGGCTTAGATTTCTTTGTGACCTCGAATACACAGTATACCTGACCTACCATAGTTAAGATATATTTTTTATATACTAATAATGTCCGCAATTAGTTTGTATAAAGCTAAATACTCTGACACTTTAATAAAGTCATCATCATCATCATCATCACCCAAAGTTTGGTGGACATTTCAAATAGTCAACTGAGTTTTTAAGCGGAAAGTTTTCTTTCCTTATGGGACATCAAGCGTATTTTCACACCAAGCAAAAATGAAGTGCAACATTCCATTAAATACCCTTTTGTCCCTTTGTGTTTCTCATGGTAGGTCGTGTTATGTGGTGTTGATGTATTCCGGGAGCTGGATGTTGTGTTTTGTCCATCCTGTCGATCTGAACTTTTTTCTATCATAAATAAACAGCATAATTCTTCTTTTAATATCAGAAAGTTGCGATAATTAATATTTGGTTCAACTGATTATTGTCGTTTTTTTTTTTTTCGTAGGTGTGGACTTCATTGTGGCAGTGTTTGCATGTCTTTATGCTGGTAAGACGAACAGCGAAGTTTTTAATTGAGTCTCGTAAAACCAAAAAAACTCGTGGAAGCACATGTAGCCGACACAAAGCGCGGGAAAACTTGTGTGAACGAGTCGCGGTTGTTGTTTTTTTCTTTTTGTCGGTCGATACGTTGTTTAAACAATCACTGAGTGCGTTAATGCAAAACCAAAGCAAACGCAAAGTCAGTGAAAATCGCTGTTATCATGGGAAAACCATCAACTATTAGCTAATATTCGTACATTGTAAATTGAACACTGTGAAAATGCATCGAAACCGGTCGCGAGACACTTCAATCTCCCAGATCACTAAGCAGCATATGGCAGTCTGCGGCCTTTCCCTTCACCAAGGAAACACGGAAAGCCGTAAAACTCTAGAAATCGGCACTCTTTATCCTCGCGGTATCAACGAACGCTTTTCATTCAACTAATTTATTCCGGTGTTTTCACGTTACCAGGCACCAACCAATAGCGTAGCTCCATCTTTCTGTATATAAACTACACACGACCCACAATTCCTTGATTCGCTCCGACGAAGGGCTAACGCTCGAAACGTCAGCTCTCGAATCTCTTTACGGTGGCCAATTCACATTATGAACCCAGTTGATAAAACCAAATTACTTTGCATCTTAGGTCTCATACCAGTTCCTGTCCGTCCCCCTCACACCAACAACATCAGCTCCACCCTCCCCACCGTCAAAATGGTTATTGATGTCAGCAAGTCACGTGCAGTGCTAACGACTCACAACATCGCCAAGGCTCTAAGATCCAAGGAAGCTGTGGGTGTGGTGGACATAAAGTCATGGCCCACAATGGTGGAGGTGGATGATGCTCCCAAGAAGAAGTTGACAAATCCGTACAGAGCACCTACACCGGAGATGATCGCTTATCTTGATTTTAGTGTTTCTACGACTGGAATGCTGTCCGGGGTTAAGGTAGGTTTGACAATGTTCCGTTTATCTACAACTTTCTTTAATTGTCACATTAAAAGCTTTTGTCTGCAGGCTTAAAATGCAGTGTCGCCTGAAACTGCTGTCAAAAGCTTTTGATAGAGATGGTCAAATAAGGGTTTCACCCATGGACGTAAAAGTTAGAGCTATCTTGTCCACCATAATAAATAGTACCACGTTAAATTACTGCTCAATAGCTTTCAGTTGAATGGTCACACACCAGGGTTAGGGGTAAACGTTTGAATCACCTTGTAAACAGTACCACATGAAAGTACTGCTCAGTAGCTTTCATTTGAATGGTCACATACTAAGGTTTCATTCACAGACGTAAAAGTTAGAACCACCTTGTACAGCATAATAAACAGTACCACATGAAAGTGCTGCTCGATAGCTTTCATTGAACTGCCACAAAACCAGATGATTAACGTCATAATTGTCCATGTTAAAAGATCATGGTTACCTATTAGTTGGCGTTATTTCCTGGAAGTATTTTGTTGCAGGTCATGCTCTTCTCGATGAGTTTTTTTTTTTTTCTTGTCAGATGTCTCACTCAGCAGTGACTGCACTGTGTCGGTCCATGAAGCTCGCTTGTGAGCTCTATCCTTCTCGTGATATCGCCGTATGCCTTGATCCTTACTGCGGACTGGGATTTCTACTTTGGTGTCTAACAGGGTAGGTCACGAATTCTTCAGCTAGAATGCCCAATTTTATTCCGGTAAAATCCTTTCTATTTTATTCACACTCTTTGTTCATGTTTAATTTCAGAGTCTACTCTGGACACCACACAATCCTTATACCGCCGGGAGACCTGGAGACTAATCCAGCTCTTTGGTTATCAGTAGTTAGTCAATACAAAGGTAAATACTGTTTCCTTCTGCCGACTGCTTTCCTTTCAGACCAAATCCAAATGCTACATTCTCCTCACTTATCGCCTTACAAATGCTTAATATAGGTTATGAGAATCGAGTGGTTCATCAACAATACTCCGTGTAAGGAGAAATTAGCTGTTAATTGCTCTTAGAAAATACTTTCCTTGCATACTCTTTCGGTTGTTGCCAGTGTAAGTTTCGTCCCCAGGACCACTTGTCCCTCTTAGTCAGCGGGGCCTGAGCACGAGGAACAAGTGTCTCTGAGGATAAATTATTTCATTGGCTATAACCTAACAAAGGGAGTCCAAAGTGAAGAATGATCATAGCAGTGGATGTATGACTGTGTGTAATTTTTTCCGTTTTTCTTCCTCAGTCCGTGACACGTTCTGTTCTTATCCGGTGATGGATTTATGTACCAAGGGACTGGGACAGTCAATACCAGCACTCAAGGTATTGTGGGAGATTTATTCCCAAAAGAAACCATTTACGATCGTTTTCGTAACATTATTTGTTGAATTATCCTCACAATCGACTAATATCTTGTCCTCCTTTTGTTGCAGTCCAAGGGTGTCAACTTGACTTGTGTTCGGAACTGTGTTGTAGTCGCTGAAGAGCGCCCCAGAATAAACTTGACAACAACGTTTTCAACTCTTTTCTCTGGTCTTGGTCTGTCCGCGCGAGCAGTCAGTACTTCATTTGGATGCAGGGCCAATGTTGCCATTTGTACACAGGTAACGACCCACTCGTACTTGTCTTTCAGCAACTGTGGAACGTTATGTACTTTTGGAGTAAATATTTCTCTATACATGTTTTGCGCACAACTACCTTTTATTTTCATTTCAGGGTGCTTCGACCCCCGAGGCATCTAGTGTATACGTCGACACGAAAGCCTTAAGAAACGACAGGTAGAGTATTTTAAAAGCAGCCGTGGTTGAATCAATGTTACTTGAGATACATTGTAGGTAATGTTGTGTTTAACGTCATTAGAGAGTTGGGAGTTTGCTTTATAGAAAGCAGTCAGGAAATCTAGTTACATCGAGATTACGCTACCCCGTCAGTTTGAAATTCCCATTTTCTTTAGCTGGTGACACATGCCAGACTATGAAAGAGCATCTGTTTTCTCATACCTCGTAGGAAATTAGCGCTACATGAAATTAACGCGAATTTCCAAAATTCGCGTTAATTATTTAAGTCGCGCTAATTTTTGTGAGCGTTAATTTCCGCGCCATTAATTAAGTGGAGCGTTAATTTCCGCGACGTTAATTTCCATTATTTATTGTCCCAAATTTTCGATACACTCCAAACATTTTTGACAACTAGGAAACAGTAGCTTTTTATTTTGTACACAATTTTCTCACAGTTTAAACAGTAAATAATTTACGATATTTCTGCTGCTTCGTCACTATCACTGTCAAAAACACACACATCTCCTTCTTGGCTTTGTGTGGTCACGTTAATTTCTTTCATTTTGAAATTTAAGCACCTCTTTCGCGTGAATTTCCTTTATTGGGAAGTAATCCTTCACTTCGCGTTAAATGAAGTCGCGTTAATTTCCAATACCTTAATTAACACGAGCGCTAATTTCCTATAATAAGGTATTGTAAGGCATTTTAGCTCAGTGTCACTGGTGCTGACTGATTTGTTTCAGGGTGACTCTTGTGGAACGAGGAAGTCCACACAGTTTATGCCTTTTGGAATCTGGCAAGGTAAGAACCTTGTTTTTATCAAAAGTAAATAAAGCGACGCTGTCATCGCTATTATGGTGACAGCTGAAGACTGCTCCCCTGAACATCACATCTTCTCTGAAGAATTGTTATTTTACGGGTTTGCTTCTATTCATTAGATTTTGCCTGGTGTTAAAGTGGTGATCGCGAATCCCGAAACAAAGGGCATGTGTGCAGACTCGCATCTCGGAGAGGTATATATGTTATGTTCACGCTTTGTAACCTAACAATCATTCTAATGTGCTTGCTAATGTACTAAACATGCATTTGTTGTCTAAATTTCGAAGATCTGGGTTAATAGCCCGCACAATGGCAGCGGTTACTTCATGACAGGCGAGGATATCCAAACAGATGATCGCTTCAACGCTAAACTGACCACCGGGGGCCTGGGAGAGACTGGGGTCACGTACGCTCGAACAGGGTGTCTGGGATTCATCAAGAGAACAGATTTTACACAGACCGATGGAGGTAGGATCATACCATATACTGGTTAAGTGTCGTAGTGATTTAGTGATTACAAGAGGCTTACCTGTATGAAATGGAGAATTGAATGAATGATGGTATACAGTCACTTCGTCTTAACGGACACCTCTATAAAACGGACAACTGGTGTTTTTCCTTGCGCCTCGTTTTTAGCCATCACTCTTCTAAACTCTATATAAGCCAGACACCTCTAAGACGGACAGTTGGCCCCAATGGTGCCCGTCCTGTACTTGCCAATTGACCGCCTTTGCAGGTTATTCTTGCTCATGTGTACGTTATTGTCTTTTCTCAACAGCCCGGCATGATGCGTTATTTGTGGTTGGTCCGCTAGACGAAACTATGATACTTCGTGGTATGCGGTATCACCCTGTAGATATCGAGAACACGGTCACAAGATGTCACCGGGCAATATGCGAAAGGTTAGTAGTTGTCCCTCGCCCCACACCTGTTCGAGTGAGAGAGAGGTAGAAACTTGTGTGCGCTTGATTAATGATTGCTGATAAGAAATGTGAAACCATTCTTCAGACTGGAGATGTTTGCGGCGTTTACGGTAAGGCGATTTAAGATGTGGAATTGTTTGAATTAGTGTTATAACCTAGCCTGTGAATAGGCTCTCTATATTGAAGATGGGGCGAAGAAAAAGCAGCGAGAAACAGGAGGGAGAAAGGTTTAGGAGGGAGGTGGGGGAAACTACTTCACCCTCTCCCAACTTGGCCTGTTCACTCGCGGCCAGTTCTTCCTCCGCCCTCAGTTCAGCGCGGTTTATCCTCTTAACTGGAACCTGACGTTGCTCGTGCGTATTTAGATAAATTAGTTTTGTCGTTAATTCTTCTTCTCCCCTCCCTAGCGCGGTCTTCACATGGACTAACCTCTTGGTTGTGGTTGTCGAACTTGACGCTGAAGAAAGCGAGGCACTTGACGTCGTCCCACTAGTGACGTCATCTGTGTTAAATGAACAACAGCTGATTGTGGGGGTGGTAGTGGTGGTGGACCCTGGAGTGGTGCCGATCAACTCTCGCGGGGAAAAGCAACGTATGCACTTGAGGGACGGGTTCCTCGGGGATCAATTGGATCCTATTTACGTGGCTTATAATATGTAGACAAACTCGTCGGAACCGAGCGTGCCGCGAAGTAAATAAATAAGCTGCTCATAGCGAATTTTAAAAAGCAGGAACAGGTGCAGTTTTGGCGAATCTTCGTTGAACCACTCGAGGGCTTTCCGACTTATTTTATCCAATCAAAAACTAGCGTGAGAGCTCGTGAATACACCGAAAGTAATTGCGCGAGCAGACACTTTATGTTGCTTAGGCTAGCAACTTCAGACACAAACACCGTGGGCTCAGGCCCGTAGCGGAGGCGGTATTTCGTCATCAATTGGCACTTGTTTCCCCGATTGCTTCACTTTGCTTCGACAAAAGGCTAAGCATTGAACTGTCAGTTTTACAAAATTCGCTACAGTGGTTTATTTACCTGTTGTTGCTAATCAGCTGAGTGTACCACACTCCAGTAAGACGTGCACAGTCATCAAAATAATTTTCTCGTCGGGTTTAATATCAACCGTAGGTTTCTTCACATTGGCGTATTTGTCTTCATGTCATCCTGAAGTGTCGCACGACACTCGCGAAACTTTTTTTGTCTTATGGTGACAAGAAATGACTGACATTTCATTTAATTAACTTATGCCAATATCCCGGTAGTTGGCTGGTTGTATATTACAGACCTCGCAGAACAGGCGGTTTCAACAAGCCTTTCCAGTGAATTCGTCACAGTGCAGTCAAACTTTGTGGCCAATTTATATTTCTTTGTATAACTTGTAACTACTTAGATAGTTATTCTGGGCCAACGGATTTTGTATTAGTTCCTTTGGAGCTAAATTTCGTTTTGACACAAGGCAGAGTTATAAATTAATTATTACTGGAAATTTAAGTGTCCAGATCCACAGAGAGTGGTAATTCTTTAAAGCACGTTTTATTATTAAATCATACGAAAGAATTAAACAAAACAGTCAGGACATTTGTCTTCTGGGATAAATTGAATTAAAAATAATGGCAGGCTTCTGTTCTCGCCATCGCTGGGCCCAGTAAATAATCTTCTATTATATCGACGAACCCAGCTTAAAACTAAACTTGTTTCTTATTTGACAAAATGTTGCGTAGTGTTTTATATTGTTTTAGATGAAGTACGCAAGCATTGTGTAGTCTTAATGTTTGGACTATAAATAGTTACGTTCTGCGACAATTAATGACCGAGGTAGATAATGTGTTATAAGAACAATTTTGTTCGTGAAGGACGCATGAAAAAGGACACTTGTTTAACGATTTGGGTCGCCACGAAGCTCTTCGGAACGTCCCATAGGATTGGCTGGGAAAATTATATACAATAGAGCTTCGTGGTATTAAGGCCCAATGAAATTAGAGGTTCCGAAGAGCTTGTTTGTGCGTCACAGAACAGAATTGGTTTCCAGATTTGTTAAGTATTATGTAAAAAGGCAATAGAAGTAATTGCTTATTATATTTTTATGTGTAAATAATAAAGACAAGTGTAGAAAAAAATGTTCGTTTGTCTTGGGGCTGCTTTCTTAGTACGTTGTGAATACTAGACTTCCATAATGTCGAGCCCACCATCAAAGAGCGCGGAGTGCGAGAAACGACTTTGAGAAAGTATATGTAAATACGTCTTGTGCTCTCTCAACCCAACCTCGAACCCAGGCTCTCTCTCTCTTTTGCTCCCTTATTGAAAAGAGAGAGAGCCTGGGATCGAGGTTGCTCTTAACCCTGGTTTTCGCAAGAGTCGAAGTCGGAGTTGAGCGGAGTCGCAAGCGTTGTGATCAAGTGCAAACTAGATTGTCGGATTTGCAAACAAAAAGAAGTACAATGTGATCGGTTTAGTCTTCCGCTTGTTTGCGACTCCGACAATCTAGTTTTTGATAGATCGTAAGCGACGGAGACATAAGCGGAATCGGAACGGAAACGTTCTGATTTTTCCGTCTCCGATTCCGTCGTGCTTGTGACTCCGTTTACTAACCTTAACCCTATAACACTCCGGCTCCGACGCTACTGAAAGACAAGGCTTAAGTGGGCGCAGCTAGGTTTGTCGGTGAAGAGCATACAAGAATGGCTAGAAAACGAACCACTTCAGTCATGCAGGCCCTTGCTTGTCTAACACGCCCAGCTAGAGGGGGGTGTGCTCCAATATATGGGCTATATATAGCTCACACGTATTTTAGATTGATTGATATTTTTACACTTCACTACACCTCACTTGTGGGAGGCGCAGTGGCCAAATGGTTAGTGCGCTGGACTCCGGATCGGACGGTCCCGGTTCGAGCCTCTAGCAGGGACACTGCGTTGTGTTCTTGGTCAAGACACTTTACTCTCACAGTGCTTCTCTTCTCTTATACCACCCAGGTGTATAAATGGGTTCCGGCGAATTTACTGCTGGGGGGTAACCCTGCGATGGACTAGCATCCCATCCAGGGGGAGTAGAAATACTCTCTGTCGCTTCATGCTTCAGAAACCGGGATAAGCTCCGGCCTGATGGGCCACTAGGCCCGACTGCAAACTTACCTTTACACCTCACTTCTCCTCACTACACCTCACTACACCTTACTACACCTCACTACACCTTACTACACCTCACTTCACTACACCTCACTACACCTTACTACACCTTGCTTCACCTCACTACACCTTAGTACACCTCGCTACACTTCACTACACCCCACAACACCTTACTACACCTCACTACACCTTACTACACCTCACTACACCTTAATACACCTTACTACACCTCACTACACCTCACTACACCTTACTACATCTTGCTTCACCTCACTACACCTCACTACTCCTTACTACTCCTCACTACACCTCACTACACCTTGCTACACCTCACTACACCTCACTTCTCCTCACTATACCTCGGTACACCTCACGTCTCCTCACTACACCTCACTACTCCTCACTACACCTTACTACATCTTACTACACCTCACTATACTTCACTACAGCTCACTACACCTCACTACACCTCACAGCTGTCGAAAGCAATTCGCCACAGTTCATCATGTCCCAATTTATATCTAAGACAAAAACCGACACCCAGAAACATTTAGTGCTTAAAGCTGAGGAGTAAAAAGATCTGTCATAAGTATTAAATCGAAGCTGCCAAACGAATAGCCTGCGTGCAGCCGTCTGCACGCAGGCTACCAAACGAATCGAGCGTTCCTTTAGCCCTGGAGGAGGCAACAAACCAGCGCTCGACCCAACTGAACGCTCTCAATACGACCACAACTCCTCCTGTCCCGGATGGGCGTAGCAGAAATCCTTTTTGTTACCGCTGCCGTTCTCATGGTCACATCAAAAGCAGCTGTCCTAAAAGAACAGTGAAAACACTCTCCACTGGCAATTCTCAGCGTGGCAATAAAGTGTGTCGCTTGTGGAACAAACATCAGCAGTCACCATGCACATTGCAAAACCAGTCATGCAAATATGGCCGAGCACATAAGTGCACCGTTTGCTCCAGGTTGCAAGGCACTCCTTCACAATAATGTCTCCCAACCTGTTGCTAATGTATGTGTTCTTCAGGGCCCCCACCCTGAGCCCAGCAGCTCCACTACACCACCTACTCCTGGTTCTCATTCGCAGCCAACTCACCTCTGTTTTCCATGCCTACTCTTCCAACATCTTCCAGCGAATTATTTGTCAATTTGAATCGTACTATTTTGTCTTGTCTTGTCAAGTCGCTTCAGCCGGCAAACAACTACAGCTCCCACTCGACTCTTGTTGATCAGTCACTGTCTAGCCTTGAACATGCACAGTTCATCCATTCAGCAAGACCAGAATTGAACTACAAGAAACTTGCGAAGCCTATTCCAGTACAAATGGCTGACACTAGTGCATCTCTGGCAGCCGCAGCAATCCAAGAGGTCCCTATTACGTGGCTACCCAACAAGGAAACAATCCATGTTGCTCTTGTAGTTCCAAACATGTCTTGGCGACTTCTATTTGGCGAAAATCACCTCGCTGCCACTCAAGCCCTGTCAGATCACAGTAACAAAACAGTCACCTTCCGTCATCCAGCTATGAACTTCACTGTCTCGTGTGATAAAGCAACTGCATCACATGATCCTCAGGCTGCAGTTACCTGCCTTCTCACTGGAAAACCAACCGCCTATTCTGCACCAACCAGAACCACAGTGTACTCTTCTGTAACTCTGATGACACCCCACCTTCTCCTGTGAAAAATTATCAGTGCAACCGCATTATCCCAAGGAAGCCAGTCAAGAAGTGTTTAAAACTGGTCTTACAAAAAGAATCATCTTTTATACGTAATTCCGCCACTCCTATAAGTTTCGAAATACGTATTGTGACACCACCATAATATATTGAAATTTCATGTTAAAAAATTAGTAACATCTAAACCTGAAGAAGGCTGGTCTGGCCAGCCGAAATATTGTTCAAAACATATCACGTTGTTTCAGCCTTGCAGTAGTCTTTGACTTATCATCGTTTAAAGAATAGTGACTTATATCGTCCGAGGCACAGCATAACAAATGAAGAATTGCCTCCAACTAATGTTGAAAAACTATTACCAATCCCTGAAGCAGAACCAAATGACCTGAGGGAATCATCTGCACAGAGTGTTCCTCGTCCGATTCAAAATCAAGATCAAGAGAGGCATTATGCAGCTATCAACGACCCACAATTCCTTGATTCGCTCCGACGAAGGGCTAATTAACGCTCGAAACGTCAGCAATTGAATCTCTTTACGGTGGCCAATTGACATTATCAACCCAGTTGATAAAACGTATTAAAATTATATTGTTATACTTCCCACCGACGCAGCACCACAGTTTCTTTAGAAACTTACACCCCCCCCCCCCCCTATCAATGTTATGCCCGAGGCGGGGGGGGGGACCATGGGATAGGGTGGGGACTTTGATCAGAAACGAAAATTTGGAGTCAAACTTCCAAACCCTTGGGATAAGATTTCATTTCAAAGTTCCCCACCCTGGGGGAAACGGTTTTGAGTTCAAAGTTAGCCACCAGACCGATAACTTCAAGAATCTTTCAAGCCATCCGGAAGTAAAGAATATGTAACTGCATTTGACAAGCCTTTTTCATTGACAGTCAGACCTGGTCAGTGACGGAACAACCGTAGCGCGGAATGTTTCGTGCCTGTATTCTGTTCCCGCCTCATTTTCTCTCGCAATTTATTCCTGAGGTTTAACCGAAATAGTGAGCGGGAACTTCATGACCTCTGCCATCACAATTTAAAGATTGCAAGGGAGTGAAGGTGAAGTAGCTCGCTGTTATATAGACCCATTCTCTGAAATAGCGTGACTTTACCACTTAATTTATCAATTTCATAATAAAGCTATCGCATTTGCTATTAATTATTTACAAACAGCCAATAAAAAGCGCTAAAAATCGGGCAAATATCAACAATAATAAAAACATTAATTAAAACCGCAAATTGACATTCCACGATTTCGCAGGTAGCGCAGCGACACGCGCTGTATCGTGAACCCAAACACATTGGCCTTCAACCTGAGATTTGGCCGAGACTTGTATCGAAATTTCCTTTCCAGTACATCGTGCCAAGATATTATCTCGGGAGCTTTCGCCAAGACGATCAATTGTGTGAGTTACTTCGGTGAGTTTTTTGATTTGCTGTAAACTAAACTTTCAGTACTCCCAAGTACTTACATATGAATTATTTTCGGTTTTTCTTACTTTTCCAATTACTAAATAAAAGTATTTAGAAGTTCAGTTGTTTCGACTTAAGAATTGCCTCATATTCGCTGTCATATTGCTCTGCTCTGCTTTGCACTATCTCGCTCTACAAATAGGCCAGTACTATTGAACAACTATTTCCGTTGTATAGTGTTACACGTTGTCAATATCAGTTTGACTTCAGTGATCCTGGACGTCAGTCAGAAACATGGCCTTAATTCCAGTGCTTAATATTCTGATAATTAAAAGTTTTTGTTATAATTAGTCGCCTTTGTTATGCATGTGTTATCTACCAAGCCATTCGACAATTGAAGGCGTTTTAATTGTCATATAAATATCAGAAACCATGTACACGTCAACTTTCAATTCGGGGAGGTAAACAAGTCGCGGCTACTAAGCCAGCACATTTCTTATGAAAAAGTTGGTCACTGCGTGACTTTCGCAGCTTATAAAATCGAATTTTCAAAAGGTAGGTTTGAATATTTTTTTGTGTGTGTAGTTAGGCGATTTTCATTTTCCTCAAGCTACTAAATTTTATTTAAATTTTTACGAAATTCATGATGATATTCGAGATGGAATACTGAACGTTAGGGCTGTTTCAATTATTTCATCCCTAACCTTTCATGTAGCTAAAATATTTCGCTAGGTAGGTTTTGTATCGCGAAAAAAAGTCTGTCAGTCTATAGTGGATTGTTAAAAAAGGAGAAAACGGTGTTATTTTGAATAATGACTCGAAATGACACAAACAAGAATGAAAAACATGTAACGTGACCCGAGTAATTTTACAATGACCGCAAATTTGGTTTGCAAAACGTTCTTGTTAAAACAGAAATGAATTGTTAATGTTGTTTTAATGCTAGTTTAAATACCTAAATGGCATCATTGACTATGCAGCTGAACGTTTTGATCTCTGTTATTGTGAACTTGCCACCTGAATCCCTAAATTCACCCATGAAAGTAACGCAACCTTGCGAAAACGTTTCATGGGTAACGCAATGTGTGTAGATTTAGGGATCTTCGCCCTCGGGCTTTCGCTAGCGACTTCAAAGCGATTTTATTGCAATTTTAAAACGCACATCACGTCTATCGACGCAAAGAAAAAACGAGCGACTTGGGGCAAGTCCGACCGATCGCGACTGACCGACTGAACGACTGACGACTGACTGACAGACCGACGGACTGACTGACAGACCGACGGACTGACTGACTGACTGACTGACTGACTGACCGACGGACTGACTGACTGACTGACTGACTGACCGACCGACCGACCGACCGACGGACTGACTGACTGACTGACTGACTAACTGACTGACGACTGACCGACGGACTGACCGACTGACTGACCGACCGACGGACTGACTGACTGACTGACTGACCGACGGACTGACTGACTGACTGACCGACCGACGGACTGACTGACTGTCTGACAGACCGACTGACTGACTGACGACTGACCGACCGACGGAATGACTGACTGACTGACGACTGACCGACGGACTGACTGACTGACTGACGACTGACCGACTGACTGACCGACCGACGGACTGACTGACTGTCTGACCGACCGACTGACTGACTGACGGACTGACTGACGACTGACCGACGGACTGACTGACTGGCTGAGTGACTGACTGACCGGCGGACTGTCCTGACTGTCAGACAGGCTGACTGACTGAATGGTGGACTGACTGACTCACTCACCTGTCGTCATTGACTGCCTGACCGACCGACCGTCCGACCGACTGACTAAATAATTAATATATTCCTTTCACTTCGCAGATCAAGTTCATAACCAATCAATGGATCCTGGTTCAACAGGCTTAGGAGAGGTGGAAGATACTCTAAAACGGATCAACTCTCACCCAGGCGTACTCGGTCTCATTGTGCTTAACCCACAAGGCATTGCGATCAAGACGACAATGGATACTGCCACAACACAACTTTACGCGCACAACTTTCAACACTTAACGACCTTAGCGAGGAGCTGTATTCGGGATCTCGACCCTCTCAACGATCTGAAGTTTCTGCGTGTACGTTCACGAAAAAACGAGATTATGGTGGCTCCATCAGGGGAATACTCGTTGATAGTTATTCAGAACCCAAACCAGAAGGATGTGTGAAACAGCTGTGAACATATTGGAAGAACAATGGTGACATGTTGATCATATAACACAGCAGCCAATTGATATATAAAAATTTCAGTGCTAGCAGTTGAGTCACGAGGGGAGTTCTGTGACAAAGTTTTCGCGTTAATTGGTTATTCGTATTCTCGGTATTGAACTAGAACTCGTAGCTTGAAATGGAGGCTAATGCGGTGGGATATGGATATCATTCAAAATAGCTTTATATCATTTGCATTTGAAAAGATTGCCCGCATTAGCCTCCATTACAAGCTAGTTCCAGTTCATGTTCTCACAAGTACCCGGCTTCAAACCCGGCTTAGTATCCATCCCCGGAAACGATGTCTTCTGTCCAATTCGCAACTGGAAATGTTTAGATACACATGCACTAGAACATACACACATTACCTGAGCCACGGTGATTCACTGTTGTACTGTAAGCGATTAGAAAAGTTCCTTTTTTCGCCGTGCAACCTAACACACCTAGCCGGTTTTCAATTTTATCCACTTTGGAGGCGGCGTTTTGTGTGGACGAAAGGCCACCACGGAGAATAAAGTTGCGTTTTCAAATTTATCCACTTTGGATAGCGTTTTCAATTTTCGGTGACAGAAAACGCGCTTTAGTGTGGAAGGAAGGCCAACCAGGAGAAAAAAGTTGCGTTTTCAAATTTATCCGGTTTTGTGTGGATCGGACGGAGCCCGAATTTGGCATGTTACTATTGGAAACCGAACTAGTTGCACATGGCAACAAAGTATGTCAACGTCAAAACTCTGTCCCTAACCTTCTCTCGTAACTTACTCCGTTGATAATCGTCCAGTAAATTCAAATCCAGGTCTGAACTGGAGAATCTATTGTGAAAATATTTTGAAATATTATATTATGAATATGTCTTGTCCTATTCTATTTTAACGCATCATTATTGAATTATTAAAACCGATTTGAGATAAATTCGCGTCGAATAATTTAAAGCATACAGAGCGTATGAATTCATATGACGTCATGGCAGCTATGTTAGTGTCCCAAACATTGAACTCTATTTCGTCTTTTGTTTCAGCAGAAAAATATCGAAGATTCATACCAGGATTCATCATTACAAAATTAAAAAAGGCGTTCGCTGGTAAAATTCAGAAATTATAAGCTTTCGACAGCCAGTCTGCTGTCTTCGACTGGCCAGCGATCACCTTTTCCTAAGCAATCTAATGTGGTCTGTTGTGGCGTATGTGAAAACGCTCATAAACGAAAGAAACGGTACCCAGATTTATAATAAAAATAAAAGGAATTAATTTAGAACGATTGTGCTGTATTCGTTCTTGTTTACTAGTTCAGATGGCGACAAAGAAGTACCACGTGATGGGGGCGTGATGAGTGGACACGTACGTGAGCGTGATTTGGGACAGTAATCAGCAGGCGAACACGTGAAATTTCGACTTTGGTATCCTTGGTTTCTTATCCAACTTCCATGCGCGATTCCAATCGTGATTATGGATTTACAACTTGGGGAGATTAGGGTAGGGGGGAGGGGTGCGATTGGGAAATGAAATGCAAAGCGTCCGATTCCTCGCGCGGGCGCGCACTCCTTTTTTATGGGGCCTCAGCGAGTTTTGGCATAAAGTGGTCTGCCAGGGTAAATTCCAAGAGGCGATATGCCGACAAAAGTAGCGACAAGATATAAAATGAAATTTCTTCCTATGATTTCCTTTCAATTTCGACAGCAGGCACAAATTAAAGTGATTGGCAAAACAGAGTGACACGGAACTTTACCCCCCCCCCCCGTCACCGCCCCGCCACCTTCCCCTCGTCCCCAAAACAAGACCACATATTCTCAAATGGCACAGTTATATGGATGACATAAGGCAAACTGGGTTTTCTTTGCAACCGATGAATACTGTGAGGACACATGTAAAGATTTGTAACCAAGGCGACAAATATTTACATTTTAGAGCTTTTTTTAAATACCTTAACGCAGAGATTCCAACCGCTTTCGAGGGGAGAGTCAAGGGAATGAATAGGGGGGTTATGTTTCCGAGATAATACGAGAAGAAAAGGTATGCATTGTAATTTTTCAAAATCAGAACGCAAAAAAAACAAAAGATTAGCAATTTTCCTTGTTTTCAGAATAATTTGATAAGAATCGGGAGGGCCGGAACACATCAAATCGGGAATCTCTGATTATACGCAGTTATACGTTCTGACAGAACCTAAACAGCTCCGCGCTGCGGTTTAACTATCCAGCACAGTCCACAGTCCACCTTAACCTGCAGTCATGTCATGCGTCTGTTTTGAAAAGGATGATAAGTGGGGAAGAGGGTATGATCGCATGCTGATTACCACGACAGGGCGGCGGAAATCGACCTCACACTCCACCCTTTGGCATTCGTCCGAGCGAATGCGCTGTTCGATGACCCGTGCTTCACGTGTACATTGTTTTGTGGAACAGAAGCTACGTCATCGCTCGTGCATTTTGAAAACTTTACGCTTTTCAAAATTTAGCCTAAATCTTTCAAAATCGCTATTTCCAATCCGTTTCAATCTTCTCCATCCTCAGCCATCCTTGTTTCTTTTTGGTTTAGTATCACTCCTTTCGTGTTTTTCTTCCTTTGCAAACTATTATTTTAATTTTAAGGGTAATTCGGGTTGTAGAAGAAATAACTCAAAATATCGTGACGAAGCTCCTTTAAGCCGTTTAAAGTCACACGGAAAGATAACGTCATGACAATAACAAAGGGACATAGAATGAGCTAGAATGTCTCCAGCCTCAAGACAAACACAACGCGAAAAAGACAACAGCATTCGGCACGAAAGTAGTTTCCTACAATTCGTGATGCTGTTGAAGCCCACACCACCCTTTTGGAAATTTGGCAATTCGTCCGAGCCGGGAAATGCGCTGTTTAATGATCCATACTATCACGTGTACATTGTTTTGTGGAACAACAAGAGGAGTGTATTATGCAACTTCACTCCCAACTTTCATTAACGCAATTTGAATATTTAAATTTACGTCACACGGAAAGACAATGTCAGAATGGGGTGTTGTTGGCTCCAGCCTCAAGACAAACACAGTTTCAGCACGAAAGTAGTTTTCTACAATTCGTGATGCTGTTCATGTTTGTGGAGCCGATTAAGGTAAATAATATGCTAACCCTCGACTTCTCGAACCACCTGATATTAAACTCAAACCAAGTCAGTTCCCTTTCCGGTGTCTCAAAGCAAGTTTCGTTTCCTTATCCAAGACCCGCAGGAGACACAAAAAACAACGCAAAAATAAGAAAAAGGCTAATTCAACCAAGCTTAAGCGCATTTGAATATAAAAAGCCTTTTGACATTGTCGAAGTTTTTAAATCCGCCTAATATAAATCAAGTACGCGCTATTTGTATTTCGCAAATTGCAGAAATTTCTCATAACGCAACAGGGATATAAATCTCGCTGCGTTTATCGAATAACATTCACGGGTGGTATAGCGTGACAGAACACGCCACCTTCACGCCTCGTACACGCCCTCTGCATTATCCAATCAGAATTGAGAAGTGTCATTGGCTCAATCACGCAACTTTTCAAAAACACGCTGGTCTTGAAACAAACAACAGCAAATAAATGATTATTGGGCCATTTTTCGCTATCAAATCCTTGGTCATCCTTGTCATTATTACCAGATCAACCAGTTGTTGAAAATTACAAGAGATCAGACATAAAAAAGACGTAAACATCGGAAATCAGCCGCGCTTAGTTTCTGAATATAAATGAGTCCACGGCGACTCCATGTGTGCAGCACGTGAACATGGGCTCATCAAACAATAACACCATTCTCACGCCACACGCTGTGGAAATCCGATGTCACGTTCGACGAAACAACAAAAGGAATACCCTTGATTAGATACGGAGTTCAAATACGGTTGACTTACCCTAAAAGAGTTCCGCGATGCAACGATTGCCATTTGACATCCACGAAGCGAGGAAGTAAGCTTTCTTCCCCAAACACTGGAGCTTGGAGAAGTGAACAATTCGAAATTCTTCCATCTGCACCTGTCAAACAATTTCAAAATCTCACAGAAAGCGACAGCGAAGGCAAAATGGCTTCATTGTGGCGTTTAAAATCCGTTGAGCACTCGTTCGTTGCTGTGATGGAGCAGTTTCTGCACACGGTAGATCTGATGGATAACACGGTTCTGATCCCCATGAAGCTGATAGATTTGCCTGTAAAGGACTTGGTACCGGCGAGCACTGAAGACACATCTCTGCAGAATAACATGAACATGAGAGCTTTCTACTTCATGGTTAAGGCGTTGAGAATCAAGCTGTCACTCGGGTACACTACGCCCATCGAAAACGAAGCGAACAATATGCCGTTAGAACGGGAAATACAAGATTCCTGCCAGCGCTTAAATCAGCTCGCTTTAGTGGCAAGATACATAAAGAATGCAACTCAAAATCTCGGCCCAAATTATGAGCTGGCTTCTTTCCAAGACTTTCAAACCAGGACAATGTTCCATTCTGAAAATTGTCTGCTCGGAGCTCTCAAGAAGTTTGCCGATGAAGTCGAATCTTTGGAGAAGTCGGTTCTGTTTCCTTGCCTTCTTCGGGACCACAGTGTTAGCGAGCAGATGCCTCAGTTCGATGAAAATACAAAAACTCTGTACGATGTGTTCGTGTTACTGAAGAAACTTCGAACGGAATTGTTGTCGGGTTCCCGGAACTTCGAACTTCCAGATCCAAAACTGCAGCAAAAATTGTCAGAACTGCTTCAAACGTTCCTTCAGTACACAGCGATGGCTAAAAATCTCACAGCACGTTATGAAGAAGAGGTGAGATGTTTCTGATTTCAGGACTGTGCCCTTGAAGATTGATGTACATATACGAATTGATAGAGAACTGTAATTTTTTGTAAAAATGTTCACGAGTAAACTGAATTATTTGCGCTAATTTTGTCGGCATCCTTTTCTTTAGCTGTTCACAAATCGTGAAAAGAACAAGTAAACACAGTATTAAAAATATGGACAAAAAATGGCAGTTTTGTATAAAACATATCTTGCCCTAAAAGTATTCCTATAATATTCAAATGTTTCGAAAAGTGTGAACTTAACTTTAATACCCTATGGTAGAAAGTTCATTTAATATGTAACACGAATGTTGATATGCAACTGAAATAAACGCCCTTGAAAAGTACGTGTTTTGCGTTTTGTTGGTTTACTATGCATGCGCATTGTGATTCTCAGCTTCGCTCATAATAAACGCCAAAGACATGCATAACAGGAACAAACCGTTCTTTGCACATACAGGTAGCAATCTCAGCTGGAAACTTTATTGTTATAAATAGTGTTATAAAATGTGGGTTGGGTTGATAACAATGTATGCAGATTTCAGTTGTGCAAGTAATAACGATAACTGCTTTCAGAATTACGACATACATTCGCTTTGCAGATATGTTCATCAGTATACTGATATTAGATCGAGAGCGGCCATGTGGAACTCCTGTTATGTTAAATTGTTCTAGAAATTTCCACAGGAAAGTGCTAGAGATAGCGATTTACTAAGACGATCGAAATTTTGATTTCATTTAGGCATCTGGGTGGTTAAACATAACCAGCTTTTTCCTGCCTTACCCCCCCCCCCCCCCCTCGAAAAATAATAACGCCTAATCGCAGGTGAGGTTAAACATGATCATCATTTATCGCGTGCGCGTCGAGTCTTTAGACTAACGAAGCTTAACCATGTTAACGGTTGCCAATTAAATCCTCCCACGGGAAGGCCCTATATTTATCTAGTACGTCATGGTTTGTGCATTTTCAAAAATTTAGCCTTAAGGCCGTCTTCACGACAGCAAAATTTGGCCCAGACTCGTCAAAAAATGGTCCGGACCCGACGATTTTTGTCGGTCAAGTTCTCATGGGGCCATAGGCGTATCATCTCTTTGGGATTTCTCTTCCTTTGAAAACTATTAATTTGAGGTTTCCTTCATTTAAGGGGAATTCGGTTCGTCGCATTAAAAACTCAAACTATCGTTTAGGCAAAAGTTATAATACTCGCGAAATTAGCCATTTTCTAAACGAGCAGGGGACTGTGAACGAATATGCAAAACCAATTGAATCGAAAAATGAACCTGTCACCTGAATTTGAGTGTTATTGGGATAAACGCAAAGACGTTGTACACTTTTGAAAATCTATTTAAGAGACTTTTGCATGGTTGGGGGGACAGGCGTCCCTCCATTCCATTCCGGGATTTTTGAAGACCCACCAATGACTTCCCTTTACTCCAATCACGCTCAAATTTAACAATCTGGCTAAGGTTTGGATGCTCTTTCAGGTGGTAGGATTCTCTTTTCAAACTAATCGAACCCAATCGATTTTAGGTAATCGTACCCAGGTCTCTGCTCGTCCAGCGAAAAAATGTCGTCGTGAAAATCAAAGACGCAAAATTTAACTAGTTTACATGTTCACGCCTTCTTCCGAATCATACGATCGACACAGGACATCTGGTAAATGATGAACTCTGCACTATAACGTTATTCTCTGCCCAGACGTAGCATGCCAACCTGTTTTAGACTTCTTTTGTTATGATTCTGTTCAGTGTCATTATAAAGTCTATAAGCTATAGCGACCACTATGCGCTTAACTCTTCTGCTATGCGATTAAATGCTCTGCTAAATCACGAAATTAATCCAAAAATTTGGCTCTTCCATTTTCGCGTAATTAACTTCCCATGAAAATAAGAATCAATATAAACGTAGTCAAAGTTGATTTCGAATTCTCAATCCCGAAGCACGTGTACCACCCCGTGGATCTTCTGGGGACGTATTTATTGTTGTTGGAATTTGAACTAACAACACTTATTCTACTAACAAACTCAGCTGGTGTTGCGGTTTACTGCCAGAGGTCGACAAAGTGGCAACGCTTGGCTGTTAGGTTAGTAATTTTTTTCCAGCTTTAAACCCGCCGCGTGTTTAAGCTCAACCTCTCGACAGATCGTTCGAGAAGAATCGATTGCTTTGTGGTACAGACCTAAATATCAGAGAGGCCGTGCTTAAGTATTGAAAATACACAACAAACACAATCAAAAATTAATAAATGAGTTTTATATACATATCCTCACAAAGCTACCAACTGAACTGACTTTTGGAGTTTACACCTGGATAAAGGGATCGAATCGCAAATGCCATTTGTCCCGGCGACTTCGCCGCTGCTGTAACCGCCGCGGTTTTTTTCAAACTGTTAGCAGCACTCTTTTCCTTTTCCGGCTCTTGTGGTGTCACTGACTCGCTTCACTATTTTCCCCTTGGTTTCTGTCAGCTGTCAAGAACACTTGCCACAAAACACTCATTTTGCTGATCAACAAGGCCATATGATCATTACACTTACATATCGCGATAGAGCAGTGTCAACCTTTGATAGAAACTTGTGGTAAAAATGTCTTCTTTTGAAATATAAATGTTCACCGCCTTTTCTTATGTTTCCTAGTATCTTTGTCTTTACTCTTGCGAGCCGATTGTTTCTTTTTCTGCCTGAAAACACGAAAAAAGAGAAAGAAACAAAGTTTACAAGCGTCTAGCCTCCCCCCTCGCCCTCCCCCAAGATGGTGTGTACGGGGAGGTGCCGCTGGACAGGGTATAGTTTTTGGCCCCGGCTCCGGGTATATAATTTTGAGCGAGTCTGTTGTAATCAGCTTCTGGAGGACTTGGCTTCAAGACTTTCAATATGATTTAACCTAAGCCTTTAGGTCGTTTTCGGAACTGGATAGGTGTCGGTTTTAACGTCCCAGCGGCATCCCTACACCCAAACATTGGTCAATAGACCTCTTTAGCTCCGTATGTAAATTGCCCATTGAGGATCATGTAAAGCTCCCCAGAGAATGTTTCCTTTATTTATCTGCAAATTATTGGGTAACATCACATAGGATCACGTGGTCTACAATGGGACAACAAACAAACGAAGCTAAAAAGGTCTATTAACCTTATTACATGAAATTTTCGTGACACTGTTTCGCAATTTTAACAATTTTGCGAAATTAAAGTGTCGCGAACATAACATGACGCAAAAATTAGGTGACTGCCATTGTGCCCATTATTATAAAGTTAGTTCTTGCCTAATTATCAGCCTTGGGTACGCATACCCTCTTAGGACTGTTTTGTTGTTACCGTTGACGTAACAAGCAGGTTTTCTTTTCTATCGTAATGCAAGAAATGTTTAACACATTATCAGGAAATACCAAACTTGTAACGTTGGTAAAATCGTGAAATTAAAGTGAGTTTGAATACGACATTTTCGCAAATTCGCGAAATTAAAGTGTCGCGAAACATGCGATCTTCAAAATCGCGAAATAAATGCGTCGTGAAAATTTCATATAATCAGGTACCTTGCCCTCCAGAAATCTGCGGCGGATTTTGTAACATGTAACCGTCACGCAGACGTCCTTTGGGCTTCGTCACGCGTTCTGCGTGGGAGGCTAATTAACTAATAACAGGCTTCAGTATGTGATACATTCACTGACCGTTTCTTCCGATCATCTTCCGACGACTCCTCGGAAGACTCTGAAGACTCCGACGATGATTCTTCCGAACTTGAGCTATCTGTAGTGAAAATAATGTACTATCTTGAACTCATAACCCAAACAAAATGAAATCAAAAAAGAAGAAAACCCCAGTCACATCACAAGGTACTAAACTATTTTTCCACGAACCTTCACTGCTGTCGCCAGAAGAATCCGAGTCACTCGCCCCAGCCCTCCGCTGTGACATGATCATTTTTGGAGCGTTTTTCAAATGCTCTCTAAGTTCATCCCTGGAATAGATAACAAGTACTATTGACTTCACCTTACCTGATTCAAGAACAGTCAGTAACGATTTTTTTTTTGCTATTTTTATAAAGTAATTATTTCTTCTTCACTTTGACTTCATTTCTCTGTCTGTGATTATACATCCTTACCAAAACTAAAGCTGTTTTAATAACAGTTTCAATAACAGATTGAGATAGAAATCACTAGAAATGGGCCAACTATGCAGCTAAAAATACATACGTCACACCACCGAGTCCAACAGAGGTGAAGAAGTTGATGGAAAATCGCGTGTTTCTTGGATTGTCGCGCGGAAAGATCCCTTCAAAATATTCCGATAAGAATCTGATGAGAAATGAAATTAAGAAAACAACAGCTTAACACAAGTCAGTCACACTACTGTACATCAGGGAACAATTTTCTCACCGGCTTCTCATTTTCCAAATACACGTCCATTGTGCACAACAACGAGGAAATCCAAAGGACTCCAAAGCTTTGCGCATAGTTAAATTCTAGACTAGTGCAATTTCATTATTGCAATAAATGTCCCTTTAAGACTATTTTGACACAAAACACTCAAATAAAGCGAAACTGACTTACGGATCTTTTAGGCGTTCATTGAGTTTGGGTAGACCCATGTATTCCGCTAACTCTTGGAATAAGATTTTGATGAAAACACGACTGAAGATAACAGCAAAGAAAAACAGGAATGAGTTTCAAAAAATCAGAATAAATAAATCATGACCAAATATTGATCTGAGACATCATTGAGTACCTCGATGAAGTCGTATCGTCTTCATTCAGTTTGATACAAGCGAGCACCTGCAAACACAGAAACAACTCCATTATTACATAGGACTCCACAATCTCACACTGCTTCACTTCAGGTTAATTTTTGCTCAGCTCTAGAGCGGTTTTCTGACCGAAAACACAACTCAGTCATCCAATCAGAACACAAAGCAAAAACAAGTAAAGGTGGATTTCCACTGTCGCGTAACTTTTTACGTGCGTAAATAAAATTATAGACGATGTATGGAAAACTTGCGTACACGTTTACGCAAGCCTTTCATACATTGTCTCTAAATTTTTTACGCACGTAAGAAAACGCGCGAAAGGGGAAATTCACCTTAAATGACGCAAAGCGCGGGAAAACACACGTCACACAATCACGTGTGTATTGGTATTTCTCCTGATTGGTTAAAAAGCCAACGTGCTGGTCGAAACCACCCTACATATAACGGGTGAGCGATATCAGGTGTAAAAAGCTCTGACCAATCAGAGGGAGGACGCTTTTTCGTGGCCAATCAGAAGCCAAACCACACCATCCTCGTTTTGATGGAGGCAAATTTCCCCGCGTTTTCCGTGTACCAGTTACTAGTTTTGTTCTGAGTACAGCAAAGCTTTGAAACCTTTCTGCCCGGCATTACTGCAACAATAAAATGTACTGTTCTAGTTTAGCACACTCACCGTCCAGGGAATAGCATCCGTGAAGAGAAGATGAGCAAAAAACTTGGCCACGTTCCTTAGTTTGTTTGTTTCAAGGCGGTGGATTGATTCATACTGAAATAATATCATAACAATAAGGATAACTTGCCATTCTATAAACACACCATGCACTATTAAAAGAAAAGGCGTGCTCAAAACTCGAAACAAGAAAACTCACTTGTTCTTGAAATGCCTTGATATACTCTTCCATATACACTTTGTTAAGCATGCAAAATCTCTGAAATAAATTGTTAAAGAAGTCACAATGAGTGCTTACATTATTGTAAGCAGTAGAGCTCTCTTCATTAATTAATTTAGTTCATTGTATTAGTAGTGTTAGTTTTATTGTAAATTTGTAAGTAGGGTTTTTAGAATCGTGCAAGAATTTAAATAAATAAATTTTAAAAAAATTAAATTGAATCACCTTGCCATAAAATCCAATTGGAAAGCTGAGAAACTAAATGTCCATTTAGTTTAACTAACCTGAGCCAGCAGACCAAAGAACTTCTCATAAGATCTTTGTTGAGAACAGCAGTCTATGATCATTGTACAGAATTCATTCTGTGAAAGAAAAAATTGGTATAAATATTTTTTAACTAGCTTGAGTAAACACATGCAAGGGAATTATTTATTTATTTTTTATAATGTAAACAGAAAAACTCTTTTTCCCCATTCACATGAACAAAACACTTTCAGATAATATAAACCGGGTTTACATAGCTTTCAAGTAAGCTCCCCTCTAACTTGTGCAGCTGTAATTGTGCTAAATCTGAAGTCAACAAACTTCAACTTTCTTTCAGTGGCATGCCTGAAACCTAGCTAAGATTAGTGCTTAAGAAGCTAAGTGCATCACCACAAACAACTTTACATTTTTTACATGACTACATTACTAGAACTGTTTGGACACTTAGGAAAGTATCTTAAACGTGGTAAGAATAAACCTACCCTGGTAGCCAGCAGAGGTTTTCTCACAGCATGGTGGAAACTTGCCTCTGGCACCCAGTTTAGGGTAGAACAAACCCGCTGCAAGATTCCAACTCTTGTATTACTGCCCCCTCTTAATAACTTACCATTTGTTCTGGTTGGATTTGCATCTTAAGCAGTTTGTGCGCACATTCTTCATAGTCCAAACTACATACACCGAGAACAAAAATGATTAGAAACGGTGGAAAACAAAGTGAGCCAGTGTAGAAAGTAAACTATGTTCAAAGCGACCAAATAAGTGATTAATTGATCCAATCTATAGTTAAAGTACACAAGATTTTCGGTGGCCTTTGTCCACCTTCATCATAGTGACAGTCTTCTTTATGTTAAAAGTACTCATTCTTAATTGCCACAATAAGGTTTCATTGGCAACTGTAAATTTAAAGTGCAAATGCAATCAACAATTTACACTAAGGTGATATTTAGAATAATCTCAAAATTGCATGAGCTTTAGGCTAGTGCAAAAGTTAAGCCTAAATTTTCAAGTTTGTCAATTTCAATCTTTGTCAATCTTCCTCACTGGAAGCCATCCTTGCGTCTTGTCAGTTTATTGTTGGCAAACAATTGGGGTTTCCCTTGATTTGAAGTCAATTTAAGACGGAATCCAGCAGGAAGTTGAGTAATATTTAAGTTGGACAAAAATCAATTGCCAGAATAATTTAAATCATATTGCGTTATTTTTTACCCTTAATAAAAGGTACAGATGTAAGCAATTACTTGTGATAACACCGACAATAATTTCTTATCAGAGCCAGAGAAAATGAATTTTAAAGGTCACAAGCTATAGGCAAAATCTTATGTGTAGCCATTTTGTAAAATCGTCTTTAAGCGATTCAGTTGAATTATAGTGGAACTTCGAAATTTGTTTTCGATGTTTGGTGTTGTTAGAAACGATTTCTTTTGATAAGATATTTGAAGCAGTAACTCAAAAGTTTGCAATAAGGTGCAAATAATTATGGTACAACAACTTCTTATCAGAGACTGAGAAAATGAATTTCAAAGCTCGCAAGCTATAGGAAAAATCTCACATCTTTCAAGCGATTCAGTGGAATTCAGTGGAACTTCAAAATTTGTTTTCGATGTTTGGTGTTGTTAGAAAAGATTTCTCTTGATAATATACTTGAAGTAGTAACACAAAAGCTTGCAATAAGGTGTACATAATTTGGTACATAATTTTGTCCAATAAATACTCGAAGTCCTAACGGATTCCATCTTAATACATTACAGAAGAGGGCTTCATTCACAGTGACGAAGCCCCTTTAAAGGCCATTTCCAGTCCGTACTGCGCAGTCTTGGGAATAGTTTACATTTCTGTTTTGAATTCATTGATACGTTACACTTCGATAACTGGGAACATGAAGTTTTTGAGCCCGCCATTACTGGTCGTTTTGTTTGGGAGTTCGCAATGAGCTGAAACGTTGGTTTGGAATATCGTCAAGGTTCGTTTACTCTTTATTATTGTTTTGCAAGGATATCGGATGTTAATAATGAAGAAAAAGGTACGTTTTTACCAGAAATTTGCATTTTGGTTTGTTTACATTCATCGTGTGAGGCGTGATAAACATTGCAGGTGGAGGTTGCGCAGTACGGACTGGAAATGGCCTTTAATGATAAATTTTCCTGCTCTTAGCCAATCACAATGTTATGAGGTAATTTCTCACTAAGATAAAATAGTTGAATATGATGTGAGTACTATGACCAAAGGGTTCTTCCAACATTCCAAACTCGTTACAAACAATAAACCAGACTATGGGCAGTCACTTTTTTTCTTAGTCTATCAAATGTGAAGTGAAAAAGAGTGTGAATAAAAACATCGAGGGCAGTGAGATGTGAGATTATTATTATCATGTGCGATTTCAATTTCCCACTCTTTTTCACTTCAGGCTCAATGGAGTAAGAAGAAAGTAGGAAAACGAAGGAAAATGGCGAGCGAAAACAAAGAGAGGGAGAAAATTAATTGGGAGAGGAAACATTTCCCCTTCCCCTCTCTCCACCCCCCCCCCCCCCCTCTGTATTTTTTGCTCACCATTTTCCTTCACCACTCCCCATTAACCAAATGACTGGAACAGGCCGAAGAAGGAAGGCAACATTTGCTTGTAGTCTAAACCACAGGTGTACACAACAAGAACAAAAGCTGCTACCGGTATATGATATGAAAACACAGACAAGAACATCACAAGACCAGGTTCGGCTCACTCAGCTGTCAAACTTTTTTTGTCTGTGAGCCTGCTCAGAGGATACAGCTAAACTAACAAAATGCCATCAAACTGTACCTGGACTGAATAGTGAGATATATTGTTCGTCTTAAAGCAACAAGATCTGTTTCAGTGTGATCTATAATCTCCATTTTCTGATCATCTGAACAAAAAACAAGAACAACTTGTCACAAAAATCACAGTCTATAAAATTATTTTCATTACTTCTCATAAACAAAACATTATCAGCCACATTTTATGAAGGAACTACATGATTCAAATGAAAAACCAATGAAAATGAATGACTCGTACAAAACAGCAGCAATTCACAAGTTAAATGAAAACTGTGTGAAACCAAGCAAGATGGAATTTAAATCAAAGTTTGACACGAGAAAATGGCCACCAAATTGAGTGAAATATAACAATGACCAGAGTGAAAGAACATTCCAAAAACAACAAATACAGAATAATAATGTTAAGTTGGTATAATGTCCTTCAGTAGCAAACAGTACAAATCAGAGTTTTAACTAATCCACGGCATCATCAGAGATGAGAAAATATTATGTGCACAGCTATTTTATATTCTTAACAAAATGCATGAAGCATGTCATCTATGAGCCTAGTAAATGGTCTTAGCTCACCAGGAGTTCTCGTAGTTCAGTAGGTATGAGCACCCGACCAGAAATCTGGGAGGTCATGGGTTTGAATCCTGTTGGGAACTCAGAATTTTTCCTTGTCCCACGCTCGTATCATTACTGATCATTTCATCTTAAAAAGTTTATGCGTAAGAAGTTGGATGGATATGTGATACAGGGTTTCATGAAGTAGTGGTATTTGGCAATGCTTAAATTGGATTAAACAGAGTTTTGCCACAAGTTTGAGGTATTCTGGAAAATTATGCTAAATGGTTTGATGTAATGGCAGTATATACAGTAATAAAGAAACTCATTACATTCCTTGTACAAATACCTTTGTTTTCTCCTTCCTCATCGTCATCATCATCTTCATCATCATCATCGTCATCATCACCTGAAGAGCCATCTGAATCACCTTCGCCAAGAATATCTAGTAAAACAGGTAAAGCCCACATCAGGCCTAACAGTTCATACTGCTGGGGTTTATTCCAGTTTCTGTAGCATTAAGTGAGAGGATTATTTCTTTTCCCCCCTGGATGGGATGCGAGTCCATAGTAGGGTTACCCCCAGCAATAAATTCCCTGGTTCCCATTTATACACAGGTCTGGGTGAAGAGACGCAGCGAAAGTTAAGTGTTTTGCCCAAGAACACAAGGAAGTGAACTTGGCCTTTACTTGAATCTGGAACACTTAAAGTGCACCTAACACCAATGGAAAATATTTTTTTGCTAGAATACACCTTTGTACCAGTTCGAAACGTATTTCACCTTTCGTTTCTCCTTTTTACTAAATTCGGGCTATTGATTGAAAAGGAGTAAATGTGTTTCGAACTGATACAAAGGTGTATTTTAGCGAAAAAAATATTTTGGTGTTAGGTGCACTTTAATTTGGAGTTAAGCTTGCTATCCATTGGGGTACTGCACTTCACAAAGTAATAACAAAATGAAAAAACATATGTAAACGACACAAACAAGTAATGTATGAGGACCCACCTCTTTTGATTTCCTTGTATTTCTCTTCATTGTCCAAGAAATTTGGGTCAAACTTGAAAACATCTGAAGAAGATTAAAAAATGATTTTATTTTCAGTTTTACTCAATATAACAAGCTCTGGTTGTACACAATGAAAAACACTGAACTTTTAGTCAATATTTTGGGAAACAAACTGTTGCACAATGCTTAACACTAATGTGCCTTCATGTGATTATCATTCTCATGAAGTTGGTTCTAATAAGACCCCAGTGTATTTTGTTGTGGTACTACTGTTTTTTATGTTTTGGCAGGTGGCTCTAATGTTTAAGTCTGTGAATAAAATGATTGAGGCTATAGAGCACTACTTTCCTGTGGTACAGTAACTGTTTCTTACACCAAACGGGATAGTTTTAACTTTTATCTCCATGAGCCCAGCATGTGCAGGCCTATAATCAAATGGGCAGTACTTTCTGTTATGGTGGTGTTTGTATGGAAAAGATCATATATTCTGAGATACTGCTAGTAAGATTTTTGCTGACAGTAAACTTACTTAAAATGTCCTCTGGGTTTGATGCTTCTTCAAGCCGCAATAAATGTGTTATTTGATCTTCCTCTTCCACAAGGTCAAGGTCTTCAGGCACTGCAGCATGATCCTATTCAAAGCCCCAAGCATTCATTATGTCTGTTTACAGGCTTGTTACATGATTTTCAGTAGAAAAATATTTCTCATGAACACAAGTACATGTAAAAATGATAATTGACATAAATACCTTAAAGCCATCCTTTCTAACTGCAAACATCACTTCAATCATGTACTGGACTCGCTTGTCAATTTCAGCACTGTGGAGAATGTTCCGTAGTCGTTCAAACACAGCTGCAAAAAAATAATAAAAGTACTGATTATAAAATTGATTGGTTACAATTATCAGGGCTGCAAATAAGGTTTTTCCCATGAAAGGACACAAGGCCAACTAAGTCACCATTTTGATCGGACAAAACTGTAGTGATGTTGGATGTCATATTACAGGACTCCTTGAGCAATAAAGCATTGTGAACAAAAAACATTGGCGTTTGCATTGGAAGACATTAAAAAGTTGTCCAGTCATTCTGTCTGACTACAGCTGGAATTAAATTGTACATTGGCAAATGTTGGTCAGCCATTGCCAAATGAGCAACTGCTATTTGTGACCCTGCTATTAAATATTAAAGTGTTCTCTTTAGCTGTAAAAAGCACCAGTAACACCTTCAAACTAAGACACATTTTTCCTTCTGTCATAATTTTAAATCGTAATGTGTTGAATCAAACAAATGTTCTGACATACCATGAACACCTCTTGAAGATACGTCTGTCAGTTTCATTCCTACTTCCTTTAAGAACCCAATCTGGCATTAAAAGAAAAATGAGAAAACAAGGAATTAAATTCTCATAAACCTGTAACCAAAGCCTTGAGAATTGGAAAAAGTGATTGTCACTACACCTATAGTCTTCTCTTGATGATAAATGCTTAAAAACCCTCAAGGTGAAATTTGAACATGAAAAAAATGTGTTCAACATTTTATCTTACATGTTTATAATTATATCAAATAATAAATGATTATCCTGCTGGCAGGAATAATCAGGAAACCAAGTAAGGGAATGCAAGCATCCTGAATGAGTTAACAATATGTGGAGTCACCGTAGGAATCTGTAGGAAATCCACCCCCATATATGGCGCTCGGGTTTAAAGAGAAAGTAATAATTTTGTTATGCTTTTTGTGGAATGTCCAATAATAACAATAATTCCATGTATTGAGCATGTGATGGACAGGAGATAATAGATAGTCAACTACGCCGTAAGTACATACGTAGTTGGCTAAAACTATCTCATATCCAACAGGTGCGAGTGCACCTGCCATATTTGCATTCTATGGTATACGGCTCATATATCATGGCCTGTAAACCAATCAAAACTCAGGCTATGACTAGTTTTTAATAAAGATAATTATAATCTTTGTCCCCTATAAGTTCAAATTTTAAACAACAAGCTTCACTGGAGCTCAAATATATTTATTTATTACTCATTTACTGATGGTAGCCATGCACTCACCGCAACTTCCACACTATCATCTGTGGGTTTGTGAAGAAGCAGTGTTAGAACTTCCAGTGCTAAAATCTCATGGGCCTGTAGACAAAGAATCATCAGACATTGATTACATGTTCAGTCGTCATCATCATCATCATCCTCTGCAATCCTGCCTGGGGCATTGCCAATTATCATGGTCCTGGGCTAGATCAAATAATATTTGCTGTTTTGTCTGACCCCTCATCCATGGACCCCCTGGTATTGGGTCTTGATACCACGAAGCTCTATTGTTTTAGGTCTAGGTCCATTGCTATTATTGTTTGTATATAATTTTCCCAGCCAATCCTATGAGACATTGTGAAGAGCTTTGTGGCAACCCGGGAGGGTGGAGGGTGCAAATTACCGTCTGCCCGGAAACTAGGGTGAAGTGTTAAGTGAACTGTCCATCCACAGAGGGACGGAAAATTTTGACTGGTTGTTACTGAAATTTGTCAATCAATCTGTCTGTATCGGATACCATGTCTGACTCTTGCTTGAAAGATAGACCTCTGACCTGTGTATGATTGTATCGAAGCTGCATTTGATAGCATTTTGTTGTTTAAAAGACTGATCGTCCAGATTGTGGAATTGCATTCAACAAATTGCACTGCTGAGGAGCTAAACAGCAGTAACAATAACACATTTCCGAAATCGCAGTGACACCACCGCACCACCCCTGCCCATCTTCTCTTTTTCCTCTCCCCAGTGTTTGTGTGCTCAAAGTGGTAGCCGGTCATTCATGATTGCTATGCAAATCTCAGATACAAATCAAAGTTCTTCCAAAATTAAGCCCTTCCTAATATAGGTCAATGGGCTAATATTTAGTTGTAGCTCTTAAAGAAAGATCGAAGAGTCTTTCCTGATTACAATGCAGGCCTCGCAATTTGTGTTTGTTTAATGACTGTAGGGTTTGCATTGAGCTCCATCATAAAATAAGTCCCCACCCACCCATCGCCACAGTTATGTTGCACAAACTTACCACTTGTTGATTGACTAAATGAGCAATGAACCTTGTAGAGGATAAGCACACAGCCTGTCGCACAAAAAAGTAAGAAAGGGTTAATCACTTACTGTGGACAGAACGTCCTATCCTGTGATTAGTACCAATGCTCCTGAGCTACAAGTGTTGTTAAAAATAAAAGCCTGAAAAGTTCTGAACCACTTTGACTCCCACCTGCAGTCACAACCTGAAAAAATCTTTCACGCAATAAAATAGTCACCTTTTCACCATTTCTGGCTCCATCTTGATTGGAAAATTAAATTCTAAAATACTTATGAATTAAAACTCAAGACACCAGGTAATAGCACTTTAGTGAACAAATATAAAGCAAATAGCCTCCCCAAGTAAGCTGGTTTTTATTTTTCTGTACAATGTCTGTAAAACAGAGGCACAGTTTGAGATAATTTGACATGCTGATTCCTCACCTCCCAATAAATAAAAGGGCACTATTGACTTCAGGCTTAATTAATGTACATGTACCTTGTCATTTCTTCTGTAGGCTCGTCGGAACAGCAACACAAGTCGACGTAGAAGAAGTTCTCCATTTTTGGGAAACTGTTGACAGGGAAGAAAAAAAGTCATGTTCTCCTGTCAAAACTAGTGATCTAATTCAGTTCAAGCAATGTTGTTCTTCACATACATCATATTATTATACTACAGTGTAGATGCTCTTTGGAATTAGAGCTGATACTGGTGTGCACTTGATTATAATCAATTATTGATCAAAAATCTGTTATTGCAGGCAAATGTAAAAAGTTATCAGTGACAAATAAGCACATATAAAAACTTGTGTGTTGTCTTTTTAATGGACTTACAACAGTGGCTTCCATTGAACAGCCCTTCTCTCCTACACTTCATATATTTTTGTTGTGTTCCAAAACACTGTGCAACACACTGAACGTGCCAGGTTTTGTATTTTGTTTATTAATTCTGATAGTGCTAATTTTGGTGAAAAAGACATGGTTTCTTTATCAATGGAATTTTCTATTATTAATAATTGATGATCGATTGGTTGGGTCAATTTGATTGTTTCTGATCATTGATTGATATGAAATCTCAGCCAGTTCCCAACACTGCACAAGTTTAGACAGCATCCAAAACATGATGGGCCGAGTTTGGTTTAAACTATTAAAACCATGACTAATTGAAAACAATATTAATCACGGGCCGCAGGCGAGTGATTTACAAACTTTTTGAGTGTTCTCCCAAACTTCCCAAGTGCGTTATTACCCCTATAAACCCATAGAAAGTGTGCTATATTGCTTTTATATAATAATTCAGAAGACGCGCGATTTTTCCATGGGTTTACCAGCACAATAAACCATAGCTGATTGACCAATCAGAGCGCACGCATTGATTTTGTTATTACATAATCTTACAATGAACTTCATATAGGTGCTATATGAAGCCTTCCTCTAGACTGTTATACTGTACATGAGTGGCATAGTAGTCTGAATAGTAAGTGTCCTGGATACTGGACAGAGTGGTAAGCTTGGAGCACTGGCCATCATCATTGTGCTGTGTTCTCAGACAAGACATTTCACTCTCATAGGGTCTCCCTTAACCCAGGTGTATAAATGGATACTAGCAAAATTAATTATATGCTGGGACCCTTTCATGGACACACATTTCACTCCAAGTTGCTCCATTTTATGGAAATTGTGACAAGCTCCAGCAAAATGGGACACTTCGCTGGGAGTGAAGCTAAGTAAACTTGAATTCAGCCCAATAGAAATTCTTACTTGAAATTCATTTATTAATTATTAGATTACAAAGAAACTGTTTTTGCATCAGATGACTTTTTAATATTCCTGTACTTCTGCGAATTTCGAAATAATAAAACAGCACTGTTTGTCTTGGTGTAATATTTTTACCGGTACATTTACCTAATGGTTTTGTTTATATCATGAATGAAGTTTCAATTGACAAACCTTCGTGTTCAAAATGGCCACAAGTGCAGCATACACATGTGTGAATGTTGGTGATGCCGCCTGGGCTCGCATGATTGACTGACACAGCACTCCTCTGCAACAGCAAGATAACAAGGCACATTCAGATTGTATTATGATATCCAAGCCTGCGGCATAGTTAGCAGAAAGCTCCTGCTGAAGACGTGAGTGTATTTTTTTTACACACTTCAGCGTCACAAGTATTAAACTCAGTGGAAGAAATTAAACATACGTAAAACATACCTTCCTCTTACAATGTTTTCCTGGAAAAGCTCTCTTACAATATTGCCAATGTTTGATGTGTTAACCTGGTACAGAATGAAATGTTTTCAATTGACAAGTTATTTCACCTGGACATACATGTATAAGTATAATGTATGAATCAAGACATTCATTCAACAACCACATTTTCCCATTATTGACCATAGAAATGACATCTGTCATTCACTGCAAAGGTTTTTTAGACATTTTATGCCCGGGGTATCCAATCGATGGAAATCGATGATCGGAAATCCAATCGATCAATCGATATCAATCGATAAAATTAGTTAATTGGTATCGATTGGTATCGGCCAATCGATGACCAATCGATAACCACACAAAAACAGTTCATCGATTGGTATCGATTGGCTCAGGGATCTCGAACAGACGTCACGCACACTACCTATTCGATCATCCGCCATTTTTAGGAAGCCCTGGGTACGAAGTCCGACCCAGTCTTCTCAACACAAAGAATATACCCCGTTGCACGTGTACTAGAATTACCCGCTTGCCCGCCATTGCCTTCCCGTGACATTATGTCTACACAAGACGTCGGGGTAGAGGCTTTGCTTAGCATAAGGGGCGTCGTGAAAGGATATCATCTTTGCCGTTTTGAGGTGCGTGTCGGCGAAGAGTTTACAGCAAACAAGAAGAGGGGAGAACGCGGAAACGCGTTTAGAGTGGTGAACCATCGTGGACAGCTCGGCCACCTCCAGTCCGAGCTTGTAGATCCTCTATGGCAATTACATGCAAATATTTCTGTGTAAGTGAATAATTTATTTTTATTAAAACTGCAAAAAACAATTCAAAACACACGCATTGTTATTTCGGTGTAGTGTTCTCATAATATTGTTGTATTTGCTCCTTTTGCTAGAACTGTGACAGGACCTCCATTTGACGATACAAAGGGAAGATGGCGACGTGGAGGAGGTATAAATGTCCCTGTCAATGTTCAGGTTCGGCTTCCAGAACGGCAAGCTCGGGAGGTTAAACGAAAAGTTGAGATGTGTGGCTGTCAAGTAAAGTTGAGTCCAGCTGAGTGAAGTCCCAATGAGGTCCTCCGGCAAATTGTTTGCAAAAGCACAACTTCTGCTACCAGAATTTTTCTGTGAAGGCACGATGGAACTACTTTCCGTTTTTGGAAGTCTATAGGTTGGGCCATGGAACAAACTTTTGATTTGTTAAAATTAAAATTAAAGGAATCCTGAGGACTGGACATTAACGTTGAAGACAGAGAAGAGAGCGTTGTTCTCCTGCTAACATTAAAATGAGTTTTGTTTACAATTACAACGTACTTAATTGTTGTTTTTACTCGCCGATTACCGTTCTGTCAATCTGCAACCAATCGATACCAATCGATAACAATTTTTTATTGATTGGTATTGATAATCGATACCAATCGATAACCACACGAATCTTCGCCATCGATTGGTCATCGATTATCAATACCAATCGATTAATTAATATCGATTGGTATCGATTGATATCGATTGTCATCGATTATCGATTTCATCGATTGGATACCCCGGGTTTATGGCATCAGCTCCATGGTCTACGAGAGTGTACACCAACAATAACACAGAAAATTTACCAGTTTTTTGCCTTATACTGTGACCATAGCTCTCAACCAGTCAACATGCAATAATTATCTCACTTATTGCACAAACTATACTTTGTAGTTGTTGGATACGATATCTCACCAACAGACCCAAAACCTTGAACAAACACAAGAGAAATAAATTTCTATTTTTTTTTCAGTTTAATTTGTGATTACCTTGTTGACTAGACCATTAATACTTTTCTTCAGAGCTTCCCAACTGAGACGCTGATATGCTTCACTGAAATTAAAATCGGGTTCACAATTATTACAAATTACAAAACCAATGAACACTGTTCATAACACAATAATTCAGGGCTAACAGAAACCAACTAGCCAGAGTAGTAACACTTTTCTTTCAACTAACAGGTTTTGGGCTTTCACTAGCCATTAAATTAATACTAGTGAAAATGTCAGGCATCTTTGTACAGTCATGTAGAAGGAAACCACTAACAGAAAGTGAGTTGTAAGGGCTAACAGTAGGAATAGCATGAAATATGCTATATATATGGACACTGAAATCACCAAAAAGCAACCAAATGATGAGCTTTTTTCAGGTCTTTTCCATGACGAAAGCAACCAACAAAGGAAACTGCTGTCTGTCAACAATTAGTTACGTACAGGTACAAGTTTGACAGTCCTGCCTAATAGGTTAACATAAACTGCCAATGCCTTGTCTTTGGTGGTTTCCCCGCTGGACTGTCCTTTGCAGCTTTACCAGATAGCACTGCTTAGTTGACTAAATTTTGTACATGTATTTCGCAAGACAAGAAATATTCCAACAATAGTTTTGGAATCATGAGCTTGTACGCCAACCTACCTGCTCTTATCCTCAATACCTTCTTGCATCATCTTGAGTCTTGCTGGAGGAATGTATGCACCACCTACAAAAAATAGAAACAGAATATAGTCAAACCCCATGCAGCAGCCCCAATAAGGTAAAGACCTGAAATAATTTCAATTTATCAGACTAAGAATCCAAAAGTGGTGGGTTCAAATCCCAATGGGGGCAAGTATTTTAAGCTCTGAGGGAACACTCTCAAATTTCCTCTTTGAGGGTAGTAACCCAGGGTTATTTGGGCTTTCAGCAATATTGCCTTCCCTTGGCACCTAAACACACTCAATAATGGATCACTAATTCATATCACGCTGCTACACGGTTCCTATTATCACACATATCCCTACGTACGTGTATAATGTAGTACATGAAAGCCTTATAACGCAACATGTGCAGAGCTGCATTTTAGTTTTCCTGGTGAGGATTCTTCTATATTGTACTTAGCTCTATTGCCACAACAAAGAATTCATCTTATTACATGAAATTTTTAGTTTCCTTTTATTCCACACTTATGCAATGTTTTATTGGTAATAAATAAATTCATCTTTTCTTTAATAATGGGCATGATAATAGACACTTAATTTCTGTAGCATCCTATGTTCACAAAGTAACACTTACTTTTTGGGACATTTGATTTGCAAAAATCAAAGTGTCACAAAAATTTCATGTACATGTAATACTGGTAGGTAATACAGTCATTTAGTTTGGCCTTTTTTTCAAAAAGCTGATTTAAAATAAAATACAAAAAAAGCTGATTTAACAGATAAGAATTTCTGAAACACAACGTTTGTCTGCTACCTAATTCATCCGAGGACCTCAGTAAGAGGGTGTCAATGGGGTTAACTGTTTAGCGTATAAAGATGTTTTTTGCTATTGTAACCGTATAAACAACAAAATATTAATTAACTAACGTATAAAAGAAGATAAACTTTTTAGCGTATGCAATACTTAACAGCCAAAGGGTGAACACCTTCTAGAACAAATAACAATTGTTAGATACAAATAAATTTCAGTTTACTTTGAAGTCCTCTCAGATGTCTAATACATCATTTTTCCTGTTTTTTGTTCATTGTTGAGTGTACTGTTTGAGATTGCATGACTTGTTTGACCGTTATTCTCTCATATTTTGTAACATTTTCCATGCCTGCACTCTGCCTGTGGCTGTAGATACTGATTTCAGGCTTTCCTCACGGCCGCTTCTTTGCGAGACTATTTCTTTTCTTGTGTGCACAACTCATTTTATGACAGACAATGGTAGGGAGTTTTACAGGGGTATTCGTGATTACACCACTTTATTCTACATGGTTGTGAGTCGCGAGTCCTCTGGAAGATTTATGAAGATATGAAAACCTATACAATTATCGTAATGTCCCTTAAATGAGGCATCGGTAATTAACAACTAACCTAAAGCTGTCCTCAATGATTTTGGTGCTTCACATAATAATTATATATGCATAGCACAGTAAAATGGCTTATTCTTCCTGTCGGAAATGGTGGTAGAAATCACTTCCCTGAGGGCTGAACCCTCGCGGCTGGGTTCAGCCCCTATATCGACCAGCGGAGGGGAAAGGAATAGCTCATAACATGCCCGTAGAAGCTCAAAAATGCCTTATTCTGCCAACGGAATGCTTGCGTCAAATTCTGTTATCTGACTTATTCCAGGTCTAGTGAAAGGGCAATGATTGTAAACATGGTAGCACAAAGCAAGTAGATTTGTACAATTGATTCCCAAAATCGTTGGGTCCATTCAATTTATTTGAAAAGGAAAGAATTCGATTTCCGGTAATAAATGAGTATTCCCTGTTTATTTTGGATGAATAGTTAGAATCGTCTATAGAGAATGATAAAGGTACATATTTATCAATTTGCATTTCTCAATTTTTCATTCTCTAAATACTCCTTCTTTGACACTTTTCTTTACGCAAGAGCAGGATAAAAGAGTACATTACTCTCTCTTTTTCGTGTTTCGGGAAAATGGAATTTTAATATCCGCGATTTGTTATTTTTTACGCCAGTAAACCGTGCTGGAACTCAAGGAAAAAGAGGGACTTCTCGAAGTCTACTTAACACGAGGAGACAGTCTACCTGCTCATGAAAGTCAAAAAATCGTACAAATTAACTGACTAAGCTCTATTTTGCTGCTTTTTGGCTTATTTTTAGCTGTTTACTGACTAGAGCTATACCCCATTGACATCCTCCAGTAACAGGCTCAAATGTTGATATATCAAGCGTGGAGTATTTGCCACTTACCATTTTGCGTAATAGGGGTTCAAGTCTAAACTTTGACTATGAAGCATTTTCATACCGGTATGTCATGGCAACCATTTGGAGAGTTCTCAAAATTCCCACTTCTTTTTAGTTCATCCTGCTATCTCGTAGGCTTGATTACCAGCTGCTGTTCGGGAATCGGAGCCCGCACTCCTCCCCAAACACACGGCTGGACACATGAGATTGCCATTATTGATTTCCGCCAATCAGGAGGTAGGCTCGATTTCCGCCGCTCTCTCGAGTCCTCCCCGAGAAGAACGGCTGGACGTGTGAGCGGCCATCCATGTCTGTGACGTATTTAAAATAATAATAATTAATGCATTCTCAGATGTCACCGGATGTGAACTAAGACTCGGAAAGCAAGCCTAAATGTACACACGCGCCAATACCAGCAACTTGTTCTTGCTCTTATTTCGATGTTGGCATCGAAAAGTCAAAGCACTTTGAAGAGCTCCGAGAAAATACAAAAACTATTCACCGCCAGTCGAAGGAAAAGTTTGAAACGAATAATAGAAAAGCGTGGCGTGCCTTCTCGCCCAGTGTTGTCGCGTCAACAAAATCTCTTCGCCATGCAGCAGATCAAGGAAGAGTGAAGGCCGCAAAAAGCCTTTGTTCGGTTATCGATTCAAACAACGTGATAGCTAAATTGTTCTTTTAATACTTCAAGCAATTGTTACTAGGTACGAGTCGGGGAGGAAAAGTGTGGAATTGCCAAAAAGGATCACCATGGGCTACGGCCTAAAACCAACCACAAATACTAAAAGTATCAAACAGAAATCTCATCTTGTTATATTTTAAACATAGCTTGAAATGTTCCAATATACGCGTAAGGTTCAGGTCCAAATATTTTAACATCGACAGTATAAGCTAGTGGTTAAGTGTTGTGTCAAAGGACTACAAATCCATCCATCGCTCTTCATAGATTCTGCTCAAACTGTTGACAGCATCTTTCTCCATTGATCCGAGGACAAAAAGGACTCGTGCTCGGCGGAAATCAACAATGGCATTCTCACGCGTCCAGCCGTGAGTTCGGGGAGGAGCGCGGGCTCCGGTTCCCGAACAGCGGCTGGTAATTGAGTCTAATCAGGAGGTCGCCTGCTCAAATCGAGCAGTGTCAGTGTCAATATAAAGTCAGTCAGGCTTGAGAAAACTAAACCACAAACAGCAACGGTCATTCGTTTGTGGTTCTGAGGTTTGTTCGCATGTCCTGAACTTTGCCGCGATTGGTCACTACACAATAAACATTCCAGAAATTTTTTCTGGTGTTCACAGTTTTACGGGAAAGACTGTAAAATCCCATATCCTGCTGCTTTCCATTACGGTTCTTACATACCAACCCCATAAAAAACAAAATCCCACTCTCACTCATAAGTTAAATTCCCATCACAAAAGTAAGCCAAATCCCAAACCTGTTGTGGACCCTTATATTGGCATTCTAAAACAATTATCCAGGAATTTCAGGACCTCTATTTTTATACAAACACTGTCTTTTGTTTCAGTAATCCAACATGGCCACTTGTCATGCGAGTGAAAACCCTCTATAAGCACATTAGTTATACAAAATAAATATTAAAGGTCTTTAAAATTGAAAGAGATCTTGATGTTCAAAACTTTTTATTCACTTTGTGAATAAAAAGTTTACTTAGCAACATGTAAACACCAGTCGTACACCTCCCATGCATATGTATCTCAACGAACGATACGACACATGTCCACTTAATGACATTCTCTACCCAAGAATGTAAAGTTAGTACTTGCAGTGCACTCTCGAGAAACGAGAAATTTCTCGCGAGACAGTTCTCATTTCCTGCAAGACAAGCCTCATTTCACGCGATACAAGACTCGTTTCTCGCGATATGGTGGTAACTTACATTTGAGTGGTACTGTACCATGTATAACAAGCAGCTGAAAAAATTCACTTACTTTCTTACTGCACTATGATTTACAATACACAGTTACTTTTTTATACCTGTTCTTGTAAGGAGTGGATTATTAGGGTTTGCCTTCTTCTTAGCAGGCTCCTCTATCTTTTCACTATTCTCTACTGCTCCACCCCCTTTCTCTCTTTCCCTGCTGTCATGCGTGTCATCTTTCCCTGGCCCTGCTACAGGACTGCGTTTACCATGTCTCTCCTCATCTGAAGGTGTGTCGCGTCTTCTTCTATCAGATGGATGTTCTCTTTTTCTCCTCCTACCATCATCATCATTATCATCCTCACTTCCACGTCTTCTCCTTTCATGTCTCTCTCGGTCCCTACGTCTTTCAGAATCATATTTACTTCGGTCTTTTCTCCTAAAAGACCTGCTACCATCATCACTATCACTTTTCTGTCTTCTTCTGCGGTATTCCTTGTCATCACCCTCATCATCATCACTTTTTTGTCTGTTTTCTTTATCTTCTTTACCTCTCTTTCTATATATGCAACAATGACAACAAAGTTACTGAGATTTTCACATAACAAATGTACATGTATGTCCCTTATAATGTGTGAAAAATGAACAAGGTCTCTGAAAAGATAATTCAGTCAGGGAGACAAGAGAGGAGATGAACTTGGACATCTAAGATAAGTTGCGTACAAAACAAGCAAACGATTTTCAGTTACCAGCTTTTACATTTCAAGGTTACCGTGCACCTTCTTCTGGGTTAAGCTTATAAGGTAGGCTAGCTAACTACATCAACCATTTTGTAATATTATGAATCGTCAAATTTTCCACGACATCTAAATGCGAGCGTCTAATTCGGCTTCTGACCGCCTTAATTCAAAGAGAATTTTATATTTCGCTAATAGACCAATTTCGGTATTTTAATACCTATCTAACAATCCGAATACAAAAAATGTGTCAATCACAACAGTTTCACACGTGAGTACCATGTTTATAAATGATGGGACAGCATTGAAAACAAAGCGGCTAAATAAACAACAAAGAAGTGAAATCTCCGCAAGATGCGTATCAGAAAACACCAAATGTGTCTCAAATCTGTTTGCTTCAAAAGCGTAAAATTCCAAGCTAAAAATTGAAAAAGAAAACAAACGTGAGAGAAAATTCGGCAAGAATTGAAGTTCATTTAACCAAAAATTGTATTCAAAAGCGTCGAAATAGCAAAAATTTGTATATTACCATTTTTTATTCAGAAGTCTTGAGAAGCCGCATTAAGTTTGTTTTCAAGTCTGTGATTTGAAGCCAAACACATTAAAAAACTGCCATGACAGCGTGTCTTCGTGGCCGTCAAACTATTAAAAGATGACTCCTTCGTTAGCAAGGTTTTAGCACCCTTTACTCCAGGACTTTTATACTGTTTTTATTATATAAAAAGCAGTGAAATACCAGGTGAGCTTTCGGCACAAAAACATGATGTGTGAAGATAACATGTTATCTACCATTACTATGGTCATGTAATAAAATGCGCCTTTGCAACAAAAGCGAAAAGGCTTGGAAGTTCATTGGTGTTTATATAATAAATAGAATATTACATGGCTGCTTGGAGATACGAAATTTCTCTTCTCGTGTTGAAACATATTTCACTCATTCACTATGCTCACTCATGAAATATCTTCCAACACTTGAAGAGAAATTTTGTATATCAGCGCAGCCATATCCTCTATATATAGCCTCATCTAAAACTGTCTAAACCCTTAAGGGGTTGGGAGAATTCTAAGAAGTTGTTCCCTAAATATAGCATACGTATAAGCTTATATATATGTTGTGTTTCAACTTTGCCCTTGGTACAATTTGGTGTTTTCATTTGTTCTGGTGTATGGTGATATACATGTATGATAATGAATATAAAACAAACAAAAATACCATGTTGTACCAAAGGTAAAATTGAACCACAACATACACAAGCAATATAAACCATGAATAAAACAAACTGGTTTGAAAATATAGAACCATAAAACCAACAGTTTAACATCAACCAAATCATACTTAACAAAATTGATTAAGGTTACATAGAGTGGATGCTTATTTTACATTCATTAGAACGTTTCCACTGTATTCAACTTACTTCCTCTCGTAAGGTGATCTCGATCGAGACCTTGATCTCGCCAATCCAGTGCTGGGAGAATTTGAATGTGTCACAGGCTTGTCACCAAAAATAAGCAGAATGATTACCATCAGATAGTAAACATCAAAGAAAAATGTTTCAAGCTTATTAAAGAATCAAACATTCAAGCTAACATTCGACCCTAGTCTCACCTGGACAACACTGCGTATTCTCGAACGTTCAACCTCCGTCATGATGGATAGATTTGTTATAAACGCTTTTCAAACAGTTTAAAAAGGATGGCACCTCTGTATGTACATAGAAAGTAAATTTGTTCTCCCAAGTCTTTTAGCTAACGTGCGTTCGATGATCGTATCATTCTTTGCTTGGTAACCGCACCTCAACTGGCCGAGTAAAGCCTGGGTTCCTGAGCTTCTTGTGTGACGGTGCTGTTGTGTTACTACTGCTGCACGCTGGAAAACCCCCGATACATGCATAGCACCATTAATTATTAGCACCATTTTAATTTTTTTGAGCAATAATTTGTTTTTCCGTGACTACCCAAATAACGGCGAGCGCAAGCGAATTCTCACCTCAAAACCATAATGCGCATTATGGTAATAAAGAATAATCCATCAGAGTTGCCAGCCTTTTTGTATAGAAGGGTTCCTAATGTAGTGTTGCTGGCTGTGCACTCTTTTCTATGGGGTCCCCAGGACTTTTTTCCTTTTCGGTCCTCAGAAATGGTATTAATTTCCATTAATTTTCAATAATTTCCAATAATCGCAGCAGCAAAGGTGGCTAACATTTCTAAGAAGGGATTTCAAATTCCACTTCCTGGAGAGATGGTAATAACTCCAGCTAATAACTTTAAGAATGGATAAGTTAATAATTGTTGAATACATGCTTCATCGATATTGCAGTCTTGTGATCTACTGTTCACTCAGGAGGCTCATATGATATGTCCAATTTACACATCTTTATAATATTGGAACCCTTGACAGCATGTGATGCATTTTGAATTAATTTTCTTTTCTTTTTCTTCAAAAGAGAAGATCTCATCCCACAGAATTCCGAAAGGCAGTTTCAGTAAATGTTTCTTCTTGAAATTATACTCATGTTCATAGCTCAAAAGGGGGGTTCCAGAACCCCTGGCTATGCCCCTGTAGTCAGGCCTAGTATAAGCCAACCTCAGCATGCATCATCTCAAAACAAGCTCTAGCCAGATAGAACTTTTACAGCAAATCAAAATTTAATGTGAGCTAACAATGAATGATACAATTATCTCATAAAACAATCATGACAGCACAACTAAATTTTCTGACATTTTTCACATTTATTGACAGTCCACATTTTACATGATACACTCACTCCTGCAAATGGTTTGTCATATCTGAAGTTTGTCTGAGTACATTGTGAAATGTTGTAAGGTGCATCTTGTAATTGCATAAATTTATACTAATGTGCTGACTATACACCTAAGATAGGTATTTTTGCTACCATGAATAAGAACCTACAAAATACTAAAAGACATTATATTTGTAATAATTAATTTCATTATCATTTATTTCATGATTTATTCAAACTAGGCAAATAAATTACTCTTAACTCTTTCTACACTAGGGTTGCAACTTCACTCGACTTTTAGAGGTATGTGCTTTTACAGTAAAACCTGCCTGGCCTTGAGTGCACACAATATTTTTGGAAAACTTAATACCGGTAAATGCTGTTAACTGTTGGAGTGTCAAATACCTTTTGTCAAAGCCTGCATCATTCTAAGCCTTTTTTTTTTTAATTCCCTTGTTTTTTTGGCACTCAAAATTGTTAGTAGAGAAAAGACGATTTCAGGGTTGATTTATATGGTCTTTGCATTCAGACTATTGAAGAAAAACAGTTAAAAACAATTCGTTAAATCTCAATAAAGAAACGACCGTTTTCAATTTACAAAAAGCCTTGCATTCAGTGGCCTAGACTCTGTGCCACCGCCAAATACAAGACGGGAATAAATTGCAACCCACAAGAGTAATTAGCAAAGAAATAAATGAACATCTGCTGATACTAACTTGACATACAGGGTAAAGAAACCTTGATGGATTCTAGATTGTAGTTTGTAGTTTATTTCACTTGTAGTTTCTTTTCTCTGATTGCAGTAAAAGCACATAAACCTTCCGAAATATCATGATTGCTATAATATTATAAATGATTTGACTATTTTTTAGAATGTTGTTTAAACTCTTTTGGTGTAATAATTATAACAATAGTAATTTAATAATAATGATGATGATGATAACGATAATGATAATTATAACTTAATATTCTCATTATTATCATAGTGAATCTTGGTAAAAGAGCATTTAATTAAGTGAGAAAGCACTGCATTGGCCAATAGGGATCTAAATGAAAAGCAACTTATGTTTTCAACTGTTAACAAAGTCCCTTTAATTCATTAAAGGCACAAAAACGGAAAAATGCATCCTCTACATATTTTTTTAAATTACTGGTAGTTAAATAGCTAAATCTTGTAAAAACATGTATGTTTGAAAAGCAATTTTAAATGTACACTGTACACAATGTATTTGCTAATTAAAACTAACTGATTAACAAGATTCTTTCAAGGACCTCACATTCAAAATTCCCATTTTTTCCAAGATCGAAATGCATAAAATCTGTCATCTCTCTTTTACTGCTCATAACCTTGCAATCAATTCAATAACTTGCACTATTCCAGTCTATATATTAATATGATCTGACATGATATCTTGAGAAGACAATGTACTGCATTTAATAGTACCATGTAAGTCCTGAATTGGTTTACATCTGGTTCATTTTGACTGGATGAGTATGACACATGTCTAATGGGACAGATTACCGGTAACTGCTACATAATTAACCATTGCTCCATGAGTACACAGTGGATATGAGCTCCCCAATACTGCCTGCCCCCCTATACATAGAAAGCAGTGATCCTTCTGGTCTGCACTAGGGATTTAGAAATTGGGGCTGACCAGAGGCCTCTAACCCTGGCACAGACCAGAACAATCATGGGCTCTGATGATAAGAATGGCTAAAACTGTGAAATCTCAAGCTCAAAATAACTATAAGTTCTAGTCACTGAATGCAAAACCTGGTGAAGGGGACTCTACCCAAAAGTAGTACCTATTGCAGGTTAGAGTTATACCATATAAGAGGGGGCAGATTTGTGACCTGCCAACTCTCACGCCTTGTGCACGAGTCTCTTGCCTTCACAAAATCTTGATGAGGACATCAACTAAATTGTTGACCCATCTTAACATTAGTTTTAGGAGTATATGAAAAGGTTTCCATTTTATAGTACATAAACTGGTAAGGATTTAGACCTTGAACAGAGCCTCCCCAGACAAAATATTTTTAATACCACTTGGGTTGCAATGCCCTTGCTGTAGTGTCAGAATACTGGCGACGTAAATCAGTAAATCGTGTGAACATCCTCCTACACGTATGTAAACTTGTTCTCCTTGCATGTCAAAGATGAAAGGAGAAATGAGAACTTGATCACTCTGGGATCTCACAACAACTGACAATATTTAACCATTGTATGATAAAGGTCAATATTATTAACTCATCACACAAACTGGACATAATAATATCGAAATTTAAAATAATAAAATCCAGGACTTCATAGGTAAAGCCTATAATAAATTAACAAAGAATGAAGTAAAACTTGTCCTGTCATTTGATTGCAAGCTTCATGTAACTGGATTAAAAGGACTGTTAGAGCCTTCCACCATGGGATCATGCCATCCTCCAAAGTTGCTGTTGGACCTAAATGGATGAAAGAAAATACAGTGTAATGCTTTCACACAGAGCACAAGATAATCCTAAGATCAGGGTTTCTGATAATTCGCGGGAAAAAAAGTCAAATTTTGCGGGATTTTCAGAGACAAATTCACGGAGAAAATGGCCAATTTCGTGGGGCAAATTTCACTAAGAAGGAAACAAGAAACATTCCAGAAAAAAATACTGCAGGATGTCAAATTCAGGGCAAGAAAGAAAACACAAAAGTTCATCCAACACAGTTCTGAAGGAAACAGTTCTTGTTTTGAGCGACAAGAATAACGTTGACTGATTATCCTCCTTTTTCAGCTGCAATTTAGAGCCAAAAACAGCAAAGCAATAAATTTCTTTTCCATCCTCGCTTTCTTGTGTTGCTTTACAGTTTCAAGGCTAGATTATTCGTGATTGAAGGTTCAAATCCATTTGTGAAGTCTACTGTCCATCTCAGACATTCCGCTGGTGGGAACAACCAAAATGGTATCACATGATCACTGTTTTGCAAACTGCAGAGCCACAAAAAATGTTATCATATGACCGGAATTTTTGAACAGCAGACTAAAACCAACAGTCCGTGAAGCAGGCCGAAAAAAAAGCTGTTGTTTACTCGTGGCAGTGACAACATTTCAAGACAAATTTACAAGTTCACGGCAAATAAGCAGCCCCAATAGTCAAGATAAGTTTCAAATATGTTGTACCGACATGTATTTGGTAGGATTTGTAGAGAATTTCGCGGTATTTCGCGTGTTTTTGTCAATTTCCAGGATTTTGCGGATATACCTGAATTTCGCAGGTCCGCAACCGCGTGAAATATCAGAAGCCCTGTAAGATGCAAGCAACGGATGTAACTCTCTCCCAGTAGTATTAGTATTTCATACCGTGTGTTTGTCTGAGCAACAGTCGTTCTGAAAACAACTGTTGTTGGTGACTTGTGTTGTTTAATACATCTATTGTTGGAGTATATTTGACAAACAATAAACAGACTAATATTACTGTTGATCAATTGAAAGGTCCCTAGTCAGCCTCCACCATTTTTGATGCCATTGAAATAATGGAAATTGTATGGTGAAGCGAAATCTTAATGTAATGCTGTAAGTTATGTTACTGGAAGAGTTTAAAATAATTATTTTAGCAAGATTTGCAGTGATCACTTTTGTTTCAACACTCTATGTGTAAAATATAATTCTGAAACTTTCACATGTAAACAATAACAAAGGTGTGGATGACTAGGGCCCTTTAATGACATTCTTGCAGCCAAAAACATCATGGCAAAATCAGCTTCAACAGACCAAATGTATTTTCGACTATATCATTGTTGACTGACAAGAAGTTTTAACTTGCCTCTGAAGATGTCTTTCACTCGGGTTGTTGAAATGTAGGTCACTAACAACAGTTCCTTTCAGAACAACTCTCATGCAGAAGATCACACTAAAAATATTAACTTAATTGACCACTCCCCAATGGGGCTTTTCAGGGCAAATGTAAACAAATGTTACTGTAAATAAACATAACAAAGTTACAAATCCCAACTGGCAAGAGGCAGACCAGTCAAGCTGTTTACAAGCATAGCCAAGAAGTTGAACTCGGGGCTACTGAGAACAACACCAGTTAGTGGTCAGAATGGGAATTGAATCCGCTACTAATGGATTTCAAGTCTAACCACTCGGCCACATACACCGCCTCCCTAAAAAACACTTCAAAACTTTATAAAACTCTATTAGACTCAAAATTTTGCTTACACTCAAAATTTAGCTAAGGGATGGACCATTATATTTTTGGAGGGGAGATGTCAATTGCCAATTCTGAAAACTGTTTGGTTGGAAGCTATGTGTCTGCAAACAATTTACTTTACATGTGGTAATGCCTTTCAAAATACCAAATGATATTGTCATACATACCAGGCATGCAGTTAAAACAGTGATACTTGTGTGTTACTGTTGTGTGCACCCAACATCTCTAACTGGGCCACTGGATGGCCTTGATATGTCAATATTGACATCATAGTGATAAAACGCTCTGTAGCAAACCCACTTGTCTGGAATATTCTGATTGGACACTTTTACAGCAATAACAGTGGTATCAGAAACTAACACATAAGCCACGTCATACTCAAGCTCAGCAGTGGGTTTGTAGTTTTCGGGATACTCCATCCCTGGAGGCAGATCCAAGACACATGTGAGGGTTTGGGGAGCATCAGCTGGAATTTTGCTGTGAATGAATGGCAGTTGATCAATGTGCCACACAACTGCACCATACTCTGGCTCGTACTTTGCTTTGCCAAGAGATACTGCAATGGAACACTTAGAATTCCTTAACCTGCTTTTAATTGCTGCAGCACGTCGCCCCTTACTGGATTTAATGGACTTCTCTCCTCTGAAGGCCTTTGATGTTCTGAAAAGTGGTACCCAAGTCTCAGGGATAGGAAATCTGAAAATTACATTGTTTCTTACATACTTTGCCATCTTTGTTTCCTGGCAAACTTGGATTTCAGCTTTGAGCTCAATTCGTTGCTCGCTGTGTACATTCAGCACTGCTTTAACAAGCAAGGGGAGAGGCTTATTGTGATCCATAGGAAAACGCATCAATTCAAACGTGCACGCATCAAGGGGATGGAATGTTATAGCGTGTGACTGGTCAAAGGTCGTGATGTTGACACATTTGTGAAAATCACAACGACGCAGTTTAAGCCAGTGATGAACCCGCTGCGGCTTCTCCTCTCCTCGCAAGCGAGCCTCTTCCCTTTCCCTGAGAACAATGTCGTTTAGTACCAACTGGCATTCAGGGTCTCCAGTAAGGAAACCTCGAAACTTGATTAACACTTTGGAATTTTTCCTTAGAATGGTACCATCACCAGATAAAAGAACATTAGTCAGATCCTCAACATCCACAAAGACCTCATCATGACGGTAAGTGATGCCTCTGTCTCGGTAAGCTGGAAGAAGGCGAAGTGAATTGTTAAAAGATTCTAGAAGTTCTCTGATAACTACATGACTTGGAGATGCAACTTTAATGATAGGAGTCCCTTGCGCTGTGTGCTCAACAGTGCCACGATGCCGCAAACTTCTTCCTTCTGTATACTTGACATACTCTAACTTAACTGTGTGCACCTTTGCACCATGCTCAAATGATTGCAACTTTGGTGCTGTAAACACAAAATAAGCTTGCAATGGGATTTCTCGAAAGGGTGCAGATAATTCATACTCCTCAAAAATCTGCAGGGTTGTACCTTCTAGCTTTATAACCACCGGCTTCCACTCACGAGAGCCAATTTTGCGCTTCTTGTCTGGGAAGCGTAGAAGCATAGACCAAGATCCACTTGTTGTCAGTGACTTTTCCTCAAGAAGGGGTTCTTCATTTACTTGGGCATATTGCTGGTCTTGCCTAACTGGTTTTACAGGTCTTCCATCAACTTGATCTTGAGCGACAGCCACTGATTTTAAATTATCCCCAACAGGGAGTCCTTGATGCATAATTGTCACTTGAGCTGTAGGATCGGAAACCATTAATGTTTTTGTGCCAGTAAGAGGTGTTGAGGACGAGACTGGACTTTGATTTAATGTTGGAAGAGGGCTTGCTGAGTTCAGTGGAGTGGTATCAGGTTGAAATGGATTCGTAGGGCTTGGTGCGGCAGCTGGTTTGAAAGGATTGCTTCTTGAAGGGGGTGTTGAAGTTTTGAATGGATTTGGGCTTGATGTTGTACCATTGGATTTAATTTTACCACTAACATCCAACTCTAACAAGTCTAAATGCTGTCCCACTGGGGTGCTAGAATCACCAAAAGTGACCCATGACTGGTGAGCTGAAGATGTTACAGCGCTTGAATTCGATTGCACTGGCTTTTCTTTGCTTGAATAATTGAATTGAATCCACGATTTACTCGCAAGTAAATCCAATTCAGCCGAAGTAAACGATACAGGAGCCATATTAACTACCTTTTCTGCTTGTAAACCGGTAGCATTTGTAGCCTGCTTTTGAGCATCATTTCCCACAAGACGCTTGTTATTCGTTTCCAAGTTACCAAGGTTTACACCTAAATCTACTTTTTGTTGGGTTACGTTTGAATTCCCTTCTTCTCCAAAACTGACCCACTTACTTCCAAGTTCGTCTTTATTTTGTTTCGTAGCAGAGATATCACCAACTTGAGGCTGCTTAGAGTTGCTTGAAGTCGAGCGATTGCCGCTTTTGTCGAGCGTGGTACCTTGATTAACAATAGGAACAGCTGACTTCATACCGCTCGCAGTGGGCGAATGCGAATTCGAAGGTAGATTTGCAACAATTTTCTCTTGGTTAGTGGATAAAGAATTCGGCTGAACGGCCAAAGGTTCGGTTACGGTCGACAAATTGGAGATAATGTTTGTGGTTAATGCGGCTTTGGAATCAAACGCCGCCATGTTCGGGTTTGTCGTGGGTGTGTTTATATTCTGCTTTTTGATGCTCGAGGAATCTTTGGTTGTGTTTTTAGCTTCATCAGTCGATGAACCTTTCTCGACACTTTCCTCAAACGTAGTCCATTTTGCTGAAGGAATAACCTTCCCTGCAGCAAGCACTTGGTCAACAGCTGCAGAACCCGAACAATCACTTTCTCCCTTCACCTCACCACCAACACCATCTGCCTTCCTCTCGGGTATATCGTACGATTGACTAAAATTTCGTTCCGTTGATAGTTCACCTGTACCCGATTTGGAAGGAGATTCGCGAACGCTCATCGCTTTATCTCGCGCCTGATCGGTGGTTGTTTCCAAACGATTCGAAGAATCAACGCGAGGTTCAAGATCAAATTGCTGTTGAGTGTTTATCTCGCCTGGTGATGTCTCCGAGTGTTTTGATTTCTGCTCTAAATTCTCCCTAGAGTCAGCTCCTGTGAGTTCATTCTTCCTATTAAGTGAAGAATTGCCTTGCCGTCTAAGAGCTTTTGGATCATTAATTAATTCGGAGCTTTTAGCAAGATGTTTTTCATCCAGAGGCAATTGTTCAGGAGCGGAAATCTCATGACAATGCCCGTTAATTTCTCTATTCTCCTCGTCGAAATTCTCCCATTTGCCGCGGTTTACAGATTCAGGCGGAGTCCCAGTATTAACCTCCATTGTGTCACACTATATAACAAATATCAACATAATTTTCAGCTCGACCAAAGAGAAGACGACAAGATATGAATTTGGAGACCTTCCGCGTCGCTGAAACCACTTGATAGCATGATGTCGAGGCGGTCAAAGAAGTTCGTCTCCTCCGCACTGAGTATCAGTTTTGTATCACTTCGACTCGATCCGAGCAGAGGGAAATTTTGTCTTTTTTAAAAGTTCAGAGATTTTATAAACTTCCATTTCAAGCCTTCTCCGGATTTAAGCCTATTCATATAGAATTTTGCGTACTGAAAATTAATTATTTTTATTATTATTATTATATTTGTCACTTCTGCACTACCCTGAGTACCAGACGTTTCCTCGCGGGACGGGGGAACGGCCGAAGGCCGCCACCACGCGCGTGCAGGTCAAAACAAAGGGTCAAAACAAAGAAAAAGACCGAAACCGCGCATGAAAAGCCTTTGGCACCCAGGGTACCCCAGGGTACCCCTGCACTAATCTCGTACCCAGATCTTCTCAACCCTCCGGAGAGAACATCTCGTAAAAGCCTAGTTTGCTCGCGTCAAATGTGTCAGAAATCTGACACATGATGCCACTACGCATGCTCGGAAATTTAAGCGAATGGAAAGCTCACTTACTTGCCATGACTCGTTACAGATAGGTCATGAACTACTTTCCTATATAGGGAAACACCAGTACCACGGTACTGAGATACAGTTGGGGGAAAAAAGAAGTCAACACTCATGTTTTGCTAATAAATTCAAATCCTCGACCCAGCTGTAAACGGCGGTGATGAGAAAGTGCGCGCGCTGTGTTTGGCGCGTATAAGCTCACAGTACGCGTCAGATTTGCGAAGTTTTGTAGACCTTTTTACACAACTTCCCATTCAAATACATATTTATTGACAAACTTTGGTAATTAGAAGCTTGAAAGTCAAACTTTTTCTGTGGCTAATTCACTTTAGAAACGTTTAAAAGAAGGAAGTGTTTCAATGGAAGCTTTAAAAGCCGCTATATTTTCTTACCAGCTCACGTATGTGAGCGCGTGCAAGACAAAGTTTGCATTATCCGCGCGCAAATGGCTCGCGCAAATGATGATGACGTTCATTGACCAATCAGAATGGCGAACAGAGCGGACTTGGCCAGATGTTTCCTACAAAATGAGTAAACATCTGGGTACGAGATAACCTCAGCACTTGGGGAATGATTGACCACAGGCAGCCCATACGTTGCATGTGATTTACGTGACATAATGTAAGAGAATGTATGAGAACAGTTCGAAAATTGCCCTAAATTCTACGTATGAAAAAGAATGCAAATAAAATGACTGAACTTGTGTTTTTACGTTATTTTGATGTCTCTGTGGTTTTGGAGTCGATTTAAAGACATTTAGGCGAGTTTTACTTTCTGAGGTTTGCCTACGACGACAAGAGAAAACAAAAGGTCACAAAAGAGTTTGTTTGGGACCAAGAATCCTATCCCTAGGGGTTTACGGTGCAGGATGAAGCGTCTGTCATATTGGTGAAACCAATAGACACTTCGCCACTCGCATCCGTGAACATCTCTCCTCTGACAAAAATTCCCACATCTTTAAGCACTTCGGAGAGGTTTTGAAAATTGTTGCTCCCTTTGTTCAGAAGATTGTTTCAAAATCATCGATTCTGCTTATAAAAGCTTCCAATTGAAAATTAAGGAAGTCATGCACATCCTTTGGGAACAGCCGTCTTTAAATTCCCAGGTTAAACATCTTAATTTATCCCTTTAATCAGTCTCCCTTCTTACCTTAAATAATTTCATTGTTTTTGATTTGCGCCGTTCATCCTTAATTATTCTTGTTATTATCTCACTTTGTCAACTATTTATTGCATAATTTTATTTTATTTCTCATTGTACAACTGACGATGGATGATGTTTCATCCGAAACATAAACTTAAAAAAAATGAACTTCAAAAGTATCGGATGGTTTCTCAAAGCGATATCTTACTTCGTGCTGCTGCGACGCCTTGGTAATAATAATAAAATAATGGCAATTTTCTGTGGAATTTCCACGGAGTGGCTGTTCATCCACTATTTCCAGACAGAATTGTAATTACCGGGGCCCAGCCGAAGGCTAGCAACGGTCATAAAATGCAGACGGTTTCTGTCGTTTTTTCAACGTTACGTTGTTAGGGATATATCGCTGACTTGAGATATATCGCTGACTCGTTACTTTTGGGAGTGCTCGCTGGCTCATTGAAATTTTATCCGCCATTTTGAAAAGCACGAGGCATGGAGGACAGTCAAGAGAAAGATTATAGCTTTTTGGGGAACGAGACGTTCCCCAGCCTTTACGATGCACTAGTTTATGAGCGAAAATTTAAGAGTGAATATTTGGAGAGACAAATTTAGAGCGATTACTTAAGAGTGAACCTTCCATCGTGAAACTTATCGAGAATAACAGCAACTTAGGAAAGCTATCTACATTGAGTGAACCTTCCATCGTAAAATTTATCGAGAATCAAAGAACAGGGGGAGGGCTGCGAGGCTAATTTCCGTTTCGTAAACGGTCGGTGCCATTTTTAACGGTCGATGCCATAATTGGTAACCAAGCTTTTCGGAATGGACGATGCTATATCTGCTCCAGTTTAGGCCCACAAGAGCTCAAAACTGGTTATAATTCGGTGATAGACTAATACACACTTACCAAATGCCTAATTGTTCAATTTCACACTGGTTTGCTTGCGGTTAGCTTTATTTGTTGGGTGGGGCAATACTATAAGTAAAATAGACTAAGAAAATCATCTTTTATAACGAAATTTTGTGAGGATTTGGCGGATTGGCCTGGTGGTGTTGTGGTAGTGTAGTGGTGAAGTAGGGATGTTGGCATGTCAGAGGTTCAGGGTTCGATTCTGGTCATTGACGAACAATTTTTCTTTTTTTTGTGGGTAACAAAATTCGATGATAGGCCAAAAAAATTCTAAGTGTCGAAAAAGTGGCACCGACCGTTTACGAAACGGAAATTTGCGGCTGCGAGAGATTAACTATATTTATGCAATCCCGTGTCCCACTGGGCTCCGGTAAGTTCCACGTAGTGGTTCTAGTTTTTAAAAAAATGAAATTGAGATTTCTGAGTATGAATAATAAGACTGCCTTAAAAGACAAAATACGGTCAGCATTTTATGTTCACATCATAGAACGGTTCATAAAACAAAAGTTGTATAAGTTTGAAAGGGAAAAGAGCCAAGCGAAAATGCTTTAATCAAAAGGGCGTGGCTGGTTGCTCCAACAACCACTTTTAGTAAAACCATCAAAATTAATTTCTCGCAATGAGTACAGTTTCTGCAATCCACCTTAATCTAAATCGGAAAATATCTCGTTTACATTTTAAGCAATCGGATTTTTGGGTTGGTTTGAGGAAATATTTTTCTCGCAGGATTTTAAAAATAAGAGAAATAACAAATTTATTGAAGATTTAAAAATTAGTAGATGACAGCAAAACATTCTCTCAGAACCCGGGTGCTCCAAAACTAATTATATTTCTTTGAAATCTTCTCTAAACCTTCATTCAAATTAAGTTGTACCCCTGCCTTCATCTTATCGAAAACACATTATCACTTTTCCTTTCTAATTTCACAATGCCACGTTACTGCTAAAAGTGCAAATCGCCCGTTATCGAGTTATGATGATATATCAGGTTTGCTAATGTATTTCAACTAGATACATGGTATTTATAACTTGATTTCTAAATACTGATTTTCCTCAACGGAAATAAATATTCGCATCAATGACGAGAAATGGACATAGCATAGCGAACAATATTTTAGACTCTTGGTTTCCGACACAATTCCAGAGGCTCTTTCACTGGTGAGAGCAGAGGCTCCTTTCCTGGTGTTCGCTCCCGTCAACGAACACCAGGAAGAGAGCCTTTGCTTGCAGGGAACCGACACAAAGGAGAATTTCACAGAAGATCATTAGTTAAGGAGGCTCGAAACGTTACGTTAAGGAGGCTCGAAAGAGTTTCTCACTATTGCAGGATTACAGAAAAGTGCTTAAGATCATTTGGGCAAAGTACTGTATGAATAGATTTAAAGCTCGGTTATTGGGCAAGAATCTAGCGAAGCATCATTTCTAGCAGCCGACATTTTTAAATCACCCACGTACACAATGTGTTAACAAAAAAAACTTCGATAATTTCCTTAAATATAAAATCGACCCAAATTCGACCAAATCTTTGATATTCTGGAAAAACACTTTGTGTAAGCTATCCCAAAACGGTTTATTAGTTTCGAGGCCCTAAAAAGCGAACTTGGGGCTCGCCGTAAGTGAGGCTGTATTTATGTGGACATATGTGTCCACTTAGTATATATTAAGGGTTAAGAATGTTTATGGCGTCATAGCAGTTACCATGGTAACACCCCGCCAGTGACAGTGACACCAAAATTTCGGTTTTTAGTGTCGGTGACCTGCCATTTTTATTTAGCTATTTAAAAGCTCCCTTAATTCTACATCTGGCCTGCCAATATAAAAAAAACTATCTTGCAAGAATTTAATTATATTGAAAAAAAGGCGTTTTATAAATTGCAAGAAATACCAATAGATAATTTTTGCCCAAACTTTTCTTTTTGAATCAACGTATTGATTGTTAGTCGCATGCAAAAAATCAAGGTAGGTCACCGAGTTAATTTTAGAAATAAAAAGTAATGTTTTTCACACGTTTCATTTCCGGTTTAGCGAATTTCAGATGTAGCGCGCGAATCTTTAATGGAAATTTGGATCTAAAGGTTGATCAAAAGCTGACGCGAGCTATGAAAGCGCGCGCGCGCGGCTGAAAACCCTTTCGAGCCTCCTTAACAAGAAACCCTGGAAAACCGGCCATTTTTTAATTTGCCCGGACGAACAGAAAAGCATGCTTAGTCTTTTAGTTCAATTCTGTGAGGCAGGCGGAAGTTTGCTGTAAAACCAAAAACGTCAACGCGATTTGAATATCACCTAATATGAAAACTGCTTGAATTACGTATCTGAGAAAACAATGGAATGACTAATGTTTGATAATGTTGTGGATGTCTGTCCACTGAGAGATAGAGATTTCGACACGATTGAATTGTTCAAAGAAAATATATTTTCACTAAAGGATAGTTACATGTAACTCGAACTGGTTTTCCAATTAACTGTAAAATTGAAAAGTGTTTTTAAAGTTACATTTTTAATAGCTTAAAAGTCTGCGAACCGACGACTTTCGAAGGATAGAGCAAAACACCTGCTTTCTAAACTCAAGAAACGAGAACGATATCTGCAGATGTTTTGAAATCGATCTGTCATTCCCAGACTCAAAGTATCAATTCTCTCAACTGGTAGCTACGCGATTTTTTTAATCTTGGCGTATAGAATTCAGGGGTACTAGAACATAACTTCTTTTTGAAAAAAAACTTCCTTTTGAAAGCCCTTCATGCTCTGTAACTAAGCTTAAGTGAAAACCCTTATAGGGAGTGTAATAAAGTATGTGATTCCACTGAACGCTGTCTACTTTAGAAAGGGCCAACGGACAATTCAAAGAAATCGGATTCTGGTTGGATCTGATCAAACTGGAGCTTATAAAGCTCCAGTTATTGGCCCATCTACCTGTAGTCCCCTCAAGCTTCTCTTGTTTTGATAATTGCAAAACGTATTTTCATCAGGACTGCAAAAGCTAAAATTAAACCCTGCGTACATTAACCTCCTAAAACGCCCAGGGCACGGCTTGTTTACGGTATGTGTCGGTCACGCGGTAGTCTCGCGCTTCGTGATGTGACCCACGTGACTTTATAAAGCATCTGGTCAGCGTTTCACCAACCTCGTCCCCAGGGCCATCTGCGGTTTCAAAATGGTTGAAACCGTAGATGGCCCTGGGGACAAGGTTGGCGTTTCACCACAAAATACAAGATGGTGGATGAATGATGGCGGGCGGGACAGCTGGAGGTATTGCTCATGTCGTATTTTCAATGTTTTAAGCACAATATTAGATCATATTCCGTTAATAAGAAATAAGTGCTGATAGCAATTCAATTTTTGTTACCAGACAGTGAACCATTCAATGATCCTGAATATTTCGTGACATCAGTTTGAGACTGTCAGGTCTGTCGAATGAATCACATCATGATTTAGCCAAGTTTAATCTTCATGGCGACAAATTGCTACCATTGTTTAACCTGTGTTCGCTCGCTTTGGATGAAAGCTGTGCGTTTTATCGTATCACAAGAGGAAGGAATTCGTCGTAAACGTCGTTTGGTGTGGGGAGTGATAGTTTTATTGCTGGTTGACGTGCTTTGGGTCGGCTCATCTGAGCTCACTGATGTAAGGAACTTCTGTTATACATTATGCACATTTTACCAGCTTCAAATAGTAGAGAAAACAAATACTGCCAGGAAGAAAATATAAATACTGCCAGGAAAGTCGTGGCAATTGTTCATGAAGCAAATTGGTCATTTTCACAAGGAGCAAAGTTGAAACCAAAATCTCCCCAGATACAAACCATATCATAATCCCAGTTCAGGGGTTGCGGGGGCAGAGTGTGGAGTCTACCAAGTACAAATTTACCTTCCCTTTTCCTGTGAAACCTGATTCCCCCCTCCCCGCAGCAGCATATTTTCCATAGAGTTGCAATGACAACCTAATCATTAGTGCAGTTGGCTTGGATCAAGCAGTACAAGCTTGTCTGGACATTCCATTAGGTCATGTTTTATCATGAGATGTTTAACTTCTGTGGGTTCTCAGCAAGCTTGGCTGATTTCCAAATTACTCTTTCAATTGTACTCCACACTTTCCAGTTACCGTTACCTATCCTATACCTTTCCACATGGTAGAAATCAATATCTCAACACAGGTAGCCCAAGCTAACTCTGTGAGTCCTGTTTCTTTTTTGGCATAAATTATAAACTCTGGAAAATTTATAAGTTTGTTTGGAATGCGACATTAATGTTTGAAATTGCTGTAAATTCCAAACTTTTTACAGTAAAAAAGTAATTCAACTGTGTGTTGTATTTATTCTTGATTTTGTTATTTTGTTGTGATTTCAGTGAGAATAAATCAGCTGTAGCTATTGAAATATACCACATTCCACTCCAAGTTTTGCAAACTTAAATGTAGCAATAGTCATCCCATTGATGGGTACCAAAATGTTCAATTTTTAACAGTTACTAAAAAGGCAATGTTTCACATTTCTTGTCAATATCACCACCTATGTTCCAACCTCCAATGCCATGCTTGTGACAAAATTTGGTCAGCCGGGGAAGAAGGAAAGTCACACTTCATGCGTGAAACAAATAATCTGCTGGGGAAGGCATGACTTTCACTCCTCCCTGACTGACTACATTTTGTCACAAGCATGGTATTGTTCAAATCATGCAATTATAACAAAAGTGTAGTGTCGAGATGTCATTAACTGTTTTTTGTGCATGCAAGTCAACACACTGGTGATCACATTTGCAAATAGCTCAGAACATTGTCTTTAATTTTAAGTAGTAGAAGGTACTGAAAAAATAATGGAATTTTTTAGTTGCCTAGTTACATATATGGGATCAGACTTCCATATTTTCCTGAGATTATAATTTATGCCAAAAAGGAATAGGACATAGCTTATAGAGTAGGCTTTGGCTTCCTGTGATCTCTGCTCCTCTTCCAGTTTGTCGAGTCCTAAAATTTAATAAACTTGCTACTCATGACAAGAAATTTTTTATATCCTTAGGTTGAGTATAATATTTTAGCTAACTCTGGTTATTTTTCTGATCCTACCTTATAGTTTATCTTCAAAGTCAAAGGATTTAGTAAACCATTTTTCACAACATACATCAAGACGTCTTCTTTTATGATTTATTTGACTGGATTCATATTTTATAAACCTTGGAGGTCACTCTGCACATTGTCCATGAGTCTAACATCTTCTAATGTAAGTTGTCTAGGCCTTGATAATTATTAGTATTTTTTCCTTGTCGTTGCTTGCAAGACTTTCTCCGGCATGTCGCATCAAAGAAATTGATCTAAATTAAAATAAATCAATAATAATTAATTGAGTAATATTGGAAATTGATGAAAATCAAAGATTAAAATTCAAAGGGGACAGACAATCTCAATGTTGGCTCCTGTAAAAAATATCTACCGGTAATTGCCATAACTGTTCATCAGTAGGATGCCTAAAATGCTTGTAATTCCACAACTGCTTTCGGCTCCATTAAAGACTGGTGAGTATTGATTTTCAATAGATTTTTATCATTTTTAGCGATAATATCGATTTTCATTGGTAGTCGTTTAATAACGATTTCAATGTCTCTGAGATAGTAGCGCTTATGCGCAACTATTAAATCCGAGTTTGAAATAAAGTTTTACTTACATAAATATGTTAATGAGCGCCATGCAAGTAGTTACTGGTATATCTAAATTTTCCCCTTTGTTATTTAAAAAAGAGATCTTTCATTCAATTGCTTTTTTCCTCTTTCAAAAAATGACAAACCATTTCTGGTTGAAAGTCTTGTTACCTGGACAAAATTTTTTTGACCCCGGGGGGTACTCACATTATACATGACAGGGGGTCCGATGGTCCAAAAAAATACATGAGCGTGAAATTTTAGACAAAAGATACCTGGCATCAAAATTTCTTACCCAAAATACGGATTATCATTTATTCAATCAAACAGACTCTTCTAATGCATGAATATGTGACCCAAAAAAATATGCGACAGATCTCTTGATCCAAAAAAATACCGAGCATGTAAATTTTCAACCCCAAAAAAATATGTCGGACCCCCTCCCCCTGACATGTATGCTGCGAGTACCCACTCCCCCCCCCTGGTATTGGACATAACATTTCTAGAAAGGACACCAACTCTGAAATGAAACAGTAAGAGATGAGGCCATTTTTCAAGTTTTTCCGCACACTGATTGATTTTCATTGATTGGACATGTCAGGGATGTTATGAATCTTGCAGACGTTTTGGCTTGAGCCAAAGGGCATGTTTTTCACTTGCTCTATCAGCTTGATTAATGCTGAAGATTTTAGCACCATCACGATAACAAAATACAGTATTTTTGGTTGGTGTTTGGTTACTGTTTACTCAATTGACCAAGTGAAGTTACACTACATGTTAATACAATTTGTGGAAGATGTGCATTGAAGTTTGTCAGAAATCACTCATTGTTGCACTCGCAGTTGCTTAATGCCTGAAGTTTGATACAGCTGTTTATTTACCCTAAGCTTATTCCACATAACAATGGAAATACACTCAGTTGATACTATGTACAATAGTTGGCAATAAGTGAATACATTTGGACTTCATAAGTATTAATAGGATTTTTGGACCAGGAAAACAAATGTAACTGCACCCTATTTATTGCCTTTTGCAACTTAGAATAGTTTTAATTTCATATCTTGTATCTTTTTCCCAGGTATCTGTTTTAGTGGTAAGCGAATCTGAAGAAACATCATCACTTCTACATACACCAAGCTCGTCAAGGGAAACGTCACCAGTTCCAACACCACTAATGGTAATATTCTATGCAGCATTACTGTATTATACAAGTCCAGAAAGTATGTATCTGTTACAGGTCAAATTTAAATTCAGGTTAATTTTTTTTAACCTTGGTTAATGTTTTTAATTTAGGTATTTTTTTAACCATTCTCTTTGGGATTGGTACAAGTCTAAGAGTGGCAAAGTGGATAAGTAGGGGTTTCATTAAGGTTTTGTGCAGGAGGTCAGTAGGGTTTTTCAGCCAGGCATTTTTAGTTTTTCTTGTAAAGAAAGTAAATAGAGTAGACAAAAAAACAACTGGGCAAAGTCATGGCTAAGTCTCGTTCACAGCCGGTCAATTTGTCTTGTGCCTGGCCCTTAATGAACCCCCTGGATGAGAGGTTGGACAGCAGATCCAGAGGTTGTGAGTTCAAATCTTGCAAGTGCACATCAGTAAAGAAAATACATAAAGATACTGGGGGGGGGGGGCAGTTAAAGAGGTGGGGAAAAGAGATCATGTAGTGCTGGGAGAAGAAGGAAGGTTGAGTAGGAGGAGAGAGATGAGAGGCAGTAGGGAAGAGATGGATGACTTTTTTATAGATAAAACCAAAATATAGCCTAGCTTAAAAAAATTACCTAAGTTAAAAAAATTGCCTTAAGTTTGAAAAAGATTACCTGCAGACAATTTTGACCTGTGACATATCCATTCAGCAATTAATGCATGGAAATTCTCAAAGGAACTGAGGATATGCTTGTAACATTTATTTTTTTGGATGGATTGTTGAAGTGAACAAAATGTTTTGTGCCTGCCAGACAGTAGTACAACAATAGAAATCATTGACAATGTTGAAGTGAATGCCAAAATCCTGCTTGTTAAAAATTTTTCCTTGTGGTGTTGCCTTCTGAATTAAAGCGTTGGATAGATTTAATTTGTATATATCAAAAAGGCTTTGTGAGAAGGTTAATATACATCTTTAAGGGGTACATAAAATATAAGGTTTTGCTCCCTCCCCTAAGAGATACTGACAACAAGCTTCCATGCCAATGTTATATACTAGGCAATCACCCCCCCCCCCCCCCCTCACCCCCAAGTTTGTCCCCAAAGCTTGATGTATTTATTCTCCTCAGGTCAAACAAAATTTTAACATTTCTGGACCTTGAGTGAAGTGCTTAGTACCTGAATATGTAACAAGTCAAGTTATGCAAAATAACGCAGGGTTGTGAACTTGAATTTCGGAGCACTTGCCATCTGGGCAAGTGACCTTCAAGCTGTACTTGCCCAGATAATTTTTGACTTTCCCAGTCTTCCCCATGCACAATTGAAAAATTTAAGCCTGGGCTAGTGCTAATCAGCCTTCAAAGAACTGGGCCCTGGACATCGCTTTTGATTCAGTGAAAGCTAGATTTTCAGTGAGAGTTACTCAAAGGGCCTGAGAGCTGTCAAATGTGATTGGTTTGTTCTTTCACTTCTGTTGGCTCAACCTCTTTGACATGTAAACTATCTGGATATAAAGACCGCCATTGCATGCGATGTTTCACAGCAGCCTTCATTTTGCCATTTCAAACAGTTGCTATTCCAGCAAGTCAAATGTCTTGAGGCAATTTACTGTGGCCAAGATGTGTTAGTGGTGTTGCCAACGGGTGATGGAAATTCGATTATCTTGGTGGTATAAGTAAATTAACCTCTAACCTCTTTTTAGCCACTACTAAAAATAGATATTTAATTTATTTGCAATCTTTTAATACTGGTTAATATCAATTTAAACTTCAGAATGAGTCTATATTTGAGCAAGTTACTGACGAGGAGTTATCAAGCAGTCACTCAGTTAATATTGGAAGCAGTTCTTTTGAAAAAATTCCAAGTAGGTGATGACGTCTGAAATTCATTAAAGCTATTCCTGGCTATTTGTTTTGTTTTTTTTGTTTTGGTGACAAGTGCTCAAGTCAGAAGGATTGATTCTCTTACAGATGACCCTACTTTTACTTGTATTCATGGGACTTAATTTTTGTTAATTTTCACGAAAGTCATGAAATTAAAGACCTGTGAAGAAATGCTATCGTGAAAATTAATCACACGAATTTAAAATCTTTCCAGTTGGTGTATAAAAACCCTTTCATTAATCCATTGACTCCTAAACCGGCCGTAACCGGTCGTGACAGACCTTGACCTTTGTTCCGCTTCTGACGTCATCAGCTTTGACCAAAATAGGAAACCCATTTATCCCAGTTCTACAGAAGGGAAAGCGCTTTCCAATGATACCCTGATGATATTGATTGGGCCAATGGAGCTTGAAATATGCAGGAAAACGCTTAGAATTTTCCGCCAAAAACTAGTAGGAAAATTTCCCTCAGTTACCCTTGGCCACTCCATGTTGAGTATTTCCTGTCGCAATGATGCTTTCGTGGCAATTCTTGAACTGAAAGCAAGCCCAGTAAAAGGCCAACAAAAGCATAAGAAAGATACGAGGAAAGGAGAAAGGAAAAGCGAAAAATAAAAATAAAGAAATCGAAAAGCCTAAAGACGTGGGTCACTTTCTCGTCCAAAATTTTGATTTGTGCGCATGCCCGAGCTAAAATATCACTCAACAGATCAAAAGAAGGAATCTCATAAATGCTGAACTGGTACTACCTAATGCTAAGTTTTGCTTTGTCACAAACCTAACATGTCAACCTGTTTTGAGTTTTGTTTTATGGTTCTGTTCAATGTTGTTGGCATATAGTGCCCATTCTGAATCAGCGATCCTGCAGTTGGCATTTTATTAAATTGGCATGAAATTTAATTTGGTCCTTCAAACACAGTTCTTTTGTTAAATTACAAGTCTCACAAAATTGACTTTCCCATTTTCGCGAAGTTAATTTTCTGGGAAAATTTATATAGCAATAAGGTACCATACTTATTATCCTCATTGTTGTTTTTTAAAATAAATATATGCTATTCTCCTTGTCAGCTTAAAATGTATTCATATTGTAACAGATTCACACTGCTCCTGGACTTCAATAACTTCCCAGTATCTAGAACATTTTGTGATTTATCAGTTCCAAGTAATAAATTAATGCCAAAGTTATATGTATCCAAATAATTGATATTGACCAGCTTCAGTGGTATAAAATAATATTATTAGGGGAGATCCCTACCTACAAAACGATTGCCATGGATGACTTCGAAATATCATTTACTGGGTTCCCTTTCAATCCTGGAATTAGTATTTTTGCAATGCTTGTTCTGTTGGAGGCTTCTTTCACTTTTGGCAGTTTTGATCATATTTGGAAACTCGCACAGTTTATATCTTTCTTGGATGTAACTTGAAAGCCAATGGACATACCTAGTACATTGAGATGCAAAATCTGTAGTTTGGATTTATTGAAATTGATAATTCTGAAAAAGATATAAGGTAAGGTAAGGTAAGTCTGCAGTCGGGCCTAGTGACCCATCAGGCCGGAGCTTATCCCGGTTTCTGTAGCATGAAGCGACAGAGAGTATTTCTACTCCCCCCTGGATGGGATGCTAGTCCATCGCAGGGTTACCCCCCAGCAGTAAATTCGCCGGTACCCATTTATACACCTGGGTGAAGAGAGGCACTGTGAGAGTAAAGTGTCTTGCCCAAGAACACAACGCAGTGGCCCGGCCAGGACTCGAACCCGGACCATCCGATCCAGAGTCCAGCGCACTAACCATTAGGCCACTGCGCCTCCCACAAAAATGTCACAAAAATGTTATAACGTCATAGATTTTTAATTAATTTTGCAAACCTCAACAAGTCCATATTACAGATTTTGCATCTGAATGCGCTCCATCCATTAGCTTTGGTTTCACCAGAGAAAGATGCAAGTTGTATGAGTTCTTGGTATTTCTGTGTTCTGGTCACGTGACTTTCCAAATATGTTCACAACTGCCAAAAGTGAAAGCATGACAAAAAACTGATGCCATGATTGAAAAGGAACCTGAGATATGATGGTTAGAAGTCATCCATAGCAACCGTTTTGTAGTTAGGGGTCTCCCCTCTTAAGTGTTGCATTTATTTTAACTACTGATTTGATAATCTAGGACCAAGACGAGTCACATTTAGCAGCACAAGGGAGGTGCGACAATTATCAGGTAAATGTTTGTTGCTAAATTGTTGGATGATGCATGGTATAGGGCAGTCTTTGCTGACATCATTGTTTACACTTTCTTCATTAGCATACCACTTTATGTAGAGAAGGAATCATCCTAGGGTCTACATACAAATTGACTCCAGATATTTAAAGAGCTTACATATTCTGAATATGTTGTTGTTGTTATTACATGTGGATCATTTTTTCTGTGATCTGAATTTTCTATTTGGGTATTAAATTTTGTGTGTTTGAATTAATTTTTTGATTTATTTACAATCACATGTAGTATTCTTGCAACAACTTGGACAGATGTTTCAACATGCCTTTGAAGAGCTTAGCTCACTCTTTTGCTTGCGGAATGTTTAGCAATAAACAGGGGTTGAACTTCAGTAAACGAAATCAATCAAATTAAAGCCAATTATTATCAAGATACACGGCCAAATTAAAATCCGGCCTCGTAAAAATAGGCACTCTGCAGGCCGCAAATGTCTCGAGGTGTGCCACTTTTGCATTAACGGCCCTGAAGCTGATTGGTTCACGCTCCATCATCCGATGAATTTCAACCAATCAGGTTACGTTTTAGACTGTTCACAGCCGCTCTGCTTTTTCAACGCAAAAGAACGTGAGCGAGCAAAAAACAGAGGGAGCGAAGCGCTAGGGGGTGGGGGCGGGGAGCAGGCGAAAGAAAAATAGAACAGCTGTAGGCATCTTTGTTAAAAAGTGGACTTATTAGACTCCTCCCCCTGTTATCGCCTTGTCGTTATCACCTCCACCCCCTGACCTGTTAATCAAATCAGACTGGAAGATTTGACTTAAGTATCAGTTGGCAAAACAACATGTTTGTTCAATACAACACGAGTGCTTGGTGTTGAGGATTAACTTCTGTGATCGACTGAAGCACACTTGCATCATTTGTCATCAAAATGATGGCAAGAATACCCAGCTCTTCCATCTCTTGAATCTGTTCATTCATTACACTCTTGAGCGGGGAAACCACGAGAACAACAACATTCCGTAAGTAAGATTTAGACTTGATGATAGGTTAGAAGCAAAAGCACAATCTGGAAGAAACAAAGACAGCAAGTTTTTGTCGTCTTAACAAGAAGTGAAACATCATTCACTTGATTCCTACGGTTGAGCAAAATTTGCTTGGTTGAAGTACTGCGGGAATTTTACACCGAAGTTCAACTGGAAAATTTAAGTTCATAAAATATTATGATTATCCATGAGTTCTTAACTCATTCGCGATTGTTTTCAGAGATTGTCGCTATATCCGCAACTACACCTGTTCAAAACATATCGGTCCGGTTTTACAGTTAAAACATTTTAAGCGCGGCGTAAAGAAAGTTCTTACTTGTACTCTTGAAAACACAGCTGGATGTTATTTGCCCTAGTATATTGATAATAATGATAATAAAATGACTTTCAAACATAAAGTCATTTTATTATCCTTATTATCAATATGGGTGCAAATAAACAATATTCCCTCAAAAAGTCCTTTTATTCCCTTATTGGAGGAGTTGAACACACTCTTGTAATCTCTGATTACTCCGAGTACTGTAATACATGTTTGTTCAATACAAAGTGACATAAGCATAATGACATGAGGACAAAACTGGTCTTTTCTTTATGTCACTAGTGTGAACCAGACTTAATATTCTACAACTTGACATGTTACTCTTTTGCTAATGCTACACTTACTCTGTGAGATACTGAGAGAAACGGAACACTAAACTTTGTTGTATTCTCTGCATACCACTACCCCTTGTGCGCAACAGACCTTTTTTCCAATACAGTGGCTATTTTGATTTCTATTGGTTTGAAAGACATTATAGGATGTCCAGGGGGCAAATTAAGACAGTTTCCATCAGGAAGTTGAGTAATATTTATTTAAGTGGGACAAAAATCGAGTACCAGAATAATTTAAATAACACTGCATTATTTTTTACCCTTAATAAAAGGTACAGATGTAAGTAATTATTTGTGATAACACCGACAATAATTTCTTATCAGAGCCCAAGAAAATAAATGTTAAAGATCACAAGCTATAGGCAAAATCTTATGTGTAGCCATTTTGCAAAATCGTCTTTAAGCAATTCAGTGGAATTATAGTGGAACTTCCAAATTTGTTTTCGATGTTTGGTGTTGTTAGAAAAGATTTCTCTTGATAATATATTTGAAGTAGTAACACAAAAGCTTACAATAAGGTGTAAATAATTTTGGTACATAATTTTGTCCAATAAATACTCAAAGTCCTAACGGATTCCATCTTAATATGTCTTTCAAACCAATGACCGCCATATTGGTAAAAATGTTTATTATTGCTCTCCACATAAGCTGAATTATATCAATCACTAATATTTTCAATTTCCAGAGCATAACAGTGAACAAGCAAGGATCGCCAGACTCCCATACCGGCATAATGACTCAGTTCAGAAGTTACCTCTTCAGCAAGTGGCTAAAGTTGCTGTGATTTTTTGTTTCTTGGTGAGCAAAAAAATAAAGGTTGGAGTATTATAAACCATACCACATTGTGTGTGATTATGAGAGAGCCCTATTTATAGGCTGGACTATATATCATATTCTTGTTATTGGACTGGACGTAACATCAAATGGAAGCTAATTAATGCTGGGGAATATCATTAAAAAGAGCTTAAATTTACGTCATTTGCATTTGAAAAGATTCCCCACATTAGCCTCCATTGCAAGCTTGTTCTAGTCCAATACCGAGAATACTTAATGCAAGTACAAGACATCAATACACATTAAAATATATGATAAGCAGCTTGGGTTCAAGTCTCCAAGCCAGGTCTTAGTTTTCAGACCCCAGGATTCCAATGACCTTGGGGTACAGTGCAGAGATTAAGGACCCTTAAGGTCCCAGGCCCAGAGACCCAAAGACCCAGGGTCCTGGATGACTAACTTCCCAGAGACCCAACCTAGTACTCAGAGAATTTATGTTTTGTGAGACCAAGAGAATTTGGGCCCAAATGACCCAAACATCCATGGTCTTAAGGCCCAGCAAAATGAAGAAACATGATTGTTTCCATAAACATTCATAGCGCATGCATGTTTCCCCAATGTTTCTCAGTTTTGCCATATAGGAAACGCAGCATCAATTTTTGTTTCCAAGAAGCAAATTATGCTGCTGCGACACAACAGAAACATTTCATGTTTTCACACAGCATGGAAACAGGTTTCCTGGCTTTGCCACGATTGGCAACATTTGTTACTTAGCAACCAATGCTCGCTGAAGAGAGGTCGGTCCAGAAACAGCTGGAGGAGAGACAAAGGCAGAGCTCAGGAGACAAGGAATGACCTGGGGGGAGACAGAGAGAGCAGCCCAGGGCCATGTCCCGCCAAACAGTAGCAACTGATATGGCGGACTCAACAGCCTCAAACTCAAATGAAACTTATTTGAGTAAGGAAAAAAAAACAATCTTCCACAATCTGTCTGCCCCTGACTGAAAGCATAACATTTACAATCATCAAGATACAACAAAAATGTTGCTGACCAGTCCCATCCCACTTCCCAACGTCTAGATAAAATTAAAAGTGCGCATGCACCCACAATGTTTCCTGCAACATGTTTCCTTGTTGCTGCCACTAGGCAGCAGACATGTTTTGGAAGCATTTTTGAGAATTTTGGTTCCATCCGTCGATCCATGGTCAGATATCTGGGATATTCTAGTGTTAGCCAATCGGCGACCGTTTTCTTCAAGGAACTAAATGTTATCCAATCATAGGCTTGCTTTTATGAAGACAAGTAATGGTGTCTCGCACAGCCATCCTTAATTTTCAAGACGATATTTCTCTCCTCTTGCAAAGACGAAACATTTGGTGGTTCAAAATAGAAGAAGCAACCCCAAAGGACAGAAAATGAGGAAATCAATGTTGTAAAGCGATGAACAGCACTTGTGAACACAGAAAGCTTCAAACGGATCGAAAATGGATTTTGTTAACTGACTTTGGAAATTAGTACAGTATGTTAACTGTTGTCTTCAAATGATTATCTGTGCAATAACAATAGTTCACCTGATTATTTGAGACTAAACATTTGGTTTTGCTTTGTGTGTGTTCATCGTCAGTAAAAGATAATGATGCATGTGTTACTGAGTGCAAGAAATTCAAAAGTTATTTGCTTCTAGAAGCAAGTGTCGTGTTTATGTAAATAATTTTCTATCATCTCTTTAGTTTTATTTTGTCATAGACAGTCTTCATAGTATATTATTTAGAAGCGGGGTTGTGTGAAACCTTGACAAATTTGAATTAATCATGTTGAAATATGATATACCGGTACTTTGATATGAGTTATTTTTTTCAGAGACACATGGGAATGCAACTTTTGTTTATCGTTTAGTCTGTCTTGCATATAAATTTTCCTGATAAGTTAATAGTATGTACATCAAAGAAAATGTTATTTTGTACAATCCTGTGATGCATGTCTTTATAGTGTTAGTAGCAGCACTTTCTCAGTGAGAACTTCTAGTTTAGTCAGGTCGGTGAGTGACAGTTTTGTTTGTTTCCTACCAATTTTGTTACCTGTGCAACAATTATAGAAACATGTTTCTGCAAACAATATATTTCCTCGTTTTGCCAGGCCTTTAGACATTTAATTTCCCAAATATCCAGGGATCCAGAGAGTTCTGTTTTCCTTGAAACCAAGGGTTATAATAATCCAATGACCTGAGTACCTGGAGCAAAAGTTGACACCAGTTGCTTCTGAGTTTGATTGATTCCTTTGGTTACTGGTGTTTGTTGAGGTGTTATTGCAGTCAAACCCCATTAAAGTGACCATCTTTCAGGTGATTAGCATGATGTGTGGTAGGTGGCCTCTTATCTGTCATTTACATGTTGAAAATAAAGAGAATCCTCATTGGTATGACCAAATGTTGGCCGTGGTCACTTAATAGAGATGGCTGCTAAATAAAGCCTGGTATTTACTAGTGTCAGAGCCAGAGTAATAAGTGGAGTCGTATGATGGTCATGGTCTGCAGTGAAAATTGAAAATCGGATTTGTAAGTGGAGTCATCAACACAACGGAATTTGAGGCGGAAGAATCAAAACGTTTTTTGCTTACGATCTAGTGAAAACTAGATTGTCGGAGTATCAAGAATGAGCAGAATAATAAACCAATCACATTCATTGATAGTTTCAGGCCCTCCAAATACTTCCTTTCTGCTTGCGACTCTGACAATCTTGTTTTCACTAGATCATAAGCAACGGAGTCAAACAGAATTGGAACTCTGCTTACGACTCTGTCTATTTGATTTTTACTTGATCATAACATGTACACTTGTGATGCCACTTATGACAGTGAAAGTGAAAACCAGGCATGAGGGTTTTATTGATAGCATTATAGTGACGGTACTTCTGCGACTTTTTGATAACTGGCCACTTAATAGAGATTTGACTGTACACGCGGACTTTGTTTTGTTACATGCCTTCGACTCTCGACTTGACAGTTTTCTTTATCTATGCAGTTTTTTTGTGCCAACTGCAGTTACCAGGAGGCCATTTCAAACACATCGCCCGCAGTAGTCAACATTTTGTCATCCTCATCAGGTAAAGTCTCTTAATGTAAAATTTTAATTTTTGCCTTTAATCTTGTTATATCAATTCTCCTTGCCAACTGTTATACATTTCTTTTAATGTTAGTTGTGAACATTTGGTAGTAGATCAGGGCAGTGACTTGTAGTTGATGTTTTTTATTCTTGTCTTAACAATGTATGGAGTGAAAATATCATGACTGTTTTTGTCCTAAATTACAGGGTTATTTACACTGATATTAGCATCCATCTTCCAGAGTTCAACTTCAGACAAATTTTCCATCACAAAACTACTTGCTGTTCTTATTAGGTAAGTTGTTTTACATTTAAATTTTATGTTCAAGGTAATGCACATCATGTAATATTGATCAGTTTTCCTGCTAAGTTGAAGGGTAAATGTACATAACAATATATGATGAAGCTGCCTCACATGCAAACATCCTTAATGTAATCCTGTTTAAGACTTAACTCTAAATTTGATTTCCGTCCTAAATATGCCGTGAAGAGTTACGTTGCCTTTTCAGGTTTTATACATTTGCCCTGAAATTTTCCTGTGGTCATATTAGTTTTGGACAAACATCTTTCTGATGGACAGCAGACACTTTGAAACCAACAATGGAGGCGAGCGTGGCCTAGTGGTCAGGGCGCTGGACTTGTAATCCGGTGGTCCCGGGTTTGAGTCCTCCTTCCTGCCACAAAAACGGATTTGTCTTCGGTGGTCCCGAATTCAACTCCTCCACGCTTTGTAAATAGCCAACTGGTCTGCCTCCAACAAATTATGACCTGGAGAAGATGAGTGTGTTTTATATAACCAAATACTGGACTGATTGTTTATGTTTTTTCCTTCTCTGTTTGCATGAGCACCAGAAAATTATGTTGTTGTGGACTATTTCTCACCTCAAACAAGGTTCCGGCCTGTTTTCTCTTTCTCTCTTTCGCTCTCTTTCACGTCGCAGTTCGCTTAAATCTTGTCTCCTCGAAGATGAATTTACTCTACTCCCGTTTACCGACATTTGAAACCAAACTTGAAAAAATACCTGAATATATTCGTTGACTCTACTGTCACCCAGGTGTATAAATGGGTATCGGCGAATTTACTGCTGGCGGGTAACCCTGCAATGGACTAGCATCCCATCCAGGGGGGAGTAGAAATACTCTCTGTCGCTTCATGCTACAGAAACCGGGATAAGCTCCGGCCTGATGGGTCACTAAAGGCCCGACTGCAGACTTACCTTTTTACTGTCGTTTTAGATGGATTTCCACCAAAAACGCGGGTTTCCACAAAACTCGTCCCCAGGGCTAATCCGTGCGTCCGTACGTACGGTCGTTCACGGTCTTACGGATGCAAAGTCACGCGATATCAATAACCAAAATTTTTCAGCTTGTTGGGTTTACAAAAAATTCCAAGCTATGGGGCTCTGCTAGCGCGCGCCTTCTGCGTACGCGGGAGCTTCGCTAATATCAAGGCTGTAAAAGGTGCCCACCTCTGGCTAATAAAACGTTTGACTGAACAAGGGTTTTCTGAACTTTGTGAATTCTGATTTGCAGCATTGCTGGAATAGTGTTGGTTACGCTTTCTGACTCCAAAAGCACCAAAGGTGGAATCAGTGTTGGTGCATTGTGGGCGCTGGCTAGTGCTTTTCTGTAAGTATGAAGTAGCTTGCGGTTTCAGCCATATTCACTTTTTCCATAAATCCAGAATTTGGTCATTTCTCGTGGTTGTTCTCTAGGCAGCAAGGAAAAGTTTACCTTTTGGTAGATTTTAGGCCAAATTTTATGTTTATTGAGATAGTGATTATGGGCAGGAATAACTTAACATTTGCAGAATAATTTAACATTTTAGTAATGGTGTTTCTGTCATCCTGTCAGTTACCTGGCTTTTTCTAATTTCTTTGTACTAGGTATTCCTGTTATTTAATCTTGTTAAAACGTCAAGTTCCTGATGAGAAAAGGATGGACATTCCAATGTTTTTTGGTAAGTTGTAAAAAACGCATAGTTATCAGTTATTCACATAGTTTCGAAACATTGTTGATGTAGCAAGCAAAATAAGTAAATGAACTGACTGCTTGCTATAACATCGATGCAGGTGGACACATTTGACGATAACACAGACGACAACTTGTTTGGCACTATCATTTGTTAATTGCAGTGCGCAAGAATGTAGGGAAGGATCAAACAGCAGGGTTGGCGCAGTGGTGAGAGCGCTTGTCTCCCACTAATGTAGCCCGGATCCGATTCTGGCCCGTTAATATCTGTGGGTTGTTGGTTCCCTCCTCTCTTCGAGGGGTTTTCTCCAGGTTCTCCGATTTCTCTCCCTCCTAAAAAGCGACCATTTCTAAATTCCAATTCGATCTGGATAGAGGACTCGCATGAAAACTAGCTGAGGCTGATTTAGCTTGCTCTCTAAACATGCTCATTTATTTTATTTTATTTTATTTTATTTATAAGGAAACAGATGTCCAAACAAGGAAAAAATACTGCATTACAATGCTTCACTCTACTTACCAACACGAATAAGTGAAATTAGAACACTACAGTAATATATGAATCGTCAAAAGAAAGAAAGAGATAGAGTGAAAAAAATCTTTGATGGCAGAAAGCCTTCAATAAGTATATCTTCAAGGCAGGTTGGGGTTGGAGATAAATTTCAGGGGATATTAAAATTAACACCTTTACGGAGGAGTGCTTCGCTTATTGATAGAGCCTGTGTATATTTGCCTTTGTTTGGCAAAGCCAAGCTAATTTTCTGGCAAGGAGGCAGCAGAAATTGTTTTGATTTTTCCATCAATCAAATCTTCTAAGGAGTGTCTTAACGTACGATCAGGAGTTCTTTTGGGGGGTCACCCACTCAAAATGAGTCACGTCATTGGTTCACAAGATATAGCAGGGCATAACAGGCCATAACAATGCTACTAGCCCCAGGAAACAGTAGAGGTTATGTTTATAGTGGGAGAATGAAAACAGAGGTTCCAGGGAGGAAGTGGCCAACTGCTTTTTGCAGCCGTACAAGGAGCGCCTTCGCGCAGCTGAGGTTTCGGACAATATATTAGAGATAGTTTGATTGTTGAAGTTATATATCAAACACGAGAGACAGTGTTTCATCACATTTCCAAACACCGAGAAGAGAGTTGAAAATACGACGTGCAGCGGAGTATTTTTGACGAAATTCTAGGTGTTTGGATAGCCGATGAAACACTGTCTCGAGTGTTTGATATGTCTTCTCAATAAAAGGAAAACTAAGGAGTAAACGGAGAAGTAACATCGTCAAAATCTATGCTAATGAAGATCGGGTATGCAAACCTGGATTTATTTGTTTTAACTTCATGAATTATTAATGAGTTTGGGAACGCAATTTCTCATTTAGAATCTTTAATATTCCATTGCAGGTCTTGTTGGAGGGTTTGTCTTTCTGCTTCTTTGGCCAGGATTTTTTGTACTTAACTACTTCAGATTGGAGGAATTTGAGCCTCCTCCAGATTTAAATATTTGGGGTTTCATTGCCTTGAACGCCTTTGTTGGGACAGTTCTGTCAGAGGTCTTGTGGCTTTGGTAATGTTTTTTTTTATTATTATTTTTCGTGTTCGTTTTGTGACATTTCAAACTTAATTTGCAGTCGTGTCCGCCGGAACTTTTAAGCTATGTTTTGTGACATTTTAGGGGCTGTTACTTGACGTCATCGTTAACAGCGACGCTATCTTTGAGTCTAATCATACCGCTGACCATGGTTGTTGATGTGTTCATGAAGAGAGTAAGGGTGTACGCTTTTATTGGGTTTGTGCCTTTTGACGAGTCTTGGTTAAAATACTACTAACATAGGATGATTGTTACGTTTGATCTTTTTCTTTACTATCTTCCAGGTTCATTTTTCATGGATGTTTTTAATCGGCGCAATACCAGCTTTTGCGTCATTTTTCGCCGTGAGTTTGCTGTCGCATTATGGAGACTGGGATCCAGTCTTGATTGCATTAAAGAAACTTCTTTACAGCAAAAAGCTTCAGCTTATTGTAGGGTATGTTGACTGGTGAGCCTTTAACACGATAAATTTGGTCTTGTTGTCTTTCAATGTACGCTCTTCGAGTCAAAAGAAACCTCTAAATTACACTTTCCTAATGTCGGAACAACACTAAAGAATATCCCCCTCCCCCCCACCCCTTCGTCTTCATTACCTCCCTTGAATACTCAACCCCTCTCACTAAACCTGAACTTACTTTTCCTATCTGGGTAAGGAATGCCTTGGCTGTGACGCAGAGAGGATATTTAACCTGAAAATTAGTCAGCCAGAAAATTAAGAACACTCGGAAAGCCCCTGATCAAACATTGATGTGATTTAAATTTGCTGCACGTCTAGTCAGCTATTCGCCCTCATTTGATGCAAATATTATAATAATCGCCCCTGGTTATTACTTGAGAAATTAAGTAATAATAAATCATGAAGGAACGAGGAAGGATAGTGTCAGATTACGAACAACGAACTGTCGTAGTTTCTGCTCGAAGTCGCGAGCCTTCTGCAACTCACAGTGACATTGACTGCTTCCCAAAGAGTTTGTTTTCCTCCACCTATCTGTTGATGCCCTTCCTGATCAATGTAACGTTCTGTTATCTCACTTCACTATTTATGCTATAGTAGATTTATGCCTAATTCACGCCAGCAAAAGGTGTTACACACACACTGTAAATTAAACATGGTTTAGCAATTGAAAATGGAAATCAGCCTTTGTAAAGACTGGGTTCGAGTAAGTTCTAACATAGGTTTCATTGCCATAAATTTGTAAACTTGTGTTGTGTTGTTTTTCTCCAGTAGGCTATATGATGCGGAGCAATCTGAGAGTTTGATAAACACTATTGTTGAGGAGCACACTGATCAGGAAAACACACCACATGAAATTCAAACATGATTCTTGGGATCCAGCTATCTTTTTCAATGACCAAGATAGCATTTTTCGAGTATGTCGAATTATATTCAGTTTAGAATAAGGTTTTAAAGATTTTAATTAATATTTCATTGTTTTCGCCATAAGGCCTTTGTAAGGTCTCCCCTGTGGGGTGGGGCGGGAAGGCGGGGAAGGAGTGGGTTGTGGAGGATCAATTAGCTGTTCGCCTCAAACAGTTTCCATGTTTTCTCTTAATTGAAAATACTTGTTGGAAAAGAGCAATGAGTTGCAAATCGACCCTAAAACTACTCTTTTGAGCCGGCTTACTCCCTCAGTGTATTCCTATGTCTAACAAATCTTTTGTCAGATTGTTGTCGTTAGCGGTCGCCTATAGCTATTGCGAAGTCAATGGATTCCCATAAAAAATAAACCTTTCACAATATGCGTCTCATAGGCGGTCACCTACATCAATATCAAAATTGGTTATTCAACAGTAATTTAGCCGTTACGGGGGTGTCAACTCTAAGGAGACCTGTTCGGGGAAAAAGCAAAACAAAAGTCTTCCGAGAAGAATCTGAAGATGTTGCCGAAAATCGAATTTTTGAGATAAACAGCGTTTGTTAGAGTTGTCACCCAGGCCCGTAAGCTCTGATGCAACTCAATTTTAACTTGTTGGCATGTTCGAATAATTACTTGTTGAACAGTCTGTATCAGACTATCGTGTCTTTTTTTCGGCGAATTTTATTTTCTCTGGCCCTGCTTGTGATGAATGGATACCTCTTCTAAGCAGACTTGTAAAAGTAGTATTAGCGACATTCCAACAAATGGTATGACAAATTACTTAAGTTATATCTTAAACAGTTTATTTTTTTACAGGCCCGTAGGGAGAGGAGTGCGGAGGTCCACTTTTTGTTGTTTGTTGACCAACGATTAAAAAAATGAATTGATAAAAAATAGGCAGTATAGTTCTTTTCGGATTTTCAACTTTATTTCTATTTTTGTCCTTTTTAAATAGCGACATTATCCTCTAAAACAGTAAACTACATACGTAATGTAGTCTCTGCGCCAAAAAAATCCATTTTAAAGTTCAAAAGTTTGAGTAATATCCACGTTTTTAAGTTCGCTTTTGGCTGCCTGTTTTCGTATCATACTGCCTTCAAAACGCACGGTGCTCAGTCGGTCCGTTTCCTCGTTGGATCGCACCCTCCCGAAAAAATTCCTGCCTTCGGGCCTGGGGTATATGCTATGTGGAGGATAAAATGCTCTGGATCAAAAGAAATACTGCTATAGAATTTTAAGTATATTATTTATTTTAACCGCTTTTACATTTTAATATTAAGAATTACAGTGGGAGAGAATTTTTACGTATTGATAAGGTCTAATAACTTGCGAGAGGAAATTAGATCGGGAATGTGTTTCCAATAAATTGTTTTTAAGTTCATGGCTTTGTTGTGTATGCTTATTCTTTTGTACAACAACAAAAAAGTGTTGGGATTTTGTCGGATTTTAGAGAGTGTTCAATTTTTACTCAATATTTGATATTTTCCAAGTATTATGTAAATTGATTTAATTTCGAATTCAAACAAAAATTTTCAGTTCATTTGTTCACAGTGCAGCAATTTGCGTCGACTTCGTCCAGAAAGATACTTTTTGGAAACCATTTGAAGAAAATTTCCCAGACAATGTTAATATCCTTTTCACCGGCAGAGTGATTAGTGACATTATCTTGCTTGTCCTTCTGAATTTTAGGCATGTCCCGATTACGCCAGAACTTTCTGCCTCAAAAAGTGCGCGAAAATGCTCCAATTTTGAGAAGTGGCTAGACGTACGGGTTAGATTTTTTACTTCAGTTTTCTTTATATAAAATGCAGTCTTGATTTCTTATGCTATGTATGTAGTCGCTGTTATTCATGATATATATAGTCTAGGAACGCGTTCAATCGTGAGTAGACGTGCAGCAAAACCTTCTTCTTATTATTGACGAGGTCCAGAAGTCGAGATGACAAGTTGCTAAGATTGTTAAAAACTGCGTGGCGTCTTGTTCAGGTGATAAAAAGTTTTTGGCATTCTCTAACGCTATCAAGTTCGGTTATGTTCACCGACGTTTCGGCAGTGCTACCTTCTTCAGGGTGACATGTTGAAAGTGGAGTTCGTTATTTGCAAAACTGTGAGCGCGTGCCAAGATGTAAGCGCGCGCGAATCGCGGTTGATCCCGAGAGGGGCGAGTGTTCCTCGCGCTGTCTGAGTCCCTCTTTTCCAGTCTCCCTTTCACTACCACAACACGCATGTCTTCTAGTGAATGACTGGGGTCATTGAAATGCTGCGCTGCAGGCAAATCCCCCTTATTGTGCAGCACATCTAGGCGGTGTAATCTGAATCGGTCGGCCAATCTGCGTCCCGTCTGCCCAATGTAGACTGCTTTGGGGCATTTCCGGCAAGAGATGCAGTAGATGATGTTTTCTGAAATGCATGTGAAATGCCCTGTGATCTTCATTTGTCCTCCTAACGTTGGAATTGAGGGGGACTTGGTGATGTGAGGGCAGGTACAACAGATGGTCCGCCTGCAGGGAAAAGTGCCCGGCTGGTACGTGCGGTGGGTTGTCTGAAGGAAGATTGCCCGCCTGTAAGCTGTAAGCCTTCAATGGTTGTTGACTTGGGGTGCATTCGTCATTGTTGAAATCGCGTTGTAAGACATTACAGACAGACGTGTTCTTTGGATGGTACGTTGTAACAGTGGCACTCTTAGTCGCGGTCTTACAATTGTGGGATCCCGTCCAGGGCGGGATGGTAGACAAAAGGCAACATTTATTTATTTATTGAACTTTATTTATACACGGGTAAAACATCAGGACTAAAATTGCATTAATTACATTATTAAGATACTAATTTACTACTAAAATAAATCTAATAACAACAAAAATAAAACAATGAACGGCGTGTGATTAATTAACTTAGTCATTATCAAAAAGGAAACCACTACAGCCGGATTTAAAACTAGCAAGCGTTTGTGCTTGCCGCAGATTGGTAGGTAAGCTGTTCCAGAGCACCGCACCACTATAGTTGTAACTGTTTTTTAGAAAAATGGTGCGGGGAGTGGGACAGCTAGTTTGCCCTCACAATTCCAAAGAGAATAGGTAGGTATTGCACTCCGATTAGTAAACATTGATTTCAGATAATCGGGGGCGAGACCTTTGAGAGATTTATAGACCATGGTGGCTGTTTTCAACACAAAGGGCTGCCTTATTGACTGGACGGGATGCCCAACAGCAGATGTTGATAATGGTCCTTTTTGAGGGCCAGTACCCGGACAGTTTTGTTCCCGTAACACATCATATTGGTACCAGGGCTGGTCATGTTCCGAGTCCTTTCAAGGCTACTGTTGGCTCTAATCAATTAAACATCGAGAGCTGTGGTTAAGATGTCTTCTCCGACTCGGAGCTAAACTTACACCTCCATTGCGTTTATCTGCTTTGTTATGTTACTATCCAACAGATGTTAGGATTCTGTAGCAGTTTGATTACTGCAATTGAAATCTCTAGGATGCTGTAATGATCTCTTCTTGTAAATACGGTTCAGGTTGATGCATACGCTGTAAAAATTTGCAGTATTTCAACATCTAACAAATATAGAGATTCCAACCCTATGCACTAAAAAAGGCCGGGATTTTTTGCCGCAACTATAAGCGCCAGCGAGCCTCTAGGGGGTCCGGGGGCATTTTAAGATATGTACCTCTCAGATGCCATTTCCTGCATTTTGAGATCACACTCGATGGGAAATAGTGGATCGACGAAGAAATTGAGTGCCACAATAGCATGCCATGACGACAAATGAACGTGAACCTTACACAAGTTTGAGGCAATCCAGTGCATTACTGCACCCAAAATTACTGCTGGCTCATGCTAGGATGCCCAACGGGTAAACTGAAGAAGGCTTCGAAACCACATAAAAACGGCAAAGAATCGTGCTGAAAAGACTGGCTAAACAGAGAAAAAAATTATCTTTCTTTGGCAACGGAGAGTTTCAAAAAACCGGGAGATAGAATTTTAAGCGAAAACGGTAGGCCAGAAATATTCGCCAAAAGCTTGAGTTTTCCGCAATTTTCCGGCCAAAAACGGGAGGGTTGGAATCTCTGCAAATAAAAGTCTCGTTTCCTTTGTTAGGTTCAGATATGCCGGGTATATATCTGGTTTGAACAGCCGGGGACAGTGGATTGGGCAGCCATTTTTAACCTGACACCAATACTGCGTGGCCTGCCTTTGTCTTGAATGGCTGCTCGATATTTTTCCTTCAAAACAATTCTGCTCGATATTTTTTTAACCCTTTACTGCCCAAGGGGTCTCCCTTTGGCGAGTAAAATCGTCTGGCGTTAGACAGAGTAAAATCTATAAGTCACTCTTGGGCAGGAAAGGGTTAAGGGAGGTAGTTTTTTAACCCTTTACTGCCCAAGGGGTCTCCCTTTGGCGAGTAAAATCGTCTGGCGTTAGACAGAGTAAAATCTATAAGTCACTCTTGGGCAGGAAAGGGTTAAGATGAGAAGTGCATGCTCGATATTTTTGGGGATTTGTCCAACCACCCCCTCCCACCCCCCCCCCCCCCCCCCCAATGTGAATCACGGATTAGCTGATAGTTTTAGCTCGGATTCAGGACTCTGCATGCTATGAAGTTCGGATCGTGGCCTTGACGTATCTTCAGTCGTTATAGTTTTCGCCATTTTCTGTTTGGACGAGACCAACACCACCGAACGAAACCTTCCTTTCAGTAAAACTGTTTCTCAGAAAGGTTTCAAGGAATGTGGATGCGGATTGAACGAAAATAGTGGCAGATTGACGGATTTGGCACGGAGCACGGATCGGCGGATTCGCGTACCCCTATTCACCCCCCCCCCCCCAAGAGAGTTCTCTGAGTCTATACAGAAGTAACATAGATTTGCCACCCACTTCAGAAATACTGATTCTTATTAATTAATTAATTGACTATCAAAGTTTACACCATAGCGATTGAGTGGTTTAGCTGAAAAGCGAGTTTTCAGGCGACCCCACGCACTAAAAAGTGCCGAAAAAATGCCCAGCACAATCGGTTATGTTGGTGCATTCGTTACCCCAGGGGGGTGCCCGAAGAATACATTACCTGGGGTCCGACGTATTTTTTTGAGTTAAAAATTTACACGCTCGGTATTTTTTTGAGTCAAGAGATGTCACGTACTTTTTAGGTCCTAAAACAAATACGCGTACTATTTTTGGGTCACACTTGCGAGCGAAATTTTTGTTGCGATCGGTGGATCGCATCAGATCATGCATAAGGCCCATTTATATGGTCTCGGGTACCCGAGACAACCCTCCCCCCCCCCCCCCCCCCCGAGTTACCCTGGGCGAGAGCTAACTTTTCACTAAAACGTTGGAAAATTCTACCAACCGTTTACATGATCCTACCCCTCTCGTCTCGGCAGGTAGGGTAACTCTGGCAGGCGGGACAACTTTTTCTCATATAAACACTTTGGCTCGCTTACCCGGGACAACTCTGAACGTGCCGAGTGTCACGTACCGTCCGAATTTCAGGTTTTTAAGCAAAAAATGGACTAAAGAAATAGAATTTAACCCAGCAAGGCCTCCAGTGATCGAATAAACGAAAGAAATTCAAAGAAAGAAGGATAACTGGTGAGTTGAATATTAAAATACTTTACGAATAATCAAACAGGGTCAACTTTAACTCGGCTGACAGGGACAAATTTTGTCATATAAACGCTCGGTAAAGTTGTCTCGGGAGGGAGGGTTGTCTCGGGTACCCGAGACCATATAACTGAGGCCTTAGAAGAGTCTGTAAAGTAACATCTTTTTCAGGGTGCTTTAAAAATGAGCGTTGCCAAATTTTTTAAGGGAGGCCGGGGCCGGGAGGGTGAGTTATCCGACGAAGGGCTAACGCTCGAAACGTCAGCTCTTGAATCTCTTTACGGTGGCCAATTCACATTATCAACCCAGTTGATAAAATCAAATTATATTGTTACACTTCCCACCGACGCAGCACCACAGTTTCTTTAGAAACTTACCCCCTCTATCTACCGTCGCACTTATTATCAGCGGTATTTCACTGGAAAGTACCAGACTCCTTAGCGAGCTGATGTATACAGCTGTCAGCAGAGGAAATGAAAATATGAGTTTGTGGAATTTTCCGCCTTATATTTGGTATCATGAATTTTCGACGTCTTCTTGTTTTCATTTTATTTTTATTTCTACCCAATCGTGAAGCGTTCAGGTCGGTGACAAGGAACATCAAGCTAACACAGCCGACTGTAATTTTGATTTCTTTTGATGGTTTCCGATGGGACTACATGGAAAAAGTTCACACTCCGAATTTCGATTCAATCGTGCGAAATGGAGTGAAAGCAAAACATATTATCAATACCTTTGTCACCAAGACGTTTCCAAACCATTTTACTATTGTTACTGGACTTTATGAGGAAAGCCATGGAGTTGTAGGCAATACAATGTATGACCCCGTGTTTAACGAAACTTTCTACATCGGTTCGAAAGATTTCTTGGATTCAAAATGGTGGAATGGAGAGCCTGTCTGGATAACGAACCAAAAGGCTTGGAAAAAAAGTGCTATCGTCTTCTGGCCAGGGTCGGAGGTTGAAATAGAAGGGCAATATCCTACTCACTATTTGAAGTACAATAACTCGCTTCCTTTCGAAAAAAGGGTTGACTATCTATTGACTCAACTTGAGCAAGATGAACCCCCAAGTTTTTTGGCTGCCTATTTTAACGAACCTGATCACAGTGGCCATAGATTTGGTCCAGATTCACCAGAGATTAAGGCTGTAATCCGCAGAGTGGACAACATAACAGGATATCTGCTGGAAAATTTACGGGAAAGAAGATTGATTGATCAGGTATCTTGAACAATGAACAACTGTTTACATTTGTCGTCACTGACTAAAAAATATATAAATGCATAATGTCAGTCCAGATGTAAATGACATGTCTTTAGGAAGGCGAGAATCTAAAGATTCTAGGCAATCCGTATTTGGATTCTCACCTTGTTAAAGACATGTCATTTACATCTGGAAACCAACTTCATGCATATAATTATATAGCTACATCATAATCCATTATTGTTAACAGATGCATTTAAATGGGTGGTAACAGCTCTAGCAAATGATGTTTCAGCAGTACCGTGTGTAAATAAAAGTCCTCCCAAAAATCTGGAATATCGTCCTGAATATTTGGGAGAAATTCCAAAGGTTTTGCTCAAACTGTCGAATTTAAGAAAAATCTGGATACCTTCCATTGGCCAATTAGTTGTCAAGAAAAACTAGTTTGGAGGGTGAAACATTTGCCGTCTTCATGTATTTTTGGGTGCTATATAATTAATAGGTAACGGGGCTGCATGCTGTCCAATTTGGGAATAATTGGATTCAAAAAATTTCTTGGATTGCCAAATTTTGCAGTCCTCAGAATTTTTCTCATCCAGTTATTTCCAAATTGGACAGCATTTAGTCCTGTTATATATGCTGAAGAAGGTTATATTATTTGAACATCCCATTTTATCTACTTTTTAATCAGTGACAGCAAATTGTTACTGTTTTGTTTTAGATCACTTCTTTGACTTTGACGGCCAGTAATATAACTACGTAATTTAGATTTTAAACTAGGATATATTTTATTTTGATGTATAAAAAGTCATCCATCCCTTCCCTATTACCTCTCATCTCTCCCCTCATGCTCAACCTTCCTTCTCCCCCCTGCCCTATTACCTCTCATCTCTCTCTTCCCATACCCAACCTTCCTTTCCCTCCCTCCCCTACTGCCTCTTATCTCTTTCCCCCTACTCAACCTTCCTTCTCCCCCCCCCAACCTTTGGTGTTACTTTAAAAGACTTCATATCCTGAACATTAATTTTTGCAATCTGATTCCACTAAAACTTTACAAAGATATTGGTGAATAATGAAAGTTTGTAAGGATTGTTCTCTACTGAATGGATTGTGCCTTGTGGCAAAGTTGCTAGCCAAGAAAATCAATTTTGCTGAAAATGTGTTGTTTGTCCATGTTTTCTCCTCAAGAAGAACTCGCATTAACTTGATTTTACCACTCAGTGATCAGCCAAAACCAGAATTGAAAGTCTTCAATCTTCCTTTCTAAGCTGATTAAAAGGTTTGGCATCAGATATGACAGTCTGTAACACACCTAGTTTACCTCCTTGCCATTGCAACTCATGAAATTCTATATTTTTCTAAGAATTAAAAGAAAAAGCCTCAATGTTGCGAACACAAGTTAAATAGCTTTTTTCTTTAGCTTTGTGATTGTTTAAGTTAAAGTCTACAGTGAGTCATTTTTATTGTTTGTAAAATACTGCCTTTAAATTCCCTTCCAAACGTTTTCAAAACAATAGGATTCAAACAAGCCAGTGTTAGCACAAGTTTTAATCAGAAGGGAAATTGAAACATTTTTCAAGCAAGCCAAATGCTTGGTTAAGTTTGCAGGGGATGGAGGCTCATTGGGTTAGACCACTGCAGTTATTTGACTAACATGAAACAATTCTTTTGTCCTTCAAGGTCAACTTGATTATCACGAGTGATCATGGGATGGCAGAATTAAACAACTCTCGTGTTATTGTCTTGGACAAGTTTGTTCCCTCTGACTGGTACACACTTATTACAATCCCTGGAAAAGAAAGCCAAGCATCTAATACATACTTCCATATTTTGCCCAAGAACGGCATGTTACAAAAGACTTACCAACATCTTAAAGGTATTCCTCACCTTAATGTTTACCTGAAGGAGGAAATTCCTGAAGAATTCCACTACAAACGTAACAGACGTATAATGCCGATTTTAATTGTGGCAGATAATGGATGGGTTATTGCCAAAAACTTGTCACACCTGGAAATACATGGTAACCATGGTTACAGTAACAAATATCTGGATATGCACCCTTTTTTCCTTGCCCAGGGTCCAGCATTCAAGGAAAACTTTATCTCAGAGCCATTTGAAAATGTTCATATTTACCCTCTAATGTGTCACATACTTGGAATTGAGCCTTCACCAAATAATGGCTCACTTCAAGCAGTTCAACAGCTGCTCAAAATAGCACCGATGGTGAAATCAACACAGGATTTTACTGTTCTTGTAGTTGTTTGTGTTATTTCATTTTTAGTTTTTATGTTAATGAGTTATGGTATTGTATCATTCTGTGTCAAAAATCACTGCAGAATGAGGCAATATGGACAGATTTATGATTTAGGAACATCAGACTTTGATTTATAGGAATTTGGTATTTTCAAATTGCTCTGGCTTATAATACTAGTTATTTAGTTGTTATTTTGTATGATATTTATTGATTACATAATCCTCTAAGTGCATGTCCGCAAATAAGGCCATATGATATTATTAGACTAGTGTAGTTTAACATTGTCTTTGTATTTTCTTGTTAAAATCTTTTTAAGATCCTTTTAAGGATATATAAAGATCTTTGCGAGGATCTCATGTGAATCTTGGTGAGGATCTTTTGGGATCTTTATCCGTATCCTCAGAGATCTTGTAGGATCTTGTCAAGATTTTTCAAGTCCCTACAAAGTCCCTGCAGCGATCCTTGAGTTCCCTGCAAAGATCCTTGAGGATCTTTGAAGATCTTTCCAGATTTTTTGAAGATCCTAGCTGATCCTGGAGGATCTTAGCAGGAACTTGAAGGATCTTTCCATTAAAATCTTTGAATATGTTTCAAAGATCTTTAAAGGATCCTTAAAAGATCCTTATCTTTGAGGATCTTTGACAGGTCCTTGAGGATCCTCAAGGATCTTGTAAGATCCTGTAAGATCCTTGAAAGATTTTCGCCAGGGTTGTATCAGGGGTGTATCAGTTGTATCAGCACTACAAAAGTTCTGTAAAATTATTCTGATAAAAAGTGCTGTATGGAAATGATTTTGTACAATTTAGCATGTGTGGTTAGTCAGAAAAGAGATCAAGCATTTAGTTCTTTATCAGAAAATGCTTTTCAGAGGAGTTTCTTTTACTTTTCTTCAACCAAAATATAATTCCAAATGGTGAAAAATTAACAATCAAAAATGTTCATCGGAATTTGTGATCAGATGTTCTTACAGAACTGACATAATTATTGCGGTATTTTACACGTCATTTTGGGATAGAATTTTCTACTGGTGAAGTGATGAACGTTTTTATTTGTACATACCTGCATTCACTCTCAAATAACCATTTCATTGCTTCCAGCTGCTACAACAACTAACTAGGCAGTGTAAAGAGGATTTTCTCCTAATGTGCCTCGAAGTTCTCCAGTGTATTTTCTGTGAAACACATTTTCTAGTTAGAACTGGCACCGCATGGCTAGCTTACATGTATGTACTATACATAAGAAAATTATTAACAGCTGCAGCTGGACAGCAAGCCTGAGTTTTCTGGCTTTTCAGTACAAATAAACTTTTTATATTTTCTTTTCTCATGATGAGAGAACAATCTGGTTCGTACATTCCTCTACAATGTAGCTTAGTATCAACCAATAATTAAAAACTGATTTCCATTGATTACACATGACAGCCTCCTTGTTGTGTTGGACAAAACCAACCTTCATCAGGGGCATAAAATGCTAAGTGAAAATGGAAACAAATGGTTACACGGTTTGAAAGGGATGAGATAAAAAGCTGTTGCGAGATAGGCTGACTATATAAACGTAAACTAGTAGTGATCAAACATTAGGCAATTGCGTTTATGAGGACATTGGGAAGCTAGATTAGCAAAAAAGAACAAGGTATGCATTGTAGACACCTTATGCAGCACTAATAGGCAGGGGGCAGAGGAAAAGACAGTGAAAGAGGTAGCTTGTCATGCAACTATTTGAAGTAAACCTTGCGTGACAAGCTAACAACATTGACAGTTTATGCTATGTTTCTGGTATGTGTTCTGCAAAACAGCATGTAGACTGCAGCACAGACTTTCTCAATGCCAGTTTTTTGGTTAACTGTACTGCGTAGCAAATATTAAAAGGTTACATTCTCGTCCCCGTAGCCCTTTTCGTTTCTCTTAGCCGGCAGGGCCTTGGCACGAAAAACGAAGGGCTGTGGATACATACGATTCGATTTTTTTTATTGTCTGTTGAGAACAAAGAAATCTTAAACGGAATTAAAAATGTTCGCCGGCCGCCTCATTACAACACACAACATGTAGAAACATCAATGCTATATACATGAAGTCCGGAAGTCCTAGAATCTCGGACTGGAAATCCTATGTCTCCAGAGCCCTTAGTTTTTCGTGCCAAGGCCCTACCGGCTAAGTGAAACGAAAAGGGCTATGGGGACGAGAATGAAAAGGTCAAAGCAAATTCTGTGCTTGCAACCGTATTATATTTTGGATAGAAGCAATTAAAACTATTATGTTTGTATATTGGAATTAATAATGGAAGAATCTATCATTACATTCTTTCCGGGCACTTTCAACATGAAAATAATAGACACTGAATATCAAGTTTCACCACGTCTACTAATGCCATTAGGTTCTAGTGTCTTTCCTTTGCAGATGAAGTGTGCTTCTCTTGCTTTGAGCATGCTGTTATGAGTTCTAAGTACATCGGGAATCAAAGCGACTAGTAAGCGATCGTCTGGCGAGAGCGAAGCGGCAGTGGGCTGATCAAGTGGTTGTTTTCGTAAGACTTTTTCAATGGCACGTCTGCGTTCTCCAAAACGATCGCTTACTAGTCGCTTTGATTCCCGATGTACTGTAGCTTGCATTTAGTACACTGGATCATGTATATTACGTTAGATGAAGAACATACACTCTTTTTTTTATAAGAATATTGTTTTTGCGGCCCAGGCTGAATATTCCTATTTTTCTGGCGATTTTAGGCTAAAAATATTCTTATGAATATTCTTAGATTAAGAATTTACAGTTTTGTGCTGTTTCTTTTGTGCTGCATACCTTACATACTGTTACATATGTATTACAGTACCATTCATCGACCGGTCCCTTGCATTGACCAATGGCTATAGTGTAGGTTTTTATCGTTTAATTGGCTCGTTTTTCCGTTTGGAGAAAGAAAATTGTATTGTATATTTTCAATTATTATATTTTTTCCAAAATCTCAGCCTTGGGTTTATTCTTAAAATTTCACAAATTTCAGCCTCGATATTCTTATAAAATATATTCTTATAAAAAAGAAAGAGTGTATTATATGATGAAGTTGTTACGCATGGCGCCCGCGCCCTCGAACCATGCCGCTAGCCATTTTGACCATGAAAATTGAACTGCCTGGTTCTCGCGTGGTTGTCCAATTTCTATGGTGATGGAGCTCCGCTATAAAGTAATTTTTTCTGTAACTGCAAAAATAATCGCACGTTCATTCAATAATTTTCATTGCCAAAAAGTGAACAGACATTAATCACGGATGATGCCACCACGCGCCAAACTGTTTACCTGTTTTACAGTGAGCGCTGTTCTCGAAAATAAACGAGAATACAATGCAAGATTAAGGGGAGACCGCCCGGGCCCCTCCACTTGATCCGCCACTTCGAAGTGTAAATTGAAAGGGTTACATTTGTGCTAACATAGGTCAACACGTCATCTTTACTAAACTTATACGGGATGTTAGAGAAAACAATGTGTTATTTGCTGATCAAAATCTCACCTCTCCCAAAGTACAGGGCCTTATATTTCAAGGTTTGCATTCACCAAATTTTGGTGCCATTTGACATTTTGTTTTTTATCCCTTGAGGTGACCGAACACAGTTTTTGAAACCTATTTTGCATTTGCCTTTTATTCGAAAACCATTAAACTATAGGTCCTCAAAATTGGCATGACATCAGTTTAAAGGATAAACTTTCGAATTTTGATAGATGCGCTGACGTGTGCGCTGTTGCCATGGAAACGTGACTGGATGTAAACATTAATTTAAAATCGGGTTTTGTATATTTGCGGAAAATTCAGTCGTTAGATTTTCTCTATCATTTGCCCGAAACAAACTTATCACAATACCCACAAGTGGACACTATTCTCATGTAATTTTAACAGACCGATTTTTAGCTATTCGTCCTTGAAAGATAACTCCATTATTTACAATTTCCTCTGTCAAATTTCAAAATGTTTGCAACAGCTTTCTTTCTTGTTTTTTGAAGTATTCTAACGAGCGGTTTTCGAGAAATACGCGTATTTCGGAAAGACTGGACCTGAAGAGTTCAATCTCAATTTTTTGACTAACTACGCATGCGCTGCATTTAACTGGGTTCTTACGGTACTCACGATAGCACTAAAAACCTGCCAAATTTGACTTTTTCTGACATACCATTCTACCAAGACCTACGTTTACAACATGCTATCATTTTAAGAAAAAATGCCTTATATAAAATCGCCTTGGAACAAAAACTCATCACTCTTTTGGCTCCATATTTGTTGTTGTGTTATCCTTGTGCGCGCGCTGCCTCGCGTCAGCAGCAACGACTGCAGAGCGCGCGCGAAAACTGTGTTCAGCCAAAATTTTGAGCTTATATATCCATTGGCGTCCTTATAACGGGAGGTCGTATTTCGTTTTTCCACCCTGTTTCTCAAAATAACTCAACCGTCAGACAAAAGAAGTAAAAGGTTCGCTTTTCTTACGATTGGTCTTTCAGTTCGGTCTATTTGTTACTGCTAATCCGATGACATCACCCGAGTTCGCATTCCTTTTTTCCTCGTTAATCACAGTTTGGTAATTATAATCCACTATTTGAGGATTTTGGATTTTATACCCAAGAGACTAAATCGTCGCATTTCAGCGATAGATAGAATGCTTTCACTTTGACAAGAAAATGTTCGTCTTAACGAGAACAAAGGCTTGTGCAAATTCCTTGGTATATGAATTAGGCCCGGTTCAAACGTCGAACTTAACATGTTCTGAATCTAATGCAAATGAGGAAAAAACAAAATTGTGCACAAGCCTTTGTTCTCATTAAGACGATCATTTTCTTGTCAAAGTGAAAGCATTCTATGTATCACTGAAATGCGACGTTTTATCGGGCAAAAGAGAAAAAAACCTAACGGCTAGGCTGTTAGCCAAAAAAAAATCCAGTGGTAATTTGACAAAGAATTCGAAAATAAAGATGAATTTGTATATGATAACACGGAACGTTTTAAAAAGAGTTAAATGGTGATAATTGAATATTCTGCCGAAAAAAGATTTATTCTTGTCCTTTGAACAAAGAAAAGTCAACCCCATGGGTATTTCTACTATTAAAATACAGAAATGGTGCATCGTTATCATAGGGAGTGGCCTCGACATGCAAAACACCTAAGCTAATGCTTTAGCCGGAGTCAGACTTTGCCGGGAAGTAACATGATCCACCGACTTGCCTTTGGTATCACGAATCTTAGACGTCATGTTGTTTTCATTTCCTTTTCATTTCTTTATGTTTTCATTTTATTTTTATTTCTACCCAATCGTGAAGCGTGCACGTCGGTGGCCAAGGACATCAAGCTAACACAGCCGACTGTAATTTTGATTTCTTTTGATGGTTTCCGATGGGACTACACGGAGAAAGTTCACACTCCGAATTTCGATTCAATCGTGCGAAATGGAGTGAAAGCAAAACATATTATCAGTTCTTTTATAACCAAGACGTTTCCAAACCATTTCACCATTGTTACTGGACTTTATGAGGAAAGCCATGGAATTGTAGGCAAAAGAATGTATGATCCCGTGTTTAACGAAACGTTCTACATCGGCTCGAAAGATTTCTTGGATTCAAAATGGTGGAACGGAGAGCCTGTATGGATAACGAACCAAAAGGCTTGGAAAAAAAGTGCTATTGCCTCCTGGCCTGGATCGGAGGTTGAAATAGAAGGACATTATCCTACTCACTACATAAAATTCAATAACTCGCTTCCTTTTGAAACAAAGGTTGACTATATGTTGACTCGTCTAGAGCAAGATGATCCTCCAAGTTTTTTTGCTGCATATTTTGACGAACCCGATAAGAGTGGCCATAGATTTGGCCCAAATTCACCAGAGACCAAGAGCGCAATCCGCAGAGTGGACAACATAACTGGATACCTGCTGGAAAATTTACGGGAAAGAGGACTGATTGATCAGGTAAGCTCAATGTACAATTACACGATTATACTGCAGGGCCGGAGCAAACCCAAAGGAACTAGGGGACACACAAGTTGCATGTTTTTTTTTTCTGACAAAAAATTGGGAGGGGGGGGCACCGCCTCTAACGGGCTACACCCACCGGCCCCTCCCCTTGCTACTGCACTGTACTGTACTAGAAGTTTTCAACGAGATGTGAAGTGTTGCCGTTTCGATAAATAAATGAACACGCTAGCTGGATACAAAATGCCGTATCGGTATTTCGTCCATTTTATCACTCGGTATTTGCCAACTTGCGTTATCGGGTTCCCCCCAATAGACCAATTCCGATATATTAATATTCTAACATGTAACCGAGGCTTGGGGATAAACAAAAGATTTCGCATAGAGGCTTAGGGATGAATAAATAATTTCTTTTGTTTTATTACCCTAAGCATCGGAATTGGTCTATTGCAATGTCCCCTCCTGTAGAAAATCTTTTAAATCAAAACTCGTTTCGGATTGCCATCTATCTTCAACATTTTGGGTTCGGGTTTGTAGACCTCTGTACTGTCGTTTAGCATTTTGAGTGCTTTTCCTTGAAAGTTAACCTATCCACACATCCCAGGTAGCAAGGTTCATGCAGTTTTGGTTTGAATCCTTTCGCCCCTTTTCACGGAAAAAACGAATTGTTTAGCTTCATATTTTCACACTGGCTTTAAAATTCCTTTCTCCCTTCCGGCTTGGATGGTGTATGGCTATTTCCAGTGCACAATAGGCATGCAATAATGAATTAGCTTTACCCTGGCCGTACCTCAGCATTTGACTTGAAATCGGCTCCCTACAGCAGAGGTACTAGGCACTAGGTCATTAGCATTTGATCATTGAAGAAATTGAAACTTTAGCCAGCCGTTTTTGATGTCCAAACCGCTACTCGTTTCCCCATATTCACCTGTATCGAAAAACATTTATGAGTGGATTCATTTTTTTTACCAAAGAACATTTTTTGATGTGTTATCGGTAAGGTATAACCAGAAACCTCTTGCAGATAATATCAACAGAGATATAGAAAGAGTGTCTTCAAGATACTCGGAGCAAAAGTACACAACCCCGTTGTTTTCTTCATTTTGCAGCAATTTATCGTTTTTAAAATTTGAATAAGTTGAAGAATTTGATGTTCTCATGATGTGGCATTTGACAGCATCACCTAGAAGTGAAGTGGGGAATTTGACAAAGAAATTTTGAAGAAAGTCAAATGCCTGGCGGTTTGCTCAAATAGGGAGATGAATGCTTTTGAACGATGCATGAGACTAGCAAACTAACATAACATATTTTTCTCTTTCAAGGTCAACTTGATTATCACTAGTGATCATGGGATGGCAGAATTGAGCGACTATCGTATCATTACCTTGGACAAGTTTGTTCCGTCTGATTGGTACACACTCATTACAAGCCCTGGAAAAGAATTCGTGGCATCTGATACGTATTTCCATGTTTTGCCCAAGGTCAGCATGTTACAAAAGACTTACCAACATCTTAAAGGTATTCCTCACCTTAATGTTTACCTGAAAGAGGAAATTCCTGAAGAATTCCACCACAAATATAACAGACGTATAATGCCGATTTTAATTGTGGCAGATAATGGATGGGTTATTGCCAAAAACTTGTCGCAACCGAAAAGACGTGGCGACCATGGTTACAGTAACAAGTATCCAGATATGCACCCTTTCTTCCTTGCCCAGGGTCCCGCATTCAAGGAAAATTTTATCTCAGAACCATTTGAAAATGTGCATATTTACCCTCTAATGTGTCACATACTTGGAATTGAGCCTTCACCAAATAATGGCTCCCTACAAGCAGTCCAACAGCTGCTCAAAATAGCACCGATGGTGAAATCAACACAGGATTTTACTGTTCTTGTAGTGCTTTGTGTTGTTTCATTTTTCGTGATCATGTCGATGAGTTATGGTATTGTATCATTCTGTGTCAAAAATCTCTGCAGAATGAGGCAGTATGGACATATTGTGACTTTATGATCTAGGAACAACAGACTGATAAGGTATTTTCAAATAGCGCTGCACAGTTCTGATTTCACAATAGCCTTGCGACAGAAAGCCAAAGCTTTGGAAACGACTGCAAATTATAAAATGTTTCGAAATTATCAAATATTTATTATTTTATTGCACTTAGTTTACATTCCCGTGCTTGTTTTGCTCGGCGAGTTAAAATTAGCCACAGGCCTCCCAAGCTCAAAATACGTGGTGTATGGGACAGCTTGTGTATATAGAGAATTGTATGGGAAAGTCACCGATCGTAAAATGTGTCGCGTACTTGTCTCTTGAGTCGATTTTGAAGCCATTCTGATTTTTTTTTAACGATCGGTGACTTTCCCAAACAATTCTCTATACACACAAGCTGTCCCATACACCACGTATTTTGAGCTTGGGTAGCCTGTGAATTAGCATGCATTTCCATGCGAGTGAAAATAAGCATATTTGTAAAATGCTCCCAACTCTAATAAAGTCTAACGAAAGTTGCACAGTCCAGCCGCTGGAATGGAGACCTGCCGGCGGTATGGTTTTCCACAGTTGCTAAAGATTCCTCACAAAGCTGCTGTTGCTACAAAAATTAACTTTCTTTCCCCTGAAAAGGTATTTGCAACAGAAGTTGCTCTCATTTTTCAGTTGTTCAGAAATATTTACGTGTAACCTGGGTTACTAAATAATGGGCAAGGAATGGAAGGAATGTTGCATCTGAAAAGGAAATGGTTTAATGTAATTTGGCAAATGTAGCTAGTCAGTAAAGCGAACAGAGGAATTCCTTTTACTTTTCTTTTACAACCAAAATATAATTCCAAATGGTGAAAACTTGATGCTCAAAAAGTGTACATCGGAACTTGTGATGAACACCCTTGAAAACGGGGTCAGAATGTTTTTTTTTTCGTGGGCCATAATTGCTTTTAATGACAACTGAAAAAAACTTTCCCTTGCAAATATTATGGGAACTATATTAAACAAGATTTGAGTTTAGGCTAAGAAAAGAAGACCTAAAGAATAGAGGAGTGTTGCTATTCACATACTTTTTAAAAAGTAACTGTATATTTATAAAATAACTATGATGACCCACGCGTCAGGATTGGTGGGTAGCCGTTCGTACTATATAGCAATTATTCCATGAGCCCGCGTTGGATATGAAGTGATAAAAAAACCGGGTTTTGCCGCCGATTTTGATTTCCACAATTTTACAAAGCGTCCGGAAAGAGCATACAACTTCTGGTCACACGCGCCCCTACTCCCGACTTTCCATATGACGTAAAACTCCGACTATTGGCTCATAGTCGGAGTTTTTCAGCCAATCAAAAAGCTAGAAATGCAATAGTCGGAGCTGAGAATATACTAAAACACTATATTTGCAGTTGCGTTTCTGTATGTTTATGTCGAGCGGTAATAGCGACAACGGCTTTTGATGAAATGTGCGAATCTCGAGTTAAGTCGACACTAAATGTCTTTAGAAGTATACCGAACGTCCATAACAAAGAATTTCTTTAACACCGCAAGTTTAAAGTCTATCATAACTCGCTTGCTAAATGCTCAACACTTGCATACAACAATTAATATGCCCTTTCTTGGCCTTTCTCTGTGCTGACCAAAAAATAAGGGTTGCAGGAACAAGAAATGCTTTTACGTCTACAATTCACTCATGCTCATTCACAATTCACAACTGTCTGCAGCCGCAGGTCAGCCGAGGATATCTTGTTGTTACTTGACTAGCCGCTGAGAACTTGACCGTCGTCGCTCCTCCCGGTAAAGTTCACGAACTTGGCTTGCTTCAGACTGTATTCCAACGATTTCATCTGTTAAAAGGGGGTTTATAGATGCGTTATTCAGGGTATTTGTAGCGGCATTGATAGAGGGACTCTTGCTGTGTGGATATTTTAATAAAAGTACTTTAGGAACTGACAACAATGACACTGACAGAGGCCGAGGAAACATGATCATATGGCATGCCAGAGAAAATTCAGCCAATCAGAATACAGGATAGCCTTGTATATTCGACGGTATTATACCCAACCTTCCTATCATGCGCTTAAAATAAAATAAATCGACTTTGATTTAACGAGGGTAGCACGTAACAGTACTGCGACTGACAATTGTGTGGCCCTCGGATTCCTGAACGAATTGGAACTTAGAAGGGACGTTGGTATTTGTGGAGAGAGGAAAACCGGAGAACACGGAGAAAAACCCGCGGAGCGAGGAAAGACTAGTTTTTCTTTGACGGTTAAACAGATTTCCTCCTTGTTACTCACCCAAGGTGGTGCCAGGCCTGTTTACTAATGTACACGTGACGTAATATGCAAACAACGTCATCAGGTGGCAGAATGCATCGCGGTATTTTCTTCTTGTCAAGGGATACAGCCAAGGATTAACAACCGTGTGTAGAGAAGCTAGGCGTATTGCTGTGAAGTCAATCAACTCGTCAAAGGACCAGCCACTTTGAATAAGCGTCACTCTTAGCTGGAAAATAGAAACCAAAGTACTAAGAATTCGCTTGCGATATGGATATCTAAATGAAAACAATGACGCGGGAATTAACAAGAAAAACAAAACGTTAACCGAGTTAATCCTACACACGGATGGATTTATATGAAGTCCAGTTTGCAGCTGTACCGCGTTCCAAATATTAGTGGTATGTCGTGCATTTTGGGAAGAGACCTAGGGGAACAAGCACCCCTTCTACACTCCCCTCCCCCCTATTTATGCCTTGTCGATTTAAGGACGAAGACACGACCCCACGTACCCCTCCCTCCCTCCTGCCTTTCTCACGTACAACCGTCAGTGCAGTCATATCATAGCCATGTCGTAGTCGCGTGGCACACTCGTACACGTGTTGTACTCCAATCTCGAACCAAGACCAAGATTGTACTCACCAAAAATAAACCCCAGCAACCAACAAATGTCACTGCAACAGCACCGCTTAACTTAACAAACTGAAGTTCGATTTTTCCAGAGTTGCAGTGATGATTTTCTATATTCCTTGTGTTTGACGCCTCCGCATCTTCACGAGGCTTGTTGATACTGTCTTGTCTTCGATTCGAAAGCCCTAATGCCATTGCAATCGTGGCTAAATTACAAGACACAACTAGAATCATAGCACACGCTAACGAAGCCATAAAGATGTAAACCAATGCTTGGCCTTCAACAGTATCGGAACCCCATTCAAACAGACAGAACGTCCCGGGAAAGTGGAGTACATTTCTACTGACACCGAACGCCGGAAGTAAACTTACAGTTAGCACAGAGCACCCGAAACCAATGGATGCAATCTTGACTTTTTCCTTGTCGTAAATTATATGTTTGTCGTAATAAAAAGGTTTATATAACGCTAGCAGGCGATCCACGCTCATTAAAACAACCAGTAATATAGATAACACAAATAAAAATGTTATAGAGGTGGCCTGGAAGTCGCAAGCCATGTAGTCTCCAATATAGACCCCGAAAAAATACTTTATCAGCGACTGTGGATACGCTAAGGGAAATACGAGCAGGTCCGTCCATGCTAAAAATAATATCAATACATTTGGTACGTTTCGTCTGTGCCGAATAATTCTGTATGTGACAATCAAAACAAGCAGGTTCCCAATAAAACCAATGAGACCAGTCAATAGAAGAGTTACGCCGCCAACAAGAAACTGATCGTCGCTGAATTCCTCCTGTCCAAATTCGCGCCCGTTCATAGTCCCAAAGGCGCGCTAATTACCAACTGTTAGCGTTGCAAATCGGATTGTTTAATAAACTCTATTAATCGAGCTTTAGCATCGATCGACTCCTTCTCCAGCGCTGTAGATTGGTGATATGGCCAAAATCCGCCAGAAGTGCGTAAAATACAGTAACGAATCGGGCAAATTTGATATCTCTTGATTAGAATTGATATTTCCAAAGAAGCGGTGCAAATCTCATCAATACTACAGAACCCAATGCAGTGCCCAACAACTGGACGCTTAATGGGTTTCCACTCGACTATTGTACTCTTAAATGGGTTCCACAAATATTCGCGTATTTGCTACTGCTAGAAAGAAAAGGGAATACGGACAGAACAGAGCAGTCGTTAAATCTTCCGAGCTGCACAGTCACCCTGCTAAGGGTGTTGCTAGCTTGTAAACTTTATTTTTATATTTTGAAAGCCTAAATCGGAGATGACCGCATATTGGGCTTAGCGTAAATATAAACTGGTCACTGTTAGGAGTGACTTATTAGCCAATCAGCTGATAGCATTGAAGAGTATAGACGAAGGGAAATTATGAGTCACTTGTGGCAACAGGTGGCGTGTGCTTGCTGTTCATATTTTGCTGATAAATATCTCACGTCCGTTATGCATTCAAACCACCAAAGTAACAAATCGGAACGTGTAATGGAAAAATTAATCTGCTATTCTTTAATCTTCGAATTTTTTAAAGATTGTGTAGCGAACAGTGAAGAACAGGACGGAGAAAATGAGTGGTCGCGCAGACATTTCAAACTATGTATTACTTGGAACATGTGATGTTTCAACCGTTTTAGAAATTTACATAGCATCGTTGCGTTAATGCATGCTTTAGTTATTTGTTTAGTTTCTGTACATATTTTGGTAACAAACCGCGAAAGAAATTGTTAATTTTGCGATTGAATGTATTTCTGGACACAAGTGTCATACCAAGGTACTTTCGGGTTCCAAAAAGATAGATTGTTTACAGAATTTTAATGACCGAAGATACAGTTCTTGATGATTTTAAAATGTAAAAATGAGCGAAGTGCTGGTTTTCGGCCTAAAGCTACATTGCCAGCTGTAATCTATTCCCAGTGAAATGCTCTCTTAACAAAGGCCCGAGAACTCGAGAGTGAATTACGGGACATGCGAGTCCTTGGCTCGGAGACGTAGAACAGGTAGATGAAACGAAAGGTATCTACCAGCCTCCCGGACTCCATAAACCCGTAACTAAACTCCTCGATCCCAAAACTAAAGTCCCAAATGAGGCACGAAGCTAGGAAAAAGTTATAAGAAAGCCGGCGTTAAGCCAGCAAGAATGTTGCGTTTACGGAAAGTGTTCCCAAGATGTGATGAACCGCTTCCACTGAGTATGGCGAACCAAAATATTTGAAGAGGTGGATGCATTCATAACCGAGTAGGACAGTTACAGGTCTGCTTACCCTGTAAACACGGGAACTGATACCACTGTCACGGCTGCACTAATGTTTTTCCTTTGCCATCTTTCCAGATCAGAAATCTAACACCATCCTTAGGTGCGGACGAAAATAAAGTCTTTTGCGGCTATGAAGAAGCCAGGAAATCTAAAAACTCAGTCTATTAGGCGTTGATATGCGTTAGAAGCTCTGGCGGAATCGAGTTCTTTTATTCTGGCCTCTATCTGTTCCGAATCAATTTTAAACTACTCTAACCCAAATTGCCCAAATATCTCTGAAGCTCACATTGTTGGCAGAATTGAAAACATGCAGTCTTCACTGGACAACTGATCGCCATATGCGGAGAACCGCGAAGGTGTCCTAAATGAAAATCCTGGAATTAGGAAGAAACTCTAAACGCCCAAATGTCCCAAGGTAACGGAATGGTCCCTCTGAAGCGAGGAATAAAGCACATCGTGGTCACCCACAATACAGAGGCCGGCGGACAGAATCTCGAGCGCGAGATAACAGGTCACCAGTAACGACTGGGGTTAGGGTCAGGAACGACAATGGTCAAAGGACAGGACTGGTAGGCTAGGAACCGAAGCACTATCCCAACTAAAGCTGACGGTGGGAACATGTAGGCGTTTTCGCAATGGATGGTGTGAGAGAAACAATTCACTCCGGCGATGTCACTGGTCAGCCAGGGGGTGAAATGTGTTAGGCGGTGGCCTTGAGCATCAAAAGGCGCGTTTGAACCCAGAGCCCCAATGCTTCTCGATTTCTTCCCAAACGCGGGGAGATAACATAACGTCACTGCTGGAGAGTGCTCTTGAGGGGACATCCGCAAGGTTATCCTTAGAAGGAACATACACCAAGGACAGGGCTTTATTAAATTGCAGAGTTGCTTCATAGATGGCTTGGATGACAGCGGGAGGTTATCCACATGGGCGTCTACTCTGGAAGCACCAGCACCAGTTACGAGGGTATTTTTGAGTGTTAACGCTTCCCTAATTAAAGATTATTGGTTGGGTACTTTCCAAAGGCGACCAGCCTGAATTGTTCGCGTCAGAGTAAGTGGTTATGACGATATGCCTCTCGTCAAACCAGTGAAGGCAACCATGCCAATTGTCAAGAAATCTCCAATATTGGATTTCCCTCAATAGGTCGCCAAAGACTTTTTTATTGCGAAAACTTATTGACTCTGTGACCTACCGTGATTTTTTGTATGTGATTTTAAAATGTTCAGCACGCTGATTCAAATAGATAAGTTTGCGCTAAAACTGTATTTTTTATAATTAAATTTTTACAATACAAATTTTTAGAATATGGGCAGACAAGATACACAATTAAGAAAGCTTTTAAAGGGCCCTAGTCAGGGTGAAGCGTAATCTTATTGCATTGCTGTATGTTACATTGAATCCTGTCATCTTGCGGCTGTTAGTGGAGTGAAAATGTGGTCCCTAAATGTGCATTTTTGAGTTATTTTTTAAAAAATAAAACCCCTTAGTCGGCGTACGGACGTATGTCGCTATTCAGTGGATGGATGGATGGATGGGTGGACGAGCGATGTATTTCACACCAATCAGAATTAGGATACTATCGATCGATAACCAATGAAATTGCCGCTTGTATGTATCGTTTAATTTTGTATCAATATTGGTTTCGGATTCAAGGGACGGCCATCTTTATTTTCGTATAAACTTGGCCTTATTGGGCGGTGTTGGCATGATGTCTCTATTTCCAGCACTCGGTGTTTATGTAGCTCTGGTGTACAACGTTGTGTGTGGGTTTTAAGCGGAAAACTGTTCGGAAATTTTCATGGTGGTGAAGAAGGTACGAGGATGTGAAATTTTACATGCTGCGAGCAGTCTGTTTTGGCGGCTTTGGGTTTAGAGATTGTTTTTTGATTGCGGTTAGTTGTGAATAAGAGCCATGTTGAATTTTAAAATGAGGTTCTTTGAAGCCACTTTCTTCACGTTTAGAGCCACATTGGTCAGTTTTCGATAGACATTTATTCAATTTATTCTAAAATAAAATAATTATGTGTATATAACCATGTTTTGTTCATGTCATTCTGATAGACTATTTGTTGATCAAGTGAAATGGAAAGAAGCTCTGATATTATCATTGGACTTTGACAAATAAAGTTTTGATAAGAAGCAATGTGCCAATTTTTAATCTTTAACACCCAAAAAAGGTACGAAAAGCAGAAAAATTTTGGCAACTTTTTGGAAATTCAGCAACTTTTCGGCAACTTTTAGACACTTTTATCGGCAACGTTTTTGGGATTCATCGGCAACTTGTGGCTAAGCCTATCTGGGGACACGGAACACCAGAAATTTATTGACATTTTATGGTATTTCTGGTGTTCCAGGGTGTTCCGTGGTGTTCCTGGTTTTAGCACATGCTCATTAAAACGGTCAAAAGTCCCCACTACGGGACGATAGCATCTGTCAAATCCCCCACCTATGCCCGCACCCCCCCCCCCCCCCCCGCGGGATTTACATCGATAGGTGCATTAGGATCAACGCTTGGGTGGTTAAACCCGAAACGAGAAAAGTGGAGTCAGTGTTTTGGAGGCCTTTTTCTTCCCTGACTTGCGTAACTTATTTCATAACAATCAAGTAGTTCAGTTTGAGGAGACTTGTACATTTTAAAGATTACTGCCATTTTATTGATTACGCCAACATTGATTCGATTATATTTTGTTATTACATTTACTGATTAATTTCATTAACTTTTGATCTCGTCAAAAGGTAATTATAACCTGCCTAATTATATAGGGCTTTCCCTTGTTGTCTCAACTGAGCTGCTACAAAGATGATAAAAAAACCGAGGGATACTCTGAACCGCACGGTTTCAATGCAATTGTTTAAAATCAAGACTCGTCTAAGGTTGTAAATCTAATGGTAATTCATATTCTTAAAAATTAACTAAAAATATAAAACTAGATATTGGTTAATACTGCTACATGATAGCTTTGTACAACACGAAAAGTTTTGCAAACAAAAATGTGTTGTACGGCATTTCGTCCTGTGCTATCGTACAGCTTCACATTTCATTCACGAGTTCTTTTCCTGCGAAATTACGTGAAAAAAACGTTCCCACTACTCAATACCTAAAGTTGCGCACAAGGAATAAATATAATTATTACATGAGTATTGTCGTATTGAGACTTTTTCCTTACAAACGCCTCGATGAAAATCGTCTCCCTTTGGAGGGAACCAATCCTATTGGTCATGCGCCACAATGTTTTCGACCAACAAAAGCACCAAAATGTTTCAGCTCTTTTCAGGCGTGCTCACTCGCACCTTGCGCTCGCTCGTTCGCTCTATTTTTCTTCACAACTCGTGAATAAAAATCACACGCGCTCACTAACCATGATTTCTAAAGACATCTTCCATTCAGACATGCGTACGATGCGCACAATAATAAAAATTTATAAGCCACTGTGGCTATATGCCCGGCAGCCGGGCACGGTCTTAAATAGAATGAAATGCCCGGCAGTCGGAAATTAGATGTTAGACGTTAGTATTACAGGTTTCGTCCATACTATGGAATCGCAAAATGGGCATCCTATAGGATTGCTACCTACTCGACACAAAATTTTGGCTTATAATTTGCCTATTTAAAACCGTAGCCGACTGCCGGACAGCGTAAAAAGTAAGTTAAAAGTCCTAATAAAAAACCTCGTGCTACAACTCCGAGCTACGTTTTTCTAGTTTTAAACTTTGTTTGAATGTAAAAAACTACAACATACATTACAAAAAATATGTGAAACGAAAACGAACCACAGAGTTAATTTCCCGTGTTTCCTCACACACGCAGCGGGACATCGGCTGCCACCTTTGTTTGACTTGTTCAGCCAATAGGAATTAGAGCGAAATTAACTTTGATCTATAATTCTAATACACTACCTTCTTAAAACACCACCTTACAAAAGTCCCACGCCAGCTCATAGCCACCTGGACAAAAACTGTTTACAAATAGGCCCTTTTCCCTCAATGTCAAAACGAGACTAAATGTGTTTTACGTTGTTTTACCTGCATGTTCATTTTCATGCAAAGCAAACTCAGTTTCATATAAACGATTTCGCTCTGAGACAAGTTTTGAAACAGGGGGAGAAGGAACTCGGATATGGCCTATTAAATTCCTAAAAACGCCTTTGGGCCACAAGATCTGCCGCGTACGAAGAACGACCGCTTCTCTTTTTGCATAATCAGAGATAGCACGTCAGACTACGTCAAAACTATGTCATGCACCTGCCTATAAACTATGCGAGCGGAATGGAGTCTTTTTGTTAGGTCCTTATGCTGTTATCATACGGTTCAGCCAGCTCGTCTTCCGTGATAAAATTACTTTCATCATCTTCTTGTTCCAGGCGGCTCATTGGCTTGTTTCGTGCCATCAGAGTATAGTAGCGATACTTCATTACACGGTGCTTGTACACAAAGAACCCAGCCACAGCCAAAAGAGCGAGAATGACAACAACTCCCACGCCAATCAACGCCACATTTACTTTGTTTGATTCCTTCACCACATAGGCAACAGTTACATTGCCGGGGAGTTGAACCGCAGTTGGTGTCACGCAATCTTCATCTGAAGTTGTTGGAACCTCAGTATCTTCACCAGTCCCCCAGCAAGGCACAGATCTCAGGTAGGTTATATTACGAGTGCCGTTGATGCATTCGCCCAAAATCTTCGTCACGTCACTCGGTTGGCAGACTGGGCATGCGTACAACGACTTCCATACGAAGTAGTATCGACAGCCACCACGCATGATGTCCGTGTACCTGTTTTCGCATCTAAGGTCCAATATAGTGTTGTACCGAGAGTATTTTCCTTTCAAATAAAACAGAAAAAGGCACATGAAACGTTACCGGGCTAGTCTTCTCAAATTTTGGGAAGTGGCTACAATCTTGGGTAGAATTGTTGAGACAGTTAACCAAATTTGCAGTAAATGGGGTACCAAACTCGTGTCTTAAACCCCTTTCCCCTTTCAATGATGTTAACGTTACGTTACAAAACCGGGTGAATTGCATGCCCCACAAAGGAACATCGAGCAGGGGGTAGGGGGGATGTAGTTCTACCTGCTGGTAATTCGCGAAAAATGTATTTTAGTTTGTCTCAAGGTGATGACTAAAAGGGATCGCCGAGAGGGACGTTTCTAACCATGAACAGATTGAGTTGTTTTACACGAAGCGTGGAATCTTTGGAGCCTCGGTAGCCACTGAAACGGCTGAGGCTCCAACTATTGCACGCTTCGTGTAAGGCAACTCAATCTGTTCATGGTTAGAAACGTCCCTCTCGGTCATCCCTTTTAGCCATCCCTTTGTCTCAACTTGTTCTGTCCAAGATTGTAGTACCAAAATATATTTACATTATTAAAATTTGGACATAAAGTAAATTGTAAGAAAAATATTTGAGATCGGCTTCCCGTACAAAAAATATTCGCTCCACAGTCAAAATGTTGTAATTTAATAATTAATTCCACGGTTCGTAAAGGTGATAGAAATCTGGGCAAAGTCACAGTAGTTTAGAACCACATTTTGCCTAAAAAGTTATCAAATTAAAGTGCGGGTCATCGAAAGTCATGGAAAAGGATGCTATTGGTGGTTTTCACTGTCACGCAATTAAAAACTATATTCGTAACAATTCAACTACAGAAGCTAAGAATTTCAGATAGTGTAGATGATAAATAAATAATTTCTAACAATTAAACAATTATAAACAATTTCTCCAAGTCTCAGGCCTGTTCGGTGTGCCGCTCGCGAGTTATTTGCCAAAACGTTCCACGCAAATTTACAAATTTACATATTTGTGTCCTTCTGAGGGACACAAATATGGCCGCCGTGATTCCCGAGAAACCATCTGGAACTCAATTGTACTATAATTGCGACATCTTTTGGCTCATGAGCTATTATACTTCCACATAAACACCACTTATTATATCTTAAATGGTCAAACTGCTGAAAATTGAAAGGATAGGCTTTTTCTAAACAAAACAGCTTTGTCACGACACTCACCTTCATGTCAAATATCGCGGAAAACTGAAATATTCAAAATGCCCTGTTTTCTAAACGAAGGGCACTATCGAGCGGAAAACTTGTGAAAAGACATATTTTTAGTTCACTTTACAGCTAGTAGCAACGAAAATTTAACAAACCCAGCGAATTTCGATTTCAGAATTTTATTACATCACATGAAAACCAAGAATTGTACAAAATAAATTTGGCAGTCTTTGTTTCTGCAAGCAGAAATGGGAAAAGGTACTCACAATAAAGAAAATGACCAAATAAAGGTTATAAAAAGCTTTGGGAGGCCATGGGAAAGGTCCACTCGCCATTTTCGCATTTCCCATAATACACCTTGTTTGCCCCCAACCCCCTCCCCCACCTCCCCCCCCCAAAAAAAATTGCATAGACATTGTCTTGAGGTTCTCTTGGGACGACTGTAATACCCAAGTTAAGCAAAAGTTTTTTTTTTTGGGGGGGGGGAAGTTGGTAAACAAGGTGTATTAAGGGAAATGCGAAAATGACGAATGGAATTTCGAAAGCGCAAGAGTATGTATCCCATGATGCCCTTACCACCGCTATAGCACTTGTCGCCGTGAAGTAAATCCACAAACAAACCAGATTTGACGTCATCCTTTGCTCTGTAACCAATGACAGAACCCACATCTGTATCCCGAAAATACCACGATGACCTGCACGCCATCACGGGCCGGGGAATCTTCGTACCCGTGACCTTATCACGATACGTACACGAACTGTTATCGTGATCGAGCGTACAAAGGTTAACATAAAGCGAAGGCTGGTACGGCCAAATGCTGTATCTACAAGTCAAGGGGAGAAACTCGTTCAATAAATACACTGACAAAAGACCTTTTGCACTGAACCAGTCGTGGGAAGTCGGTGGCGAGTGCGAGGAAATCACGGCAATGCCGTAAAGTTCTGCAGCAACAAGGTCTCAAGAGTAGCGATACATAAACTTTCAATGTAACTATACTTACTATTAGGAGACAATGGAATTAACGGAAATAAGCAGTATCCGATCGCGACTGATCTGATTCTTTGTATTAGATTATCATTATTTCAAAGCCAATATATTACTCCGTTGTGATGCAACATTATAAAGTAAAAAACTGTCAACTTGATTTGACCTTTCGCTCGTAACATATAGTATTAACCTACACATGGTACAAGTTTAAGGTACTCTCAAGCAGCGACCCTTCATCCTTCCCAGAAAATAGCGGCCCCATCCGAACGTCCCCCATTCGAAAGTAGTGATCCCCACCCTTACCCAATAGTAGCGATGCCCCACCCCCACCCGAAAGTAGCAATCCTCACCCCCTGCCCACCCAAAAGTAACGACCCCCAGAAAGCAGGGATAGGAAAAGGTTACCAAATCCAAAAGTAACAAGGCCTGTTACTTTGCCTGTTCACTGCCTGGAAATGAAACAACTTTGCTCTAACTGTCAGGAGAATGATGCATAATTTCTTGTATTTTAGTCGGGGATGGGGGGGGGGGGCTGGGGGTGGGGGGTGGGTAGTTTATTATGTGTCTTACCGACTTCTATAACCCACTGGCCTTGATCTACTATTGTCATATAATAACGCCTCGATCATTGGCCCGCCAGGGCGAGATAGTTTGTTGAGGTCATAAACCACTCCAGGAGCAGCGGTGAATTTACACCCCCCAGTAGTGCAGCCATCCTTTTTTGGGAGTGACTCTGTGTTGTTACCACATCTCAGACAGGTTTCGCTTCCCTCCTGAAAATTGCAACATTGTTATTTAACCGTAAATCACGAATCAAACATATTGCCACATGCTATTTCATTTCATTTTTCTCCTTCCACACTGCATTCAAGGCTAGGTTAACACAAACGTTTATTGCAGTTTGCAGTAACAGTTACAGTGAGAGATTTGTTTTAAAGGGACTGGTTCACGGTTTTGGGCATTTGCAAGCTTTAGCGTCAGATAATTAGATTCCATTGTTAAAGAACCAATCACTAGCGTGCAATTGAGTTTTGCGGAAAAAATTCCCTTTGAAAATTCGCAGCCATTTGCGAAAACGTTACAGTAGGGGTGTTATTCCATATTTGAGTTTCTTTTGTTTGTTCCGACTCCGATGCTTTAAGTGATTGGTTCATAGACAATAGAGTTGAGTGGGCTTGTACATGCGTCGAACCGTGAAATTGTCCCTTAAATACAAAAGTTTGAATTATACCGCAAGTAATTTGACTGTGTGTCGAAAAGAATTCAAAGTAATTACTTTGGCCAATCACAAAGAATGCAGACAATTCAGTGCACCAATGAAAACTCGAATTACACGTAGCCGACCAAAAGCACGAGTCACGATTGTTGTTTTCTTCTGATTGGTTGAAAAAGTGGCGAGAGATTTTTAAACAAATCGCTGATCGTAGCAATGCTTAACCAAAGCAATTCGCAAATTACTTTCGTCCCTCATTTGAAAACCGCTCTACTTCGCGCAATGATTGGTTTAAAATCTCGCGTCACTTTTTCAGCCAAATCTTCCTCCAGTTCATTTCACTGTTAATTCAAAAATATAATTGTAAGGGATTTCATCCGGATAATATGTCTGATAGATGTGTTGTTATGAGGTGTTCAAATACTGCTGACTCATAGAAAGGAATTTGCTAAAGTGACATTCATCACCAATCTTACGCGGTCAACTTCATTGGGCGTGGCTAAAGCAGGAAATTTAACGCTTGATTTTGGCATAAAAAGTGATGGAATTGGAAAAATTGTTCAGAATAGTTTTCTACATATTCTAGAGAACAAAAACCAAAATAATCGCTTTTGGCTATGATATATAAGAACAACCTGCTAAGCGTAAGTTAGACTGAAATACGGAAGAAGACGTAGTAGCTAAAGGTAACTGATTCCAGATGCGAGAAATAGTGGAAGAGTAGCAGCAAATCGTCTTCCCAAAAACCTTTTCTTGAGTGACTTTGATACGGGTGACTATTATTCCGTGGGAATTTCTGAATGTATCTTTCCACAGGCAATGTTATAAAACATTGGTTAATGCTTTTAGCTGTGTACTATCGAGTTGGAGAGCACTTAGAAAGCTAGAGTTGCCATCGCCTAGAACAACTCTTAAGCTTGTTTTGTACTCTCCAAACTTCCCGCATACACGGTGCATGCTGAAGCATGAATTATTGTTTGGTCACAAACTCCCTTCAACACAAACTGTACCTTTGCTGTAAAGTAGCCATCACCACATGCCTTACACTCCTCAGATCCAGCTGAACTTGCTGTTCCATTTGGACAAATTGAACAGTCAGTGTTTCTGGATATACTGCGGTATCCGGCTGGGCAGGCTGTGCAGTTCTGAGCCTCTCCAGATGTCACTCCAAGAACACTGACGAAGTAGAGTTTTCCCTCGAATGCAGTTGAAAGCGCTCGTGACTCATCCTCCTGGTGAAAAATCCATCTGTGATAAAATAAAGCCATGATCAGAATCTAAGTTCACCACAAATTATCAATACAAAGTCAGTGAAACAGATCATTTGAACATCAGAACTGATATATGGAAGAGCCCATTCCGGCATCTATAGCATGAAGAGGATAGCAGTATTTCTACATGCCCTGGATGCGATGCTAGTCCATCGAAGGTTACTCCCCCCTGCATTCTGTCAGTTTTCCCGCCTAACACTGAGTAACAGTTACAGTAAACCGTTGTAGTATCGCAGCCCGCATTTTAAATCGGAACCTTCGATCCGGCATTCATTCAACACACTACTTTGTAACATGAAAATTTTGCGGCTTTAAATTTTTGGAGCTAGGCAAAACCTAAAACGGACAAACAATCTAACAGTTGGCCCCGTGCTGGCTCCGAGAAGGATTCTGAGTCTGTAGTCACATCCATGATAGTCTGTGGCTATACGAGTGGCTCAGCTATATGCGCCAAATGTGAGTGACGCTTTTATCACCCGATCCAGTTTTTGCTGGGTTTCAGTCAAACAATCTATCCGTGACCATCAGATCGGTGACGGCTAGATATTCCGTGACGGTTTTAACTGACTTTTATGGCTGTACGATTGACGACTTTATCGTCCGATCAAGTTTTTACTGGGTTTTAGTCAAACAATCCGGCCGTGACCATCAGATCCATGACAGCTACATTTTCCGTGACGGTTTTTGCTAACTTTTATGGCTGTACGAGTGAAGATCTATCGTCCTCCGATCCATGACGATTTCTATGGCTTTATAACTGAGTTAGAGTCAAATAATTTTGTGCAGATCAGTGCCGATCAGCAAAACAAAAATCCCGCAGACTAAAACTCCAGCAGAATAAAACGCTGCAAAAATTACTCTTTCAGTCCAAGTAAGTGATTGCATAGGGCGGGGAGGGGCAAAATGTGTGTAAATTGTTTTCAGTGTCCAACACTTGTGATCATGGTTGTAGTTTCCTTCCTTATCAATGTTCTGCTGCTTGAACAGAAAATTGAGAAAATTAGCTCCCAGTAGAAATTCCAGTAAACCAGGACTGCAAAAATTTGTTCCGGCAAACCAAAAAATCGCCAATCCACAAAACAATAACCAAACAAAAAAATTGAATCAGTTGAAAACGTGTTGTCATAATTTATGAAGATTGACTTTCAAAAGGTGAAATAATATTTACCTGAAAGAATAATTGCTTTTTTTAAGTGGGTACACATGCGCCATGATTTGACCATCACGTTTAGTCTCATGTCCGTATGAATAACTTCCTTTGGGCCGTGTACAGTTCACTTGGTCCACAACTGTACTGTTAATATCCAACACTTGAAATAACAAGTTGCAGTCGTTGATGCCAGCTAAGTGTTCTCCTCGGCCCGCCCTTGGCGCTACTCCTGCTAAGTTACAGGTGATGGAGCAGTTGAACACAATCTTTGCCAGTTCAGACTCCACCTCAAATTTGGGGGACTGCAGTTCAGAGTGTACATTTCCAATGACACGTGCTGTCCTAATTACATTACCAGATGGTATCCAACCATTCTACATAGAAACAGAAATAAAAATAACCCCAGGATTACCTTCAACAGTTATTAACATGAATTATATTTTTCTTTGCTGGGATTTTACAAAATACATCAAAAAAGGAAGTAAAATGGCAACAATACAATACATTGCAAACTCCCCGACATCTGCCCTGAAAGGAGATTAACTCATGGTCTCAAAAACATACACGCACTTCATTTTTAGTTGGTGGATGACTGCATTCATGCTATGAGGTTTTGAAATGGACCTCAGTGGCACTCACTCACTCACTCACTCACTCGTCTTGGCTTCGATCCGTCAGTGGTGTCGTTAAAGTCAATGACCCAAAATATGCCATCAGCTTCATTTCAACCTTCAGCGATTGACCAGTATCTCATTACCGAACTTGAGAAAGGTTGTGTAGCGGGCCCTTACACTATACCTCAGATTCCAAGCCTTCAAGTCAGTCGCTCTGGGGTGATCCCAAAGCAATACCACCTGGGAAAGTGGCGGCTTATCTTTGGGCCATAGCGTCAATGACGGCATCCCTAAGGAACCTTTCTCTTTACAGTACATAAAGGTCGACGATGTTATCAGCGGGATCATGTCCAACGGCCGAGGTGCACTCATGGCAAAGTCTGAGGTGGATTACGCTCTGCGCCGTTCATCTTCCCTTCCATTGCACACCTGATAGAGTGGATTCCCAGGCAGCTTTGACAGACTACCTTCACCTTTGTGGGCCGGTATGGCCCCGTGTTTGTGTACCAGCATGGCTGTATTCTTTCACAGGCTCAGCTATCCTCATTCCTTCAGTCAACTCTACAGGCAGCATGCATTCCTGGAAAGTTCTTGGGTCACAGCTTCAGAATTGGAGTGACAACGACAGCCACCCCACCGACAATCTCATAAAGAAGATGAGTCATTGGTCAAGTGAAGCTTATCTGTTGTATGTCTACACACCTGTGGATAGCATGCTCTCAATAGCAGCAAGAATTTCATAGCAGGTATGCTGGTGATAATCCCCTTCTTGTACTAGTCAGCGGCAGCCTTTGGATTTGGACAGTTTCCTTGGGGCTCTGGCTTCCCATGCCCCAATTCCCTCTGAGCTGACTGCGCCCAGCTCAAAGGTCCTCCGGCATCGCATGGGGCTCATGGTTGGGTTGCCAGGATTTTCCAGCCATGGGAACAACCTCCATCTAGGAGCTGGCTGCCAATATTGGAAGCTCCCGGGTGTGTAGAGAAGGTGAAGGTGTGTAATATACACTTATCACGGTCCAAGTCAAATACAAACACTACATTTTTTACCTCCCATGAGCAGATACCTGTCGTAAGTGGACACTTAGGATATGCACTGTTCCCAGCCACATAAAAACACTGCAGATTGCTCTCTTGAGGCAAAGCTGTGCAGTATACTGTTATACACACTTACAATGAAAATATGCAAAATAAGAAGCCACAAGTCTCTACCAACCTTAATGCAATCTCCGCCACAATTAGCAGTGAAACCTTTAGGTAAAGTATTGTTTTTCCATATGTAGTAATGTTTGCCTGCTAAAGCAACATGACCAGGAGAACATTTCTCACATTTCACACCAGATGACTTCAGACCTTTTTCACATCGTTTACAATGAAGGTTTTCACTTTTATCTTTATAAATCTCAAACCCAGGCTCACATTTGCACTTCCAATTTGAAGGTGCGGGAGAAGGAGAGTCCAAAGGATTGCAAAGAAGTCTAGGGCCATTTAAACCTGATGTTTGGGAAACAAATAGAGTTAGTAAGTATTCAGTTTTGAAGTCCCTATGAAGACAAGTGAAAAAGAAATTTAGCAGTTGTTGATAGTTTATTTACTTTAGGAAAAAGCCAAAAACAAATGTTATTAAAAAGAGAAAAATCTGTCTTTTTGCTGCCTGAGGTTCGAATTTGGCAACCGAAAAGTGGTTCTTATTTTCATGCAGCCAAATCATCGTTTTGACATCACTGATGTAGAAATGATTACTCAGTTACTGTAGGCATGATTAACCATCCCTATCTCTCTAATTAACCATCCCTATCTCTGGCAGCCATAAGCATTTGTTCTCAGCGTAAGGGCTTGTGCTTGTGACCGCGCAGTTTTGCTTTGGTTAATATTTCGTACCGCTGTTCATATGTATCCCAAAGTAGAGTGTCGGTAAAGAAAATCGGAAAGTTATATTGTAAGGATTCTTCATGTTACTACCGTTTTAGGTATTAGAGTATTTAGCAGGCTCAGTTTTTCAAGCCTTAGGGTGAAACGAAGCAATGGAAGGGTCGTGATTTGTATTTTACTGTGTTGTACTGATGACGTACCGCCTTGTACAATGTGTGCGGTTGTGTAGACGAATGTAAATGATGTAATTAAAGAAAGTAGACTTTTCAAATTGCTGTATTAAAAGTTCAAGGTGGTTGCACATATACAGATGTGGAAGAGTTGTCTTCTATTTTTCACAAAAGAAACCTGAGAATGCATATTTATTTTACTACCAGTTTTAATGTGAAAGTACGGTAAGTGGTTATAATACCCAAATTATGGCCGAAATAACCATGGTTCTAATACCCAAATTATGGCCGAAATAGCCGTGGTTATAATACCCAAATTATGGCCGATATAACCATGGTTATAATACCCAAATTATGGCCGAAATAACTAGGATTATAATACCAAAATAATGGCCGAAATAAACATGGTTATAATACAAAATTATGGCCGAAATAACCATGGTTATAATACCAAAAATATGGACGAAATATATTTGGTTATTATACCCAAATAATGGCCGAAATAACCATGGTTATAATAACCAAATTATGGAAGAATTAACCATGGTTAAAATAGCCAAATTGTTGCCGAAATAACCATGGTTATAATACCTAAATTATTGGCAACAGAAACATGGTTATAACACACAAATTATTGACATGATAACCATGGTTATAATACCCAAATTATGGCCGAAATACCCATGGTTATAATACCCAAATTATGGCCAAAATAACCATGGTTATAATACCCAAATTATGGCCGAAATACCAATGGTTATAATACCCAAATTATGGCCGAAATAACCATGGTTATAATACCCAAATTATGGCCGAAATAACCATGGTTATAATACCCAAATTATGGCCGAAATAACCATGGTTATAATACCCAAATTATGGCCGAAATAACCATGGTTATAGTACCCAAATTATGGCAGAAATACCCATGGTTGTAATACCCAAATTATGGCCGAAATAACCATGGTTGTATATACCTTAATTATGGCCAAAATAACCATGGTTGTATATACCTTAATTATGGCCAAAATAACCATGGTTATAATACCCAAATCATGGCCGAAATAACCATGGTTATAATACCCAAATTATGGCCGAAATAACCATGGTTATAATACCCAAATTATGGACGAAATAACCATGGTTGTATATACCTTAATTATGGCCAAAATAACCATGGTTATAATACCCAAATTATGGCCGAAATAACCATGGTTATAATACCCAAATTATGGACGAAATAACCATGGTTATATATACCTTAATTATGGCCGAAATACCCATGGTTATAATACCCAAATTATGGCCAAAATAACCATGGTTATAATACCCAAATTATGGACGAAATAACCATGGTTATAATGCCCAAATTATGGCCAAAATACCCATGGTTGTAATACCCAAATTATCGCCGAAATATCCATGGTTATAATACCCAAATTATGGCCGAAATAACCATGGTTATAATACCCAAGTTATGGCCAAGATACCCATGGTCATAATACCCAAATTATGGCCCAAATAACCATGGTTATAATACCCAAATTATGGACGAAATAACCATGGTTATATATACCCCAATTATGGCCGAAATACCCATGGTTATAATACCCAAATTATGGCCGCAATACCCATGGTTATAATACCCAAATTATGGCCGAAATACCCATGGTTATAATACCTAAATTATGGCCAAAATAACCATGGTTATAATACCCAAATTATGGCCGAAATAACCATGGTTATAATACCCAAATTATGGCCGAAATAACCATAGTTATAATACCCAAATTATGGCCAAAATAACCATAGTTATACTACCCAAATTATGGCCCAAATAACCATGGTTATAATACCCAAATTATGGACGAAATAACCATGGTTATATATACCCCAATTATGGCCGAAATACCCATGGTTATAATACCCAAATTATGGCCGAAATAGCCATGGTTATAATACCCAAATCCTGGCCGAAATAACCATGGTTATAATATCCAAATTATGGCCGAAATAACCATGGTTATAATACCCAAATTATGGCCGAAATAGCCATGGTTAGAATACCCAAATTATGGCCTAAATAACCATGGTTATAATGCCCAAATTATGGCCGAAATACCCATGGTTATAATACCCAAATTATGGCCGAAATACCCATGGTTATAATACCCAAATTATGGTCGAAATAGCCATGGTTATAATACCCAAGTTATGGCCGAAATAACCATGGTTATAATACCCAAATTATGGCCGAAATAACCATGGTTATAATACCCAAATTATGGCCGAAATACCCATGGTTAAAATACCCAAATTATGGCCAAAATAACCATGGTTATAATGCCCAAATTATGGCCGAAATACCCATGGTTATAATACCCAAATTATGGCCGGAATAACCATGGTTATAATACCCAAATTATGGCCAAAATAACCATGGTTATAATACCCAAATTATGGCAGAAATAACCATAGTTATAATACCCAAATTATGGACGAAATAACCATGGTTATATATACCCCAATTATGTCCGAAATACCCATGGTTATAATACCCAAATTATGGCCGAAACACCCATGGTTATTATACCCAAATTATGGCCGAAATACCCATGGTTATAATACCCAAATTATGAACAAAATAACCACGGTTATAATACCCAAATTATGGCCTAAATAACCATGGTTATAATACCGAAATTATGGCCGAAAAAACCATGGTTATAATTCCCAAATTATGGCTGAAATAACCATGGTTATAATACCCAAATTATGGCCGAAATAACCATCTTTATAGTACCCAAATTATGGCAGAAATACCCATGGTTATAATCGCCAAATTATGGCCGAAATACCCATGGTTATAATACCCAAATAATGGCCGAAAAAACCACGATTATAATACCTAAATTATGGCAAAAATACCGATGGTTATAATACCCAAATTATGGCCGAAATATCCATGGTTATAATACCCAAATTATGGCCGAAATAACCATGGTTATAATACCCAAATTGTGGACGAAATAACCATAGTTATATACACCCAATTATGGCGGAAATAGCCATGGTTATAATACCCAAGTTATGGCCAAGATACCCATGGTCATAATACCCAAATTATGGCCCAAATAACCATGGTTATAATACCCAAATTATGGACGAAATAACCATGGTTATATATACCCCAATTATGGCCGAAATACCCATGGTTATAATACCCAAATTATGGCCGCAATACCCATGGTTATAATACCCAAATTATGGCCGAAATACCCATGGTTATAATACCCAAATTATGGCCAAAATAACCATGGTTATAATACCCAAATTATGGCCGAAATAACCATGGTTATAATACCCAAATTATGGCCGAAATAACCATGGTTATAATACCCAAATTATGGCCAAAATAACCATGGTTATAATACCCAAATTATGGCCCAAATAACCATGGTTATAATACCCAAATTATGGACGAAATAACCATGGTTATATATACCCCAATTATGGCCGAAATACCCATGGTTATAATACCCAAATTATGGCCGAAATAGCCATGGTTATAATACCCAAATCCTGGCCGAAATAACCATGGTTATAATATCCAAATTATGGCCGAAATAACCATGGTTATAATACCCAAATTATGGCCGAAATAGCCATGGTTAGAATACCCAAATTATGGCCTAAATAACCATGGTTACAATGCCCAAATTATGGCCGAAATACCCATGGTTATAATACCCAAATTATGGCCGAAATACCCATGGTTATAATACCCAAATTATGGTCGAAATAACCATGGTTATAATACACAAATTATGGCCAAAATAACCATGGTTATCATACCCAAATTATGGCCGAAATAACCATGGTTATAATACCCAAATTATGGACGAAATAACCTTGGTTATATATACCCAAATTATGGCCGAAATAACCATGGTTATAATAGCCCAATTATGGCCGGAATACCCACGGTTATGATACCCAAATTATGGCCGAAATACCCATGGTTATAGTTCTTAAATTATGCAGAAATACCCATGGTTATAATACCCAAATTATGGCCGAAAAAACCACGATTATAATACCCAAATTATGGCCAAAATACCCATGGTTGTTATACCCAAATTATGGCCGAAATATCCATTGTTATAATACCCCAATTATGGCCGAAATAACCATGGTTATAATACCCAAATTATGGCCGAAATACCCCTGGTCATAATACCCAAATTATGGCCCAAATAACCATGGTTATAATACCCAAATTATAGACGCAATAACCATGGTTATATATACCCCAATTATGGCCTAAATACCCATTGTTATAATACCCAAATTATGGCCGAAATACCCATGGTTATAATACCCAAATTATAGCCAAAATAACCACGGTTATAATACCCAAATTATGGCCAAATAACCATGGTTATAATACCCAAATTATTGCCGAAATAACCATGGTTATAATACCCAAATGATGGCCATAATAACCATGGTTATAATACCCAAATTATGGCCAAAATAACCATGGTTATAATACCCAAATTATGGCCAAAATAACCATGGTTATAATACCCAAATTATGGCCGACATATCCATGGTTATAATACCCAAATTATGGCCGAAATAACCATGGTTATAATACCCAAATTGTGGACGAAATAACTATAGTTATATACACCCAATTATGGCGGAAATAGCCATGGTTATAATACCCAAGTTATGGCCAAGATACCCATGGTCATAATACCCAAATTATGGCCCAAATAACCATGGTTATAATACCCAAATTATGGACGAAATAACCATGGTTATATATACCCCAATTATGGCCGAAATACCCATGGTTATAATACCCAAATTATGGCCGCAATACCCATGGTTATAATACCCAAATTATGGCCGAAATAACCATGGTTATAATACCCAAATTATGGCCAAAATAACCATGGTTATAATACCCAAATTATGGCCGAAATAACCATGGTTATAATACCCAAATTATGGCCGAAATAACCATGGTTATAATACCCAAATTATGGCCAAAATAACCATGGTTATAATACCCAAATTATGGCCCAAATAACCATGGTTATAATACCCAAATTATGGACGAAATAACCATGCTTATATATACCCCAATTATGGCCGAAATACCCATGGTTATAATACCCAAATTATGGCCGAAATAGCCATGGTTATAACACCCAAATCCCTGGCCGAAATAACCATGGTTATAATATCCAAATTACGGCCGAAATAACCATAGTTATAATACCCAAATTATGGCCAAAATAACCATGGTTATAATACCCAAATTATGGCCGCAATACCCATGGTTATAATACCCAAATTATGGCCGAAATAACCATGGTTATAATACCCAAATTATGGCCAAAATAACCATGGTTATAATACCCAAATTATGGCCGAAATAACCATGGTTATAATACCCAAATTATGGCCGAAATAACCATGGTTATAATACCCAAATTATGGCCAAAATAACCATGGTTATAATACCCAAATTATGGCCCAAATAACCATGGTTATAATACCCAAATTATGGACGAAATAACCATGCTTATATATACCCCAATTATGGCCGAAATACCCATGGTTATAATACCCAAATTATGGCCGAAATAGCCATGGTTATAACACCCAAATCCTGGCCGAAATAACCATGGTTATAATATCCAAATTACGGCCGAAATAACCATAGTTATAATACCCAAATTATGGCCAAAATAACCATGGTTATAATACCCAAATTATGGCCCAAATAACCATGGTTATAATACCCAAATTATGGACGAAATAACCATGGTTATATATACCCCAATTATGGCCGAAATACCCATGGTTATAATACCCAAATTATGGCCGAAATAGCCATGGTTATAATACCCAAATCCTGGCCGAAATAACCATGGTTATAATATCCAAATTATGGCCGAAATAACCATGGTTATAATACCCAAATTATGGCCGAAATAGCCATGGTTAGAATACCCAAATTATGCCCTAAATAACCATGGTTATAATGCCCAAATTATGGCCGAAATACCCATGTTTATAATACCCAAATTATGACCGAAATACCCATGGTTATAATACCCAAATTATGGTCGAAATAACCATGGTTATAATACACAAATTATGGCCAAAATAACCATGGTTATCATACCCAAATTATGGCCGAAATAACCATGGTTATAATACCCAAATTATGGACGAAATAACCCTGGTTATATATACCCAAATTATGGCCGAAATAACCATGGTTATAATAGCCCAATTATGGCCGGAATACCCACGGTTGTGATACCCAAATTATGGCCGAAATACCCATGGTTATAGTTCCCAAATTATGCAGAAATACCCATGGTTATAATACCCAAATTATGGCCGAAATACCCATGGTTATAATACCCAAATTATGGCCAAAATAACCACGGTTATAATACCCAAATTATGGCCAAATAACCATGGTTATAATACACAAATTATTGCCGAAATAACCATGATTATAATACCCAAATTATGGCCATAATAACCATGGTTATAATACCCAAATTATGGCCATAATAACCATGGTTATAATACCCAAATTTTGGCCAAAATAACCATGGTTATAATACCCAAATTATGGCGGAAATACCCATGGTTATAATACCCAAATTATGGCCCAAATAACCATGGTTATAATACCCAAGTTATTGACGAAATAACCATGGTTATAATACCCAAATTATGGCCCAAATAACCATGGTTATAATACCCAAATTATGGCCGAAATACCCATGGTTATAATACCCAAATTATGGCCGAAATACCCATGGTTATAATACCCAAATTATGGCCGAAATAACCATGGTTATAATACCCAAATTATGGCCGACATAACCATGGTTATAATACCCAAATTATGGCCGAAATAACCATGGTTATAATACCCAAATTTTGGCCCAAATAACCATGGTTATAATACCCAAATTATAGACGCAATAACCATGGTTATATATACCCCAATTATGGCTTAAATACCCATTGTTATAATACTCAAATTATGGCCGAAATACCCATGGTTATAATACCCAAATTATGGCCAAAATAACCACGGTTATAATACCCAAATTATGGCCAAATAACCATGGTTATAATACCCAAATTATTGCCGAAATAACCATGGTTATAATACCCAAATTATGGCCATAATAACCATGGTTATAATACCCAAATTATGGCCATAATAACCATGGTTATAATACCCAAATTTTGGCCAAAATAACCGTGGTTATAATACCCAAATTATGGCGGAAATACCCATGGTTATAATACCCAAATTATGGCCCAAATAACCATGGTTATAATACCCAAGTTATGGACGAAATAACCATGGTTATAATACCCAAATTATGGCCCAAATAACCATGGTTATAATACCCAAATTATGGCCGAAATACCCATGGTTATAATACCCAAATTATGGCCAAGATACCCATGGTCATAATACCCAAATTATGGCCCAAATAACCGTGGTTATAATACCCAAATTATGGACGAAATAACCATGGTTATATATACCCCAAGTATGGCCGAAATACCCCTTGTTTTAATACCCAAATTATGGCCGCAATACCCATGGTTATAATACCAAAATTATGGCCGAAATACCCATGGTTATAATACCCAAATTATGGCCAAAATAACCATGGTTATAATACCCAAATTATGGCCGACATAACCATGGTTATAATACCCAAATTATGGCCGAAATAACCATGGTTATAATACCCAAATTTTGGCCAAAATAACCATGGTTATAATACCCAAATTATGGCCCAAATAACCATGGTTATAATACCCAAATTATGGACGAAATAACCATGGTTATATATACCCCAATATAGGCCGAAATACCCATTGTTATAATACCCAAATTATGGCCGAAATAGCCATGGTTATAATACCCAAATCATGGCCGAAATAACCATGGTTATAATATCCAAATTATGGCCGAAATAACCATGGTTATAATACCCAAATTATGGCCAAAATAGCCATGGTTAGAATACCCAAATTATGGCCTAAATAACCATGGTTATAATGCCCAAATTATGGCCGAAATACTTATGGTTATAATACCCAAATTATGGCCGAAATACCCATGGTTATAATACCCAAATTATGGTCGAAATAACCATGGTTATAATACACAAATTATGGCCAAAATAACCATGGTTATGATACCCAAATTATGGCCGAAATAACCATGGTTATAATACCCAAATTATGGACGAAATAACCATAATTATATATACCCCAATTATGGCCGAAATAACCATGGTTATAATAGCCCAATTATGGCCGAAATACCCACGGTTATGATACCCAAATTATGGCCGAAATACCCATGGTTATAGTACCCAAATTATGCAGAAATACCCATGGTTATAATACCCAAATTATGGCCGAAATAACCACGATTATAATACCCAAATTATGGCCAAAATACCCATTGTTATAATACCCAAATTATGGCCGAAATATCCATGGTTATAATACCCAAATTATGGCCGAGATAACCATGCTTCCAATACCCAAATTATGGCCGAAATACCCCTGGTCATAATACCCAAATTATGGCCCAAATGACCATGGTTATAATACCCAAATTATGGACGCAATAACTATGGTTATGTATACCCCAATTATGGCCGAAATACCCATTGTTATAATACCCAAATTATGGCCGAAATACCCATGGTTATAACACCCAAATTATGGCCGAAATACTTATGGTTATAATGCCCAAATTATAGCCAAAATAACCATAATTATAATATTCAAATTATTCCCAAAATAACCACGGTTATAATACCCAAATTATGGCCGAAATAACCATGGTTATAATATCTAAATTATGGCCGAAATAACCATGGTTATAATACCCAAATTATAGCCAAAATAACCATAATTATAATATTCAAATTATTCCCAAAATAACCACGGTTATAATACCCAAATTATGGCCGAAATAACCATGGTTATAATACCCAAATTATAGCCAAAATAACCATAATTATAATATTCAAATTATTCCCAAAATAACCACGGTTATAATACCCAAATTATGGCCGAAATAACCATGGTTATAATATTTAAATTATGGCCGAAATAACCATGGTTATAATACCCAAATTATGGCCGAAATAACCCTGGTTATAGTACCCAAATTATGGCAGAAATACCCATGGTTATAATACCCAAATTATGGCCGAAATACCAATGGTTATAATACCCAAATTATGGCCGAAATACCCATGGTTACAATACCCAAATAATGGCCGAAATAACCACGATTATAATACCCAAATTATGGCAAAAATACCCATGGTTATAGTACCCAAATTATGGCAGAAATACCCATGGTTATAATAACCAAATTATGGCCAAAATAACCATGGTTATAATTCCCAAATTATGGCCGAAATAACCATGGTTATAGTACCCAAATTATGGCCGAAATAACCATGGTTATAGTACCCAAATTATGGCAGAAATACCCATGGTTATAATACCAAAATTATGGCCAAAATAACCATGGTTATAATGCCCAAATTATGGACGAAATAACCATGGTTTAATATACCCCAATTATGGCCGAAATACCCATGGTTATAATACCCAAATTATGGCCGCAATACCCATGGTTATAATACCCAAATTATGGCCGAAATACCCATGGTTATAATACCCAAATTATGGCCAAAATAACCATGGTTATAATACCCAAATTATGGCCGAAATAACCATGGTTATAATACCCAAATTATGGCCGAAATAACCATGGTTATAATACCCAAATTATGGCCAAAATAACCATGGTTATAATACCCAAATTATGGCCCAAATAACCACGGTTATAATACCCAAATTATGGACGTAATAACCATGGTTATATATACCCCAATTATGGCCCAAATACCCATGGTTATAATACCCAAATTATGGCCGCAATACCCATGGTTATAATACCCAAATTATTGCAGAAATACCCATGGTTATAATACCAAAATTATGGCCAAAATAACCATGGTTATAATACGCAAATTATGGACGAAATAACCATGGCTATATATACCCCAATTATGGCCGAAATACCCATGGTTATAATACCCAAATTATGGCCGCAATACCCATGGTTATAATAACCAAATTATGGCCGAAATACCCATGGTTATAATACCCAAATTATGGCCAAAATAACCATGGTTATAATACCCAAATTATGGCCGAAATAACCATGGTTATAATACCCAAATTATGTCAAAATAACCATGGTTATAATACCCAAATTATGGCCAAAATAACCATGGTTATAATACCCAAATTATGGCCCAAATAACCATGGTTATAATATCCAAATTATGGCCGAAATAACCATGGTTATAATACCCAAATTATGGCCGAAATAGCCATGGTTAGAATACCCAAATTATGGCCTAAATAACCATGGTTATAATGCCCAAATTATGGCCGAAATACCCATGGTTATAATACCCAAATTATGGCCGAAATACCCATGGTTATAATACCCAAATTATGGTCGAAATAACCATGGTTATAATACACAAATTATGGCCAAAATAACCATGGTTATCATACCCAAATTATGGCCGAAATAACCATGGTTATAATACCCAAATTATGGACGAAATAACCTTGGTTATGTATACCCAAATTATGGCCGAAATAACCATGGTTATAATAGCCCAAATATGGCCGAAATACCCACGGTTATGATACCCATATTATGCCCGAAATACCCATGGTTATAGTACCCAAATTATGCAGAAATACCCATGGTTATAATACCCAAATTATGGCCGAAATAACCACGATTATAATACCCAAATTATGGCCAAAATACCCATGGTTGTAATACCCAAATTATCGCCGAAATATCCATGGTTATAATACCCAAATTATGGCCGAAATAACCATGGTTATAATACCCAAATTGTGGACGAAATAACCATAGTTATATATACCCCAATTATGGCCGAAATAACCATGGTTATAATACCCAAAAAATGGCCGAAATACCTTTGGTCATAATACCCAAATTGTGGCCGAAATAACCATGGTTATAATACCCAAATTAAGGCCAAAATAACCATAGTTATAATACCCAAATTATAGCCCAAATAACCATGGTTATAATACCCAAATTATGGACGAAATAACCTTGGTTATATATACCCCAATAATGGCCGAAATACCCATGGTTATAATACCCAAATTATGGCCGAAATAGCCATGGTTATAATACCCAAATCATGGCCGAAATAACCATGGTTATAATATCCAAATTATGGCCGAAATAACCATGGTTATAATACCCAAATTATGGCCGAAATAGCCATGGTTAGAATACCCAAATTATGGCCTAAATTACCATGGTTATAATGCCCAAATTATGGCCGAAATACCCATGGTTATAATACCCAAATTATGGCCGAAATACCCATGGTTATAATACCCAAATTATGGTCGAAATAACCATGGTTATAATACACAAATTATGGCCAAAATAACCATGGTTATCATACCCAAATTATGGCCGAAATAACCATGGTTATAATACCCAAATTATGGACGAAATAACCATAATTATATATACCCCAATTATGCAGAAATACCCATGGTTATAATATCCAAATTATGGCCGAAATAACCACGATTATAATACCCAAATTATGGCCGAAATACCCATGGTTATAATACCCAAATTATGGCCGAACTATCCATGGTTATAATACCCAACTTATGGCCGAGATAACCATGCTTATAATACCCATATTGTGGACGAAATAACAATAGTTATATATACCCCAATTATGGCCGAAATAACCATGGTTATAATACTCAAATTATGGCCGAAATACCCCTGGTCATAATACCCAAATTATGGCCGAAATAGCCATGGTTATAATACCCAAATTGTGGACGAAATAACAATAGTTATATATACCCCAATTATGGCCGAAATAACCATGGTTATAATACTCAAAGTATGGCCGAAATACCCCTGGTCATAATACCCAAATTATGGTCGAAATAACCATGGTTATAATACCCAAATTATGGCCGAAATAGCCATGGTTATAATACCCAAATTATGGCCGAAATAACCATGGTTATAATACTCAAATTATGGCCTAAATAACCATGGTTATAGTACCCAAATTATGCAGAAATAACCATGGTTATAATACACAAATTGTGGCCGAAATACCCATGGTTATAATACCCAAATTATGGCCGAAATACCCATGGTTATAATACCCAAATTATTGTCGAAATAACCATGGTTATAATACCCAAATTATGGCCAAAATAACCATTGTTATCATACCCAAATTATGGCCGAAATAACCATGGTTATAATACCCAAATTATGGACGAAATAACCATGGTTATATATACCCCAATTATGACCGAAATAACCATGGTTATAATACCGCAATTATGGCCGAAATACCCACGGTTATGATACCCAAATTATGGCCGAAATACCCATGGTTATAATACCCAAATTATGGCCGAAATAACAATTGTTATAATACCCAAATTATGGCCAAAATAACCATGGTTATAATACCCAAACTATGGTCGAAATAACCATGGTTATAATACCCAAATTATCGCTAAAATAAGCATGGTTATCATACCCAAATTATGGCCGAAATACCCACGGTTATGATACCCGAATTATGGCCGAAATACCCATGGTTATAATACCCAAATTATGGCCGAAATAACCATGGTTATAATACCCAAATTATGGCCGAAATAGCCATGGTTATAATACCCAAATTATGGCCGAAATACCCATGGTTATAATACCCAAATTATGGCTGAAATAGCCATGGTTATAATACCCAAATTATGGCCGAGATACCCATGGTTATAACACCCAAATTATGGCCGAAATACCCATGGTTTTAATACCCAAATTATGGCCGAAATAGCCATTGTTATAATACCCAAATTATGGCCAAAATAACCATGGTTATAATGCCCAAATTATGGCCGAAATACCCATGGTTATCATACCCAAATTATGGCCGAAATAGCCATGGTTATAATACCCAAATCATGGCCGACATAACCATGGTTATAATATCCAAATTATGGCCGAAATAACCATGGTTATAATACCCAAATTATGGCCGAAATACCCATGGTTGTAATACCCAAATTATGGCCGAAATACCCACGGTTATGATACCCGAATTATGACCGAAATACCCATGGTTATAATACTCAAAATATGGCCGAAATAGCCATGGTTATAATACCCAAATTATGGCCGAAATACCCATGATTATAATACCCAAATGATGGCCGAAATAGCCATGGTTATAATACCCAAATTATGGCCGAAATACCCATGGTTATAATACCCAAATTATGGTCGAAATAACCATGGATATAATACCCAAATTATGGCCAAAATAACCATTGTTATCATACCCAAATTATGGCCGAAATAACCATGGTTATAATACCCAAATTATGGACGAAATAACCATGGTTATATATACCCCAATTATGACCGAAATAACCATGGTTATAATACCGCAATTATGGCCGAAATACCCACGGTTATGATACCCAAATTATGGCCGAAATACCCATGGTTATAATACCCAAATTATGGCCGAAATAACCATTGTTATAATACCCAAATTATGGCCGAAATAACCATGGTTATAATACCCAAACTATGGTCGAAATAACCATGGTTATAATACCCAAAATATCGCTAAAATAACCATGGTTATCATACCCAAATTATAGCCGAAATAACCATGGTTATAATACCCAAATTATGGACGAAATAACAATGGTTATATATACCCCAATTATGGCCGAAATACCCATGGTTATAATACCCAAATTATGGCCGAAATAACCATGGTTATAATACCCAAATTATGGCCGAAATAGCCATGGTTAGAATACCCAAATTATGGCCTAAATAACCATGGTTATAATGCCCAAATTATGGCCGAAATACCCATGGTTATAATACCCAAATTATGGCCGAAATACCCATGGTTATAATACCCAAATTATGACCGAAATACCCATGGTTATAATACCCAAATTATGGTCGAAATAACCATGGTTATATATACCCCAATTATGGCCGAAATACCCATGGTTATAATACCCAAATTATGGCCGCAATACCCATGGTTATAATACCCAAATTATGGCCGAAATAACCATGGTTATAATACCCAAATTATGGCCAAAATAACCATGGTTATAATACCCAAATTATGGCCGAAATAACCATGGTTATAATACCCAAATTATGGCCGAAATAACCATGGTTATAATACCCAAATTATGGCCGAAATAACCATGGTTATAATACCCAAACTATGGTCGAAATAACCATGGTTATAATACCCAAAATATCGCTAAAATAACCATGGTTATCATACCCAAATTATAGCCGAAATAACCATGGTTATAATACCCAAATTATGGACGAAATAACAATGGTTATATATACCCCAATTATGGCCGAAATACCCATGGTTATAATACCCAAATTATGGCCGAAATAACCATGGTTATAATACCCAAATTATGGCCGAAATAGCCATGGTTAGAATACCCAAATTATGGCCTAAATAACCATGGTTATAATGCCCAAATTATGGCCGAAATACCCATGGTTATAATACCCAAATTATGGCCGAAATACCCATGGTTATAATACCCAAATTATGGTCGAAATAACCATGGTTATAATACACAAATTATGGCCAAAATAACCATGGTTATCATACCCAAATTATGGCCGAAATAACCATGGTTATACTACCCAAATTATGGACGAAATAACCTTGGTTATATATACCCAAATTATGGCCGAAATAACCATGGTTATAATAGCCCAATTATGGCCGAAATACCCACGGTTATGATACCCAAATTATGCCCGAAATACCCATGGTTATAGTACCCAAATTATGCAGAAATACCCATGGTTATAATACCCAAATTATGGCCGAAATAACCACGATTATAATACCCAAATTATGGCCAAAATACCCATGGTTGTAATACCCAAATTATCGCCGAAATATCCATGGTTATAATACCCAAATTATGGCCGAAATAACCATGGTTATAATACCCAAATTGTGGACGAAATAACCATAGTTATATATACCCCAATTATGGCCGAAATAACCATGGTTATAATACCCAAAAAATGGCCGAAATACCTTTGGTCATAATACCCAAATTATGGCCGAAATAACCATGGTTATAATACCCAAATTATGGCCAGAATAACCATAGTTATAATACCCAAATTATGGCCCAAATAACCATGGTTATAATACCCAAATTATGGACGAAATAACCTTGGTTATATATACCCCAATAATGGCCGAAATACCCATGGTTATAATACCCAAATTATGGCCGAAATAGCCATGGTTATAATACCCAAATCTTGGCCGAAATAACCATGGTTATAATATCCAAATTATGGCCGAAATAACCATGGTTATAATACCCAAATTATGGCCGAAATAGCCATGGTTAGAATACCCAAATTATGGCCTAAATTACCATGGTTATAATGCCCAAATTATGGCCGAAATACCCATGGTTATAATACCCATATTATGGCCGAAATACCCATGGTTATAATACCCAAATTATGGTCGAAATAACCATGGTTATAATACACAAATTATGGCCAAAATAACCATGGTTATCATACCCAAATTATGGCCGAAATAACCATGGTTATAATACCCAAATTATGGACGAAATAACCATAATTATATATACCCCAATTATGGCCGAAATAACCATGGTTATAATAGCCCAATTATGGCCGAAATACCCACGGTTATGATACCCAAATTATGGCCGAAATACCCATGGTTATAGTACCCAAATTATGCAGAAATACCCATGGTTATAATATCCAAATTATCGCCGAAATAACCACGATTATAATACCCAAATTATGGCCGAAATACCCATGGTTATAATAGCCAAATTATGGCCGAACTATCCATGGTTATAATACCCAACTTATGGCCAAGATAACCATGCTTATAATACCCATATTGTGGACGAAATAACAATAGTTATATATACCCCAATTATGGCCGAAATAACCATGGTTATAATACTCAAAGTATGGCCGAAATACCCCTGGTCATAATACCCAAATTATGGTCGAAATAACCATGGTTATAATACCCAAATTATGGCCGAAATAGCCATGGTTATAATACCCAAATTATGGCCGAAATAACCATGGTTATAATACTCAAATTATGGCCTAAATAACCATGGTTATAGTACCCAAATTGTGCAGAAATAACCATGGTTATAATACACAAATTGTGGCCGAAATACCCATGGTTATAATACCCAAATTATGGCCGAAATACCCATGGTTATAATACCCAAATTATTGTCGAAATAACCATGGTTATAATACCCAAATTATGGCCAAAATAACAATTGTTATCATACCCAAATTATGGCCGAAATAACCATGGTTATAATACCCAAATTATGGACGAAATAACCATGGTTATATATACCCCAATTATGACCGAAATAACCATGGTTATAATACCGCAATTATGGCCGAAATACCCACGGTTATGATACCCAAATTATGGCCGAAATACCCATGGTTATAATACCCAAATTATGGCCGAAATAACAATTGTTATAATACCCAAATTATGGCCGAAATAACCATGGTTATAATACCCAAACTATGGTCGAAATAACCATGGTTATAATACCCAAATTATCGCTAAAATAACCATGGTTATCATACCCAAATTATAGCCGAAATAACCATGGTTATAATACCCAAATTATGGACGAAATAACCATGGTTATATATACCCCAATTATGGCCGAAATAACCATGGTTATAATACCCCAATTATGGCCGAAATACCCACGGTTATGATACCCGAATTATGGCCGAAATACCCATAGTTATAATACCCAAATTATGGCCGAAATAACCATGGTTATAATACCCAAATTATGGCCGAAATAACCATGGTTATAATACCCCAATTATGGCCGAAATACCCATTGTTATGATACCCGAATTATGGCCGAAATACCCATGGTTATAATACCCAAATTATGGCCGAAATAACCATGATTATAATACCCAAATTGTGGACGAAATAACAATAGTTATATATACCCCAATTATGGCCGAAATAACCATAGTTATAATACTCAAAGTATGGCCGAAATACCCCTGGTCATAATACCCAAATTATGGTCGAAATAACCATGGTTATAATACCCAAATTATGGCCGAAATAGCCATGGTTATAATACCCAAATTATGACCGAAATAACCATGGTTATAGTACCCAAATTATGCAGAAATAACCATGGTTATAATACACAAATTGTGGCCGAAATACCCATGGTTATAATACCCAAATTATGGCCGAAATACCCATGGTTATAATACCCAAATTATTGTCGAAATAACCATGGTTATAATACCCAAATTATGGCCAAAATAACCATTGTTATCATACCCAAATTATGGCCGAAATAACCATGGTTATAATACCCAAATTATGGACGAAATAACCATGGTTATATATACCCCAATTATGACCGAAATAACCATGGTTATAATACCGCAATTATGGCCGAAATACCCACGGTTATGATACCCAAATTATGGCCGAAATACCCATGGTTATAATACCCAAATTATGGCCGAAATAACAATTGTTATAATGCCCAAATTATGGCCGAAATAACCATGGTTATAATACCCAAACTATGGTCGAAATAACCATGGTTATAATACCCAAATTATCGCTAAAATAACCATGGTTATCATACCCAAATTATAGCCGAAATAACCATGGTTATAATACCCAAATTATGGACGAAATAACCATGGTTATATATACCCCAATTATGGCCGAAATAACCATGGTTATAATACCCCAATTATGGCCGAAATACCCACGGTTATGATACCCGAATTATGGCCGAAATACCCATAGTTATAATACCCAAATTATGGCCGAAATAACCATGGTTATAATACCCAAATTATGGCCGAAATAACCATGGTTATAATACCCCAATTATGGCCGAAATACCCATTGTTATGATACCCGAATTATGGCCGAAATACCCATGGTTATAATACCCAAATTATGGCCGAAATAACCATGATTATAATACCCAAATTATGGCCGAAATAGCCATGGTTATAATACCCAAGTTATGCAGAAATACCCATGGTTATAATACCCAAATTATGGCCGAAATACCCATGGTTATAATACCCAAATTATGACCGAAATACCCATGGTTATAATACCCAAATTATGGTCGAAATACCCATGGTTATAATACCCAAATTATTGCCAAAATAACCATGGTTATCATACCCAAATTATGGTCGAAATAACCATGGTTATAATACCCAAATTATGGACGAAATAACCATGGTTATATATACCCCAATTATGGCCGAATTAACCATGGTTATAATACCCCAATTATGGCCGAAATACCCACGGTTATGATACCCGAATTATGGCCGAAATACCCATGGTTATAATACCCAAATTATGGCCGAAATAACCATGGTTATAATACCCAAATTATGGCCGAAATAGCCATGGTTATAATACCCAAATTATGGCCGAAATACCCATGGTTATAATACCCAAATTATGGCCGAAATAGCCATGGTTATAATACCCAAATTATGGCCGAGATACCCATGGTTATAACACCCAAATTATGGCCGAAATACCCATGGTTTTAATACCCAAATTATGGCCGAAATAGCCATTGTTATAATACCCAAATTATGGCCAAAATAACCATGGTTATAATGCCCAAATTATGGCCGAAATACCCATGGTTATCATACCCAAATTATGGCCGAAATAGCCATGGTTATAATACCCAAATCATGGCCGAAATAACCATGGTTATAATATCCAAATTATGGCCGAAATAACCATGGTTATAATACCCAAATTATGGCCGAAATACCCATGGTTGTAATACCCAAATTATGGCCGAAATACCCACGGTTATGATACCCGAATTATGACCGAAATACCCATGGTTATAATACTCAAATTATGGCCGAAATAGCCATGGTTATAATACCCAAATTATGGCCGAAATACCCATGATTATAATACCCAAATGATGGCCGAAATAGCCATGGTTATAATACCCAAATTATGGCCGAAATACCCATGGTTATAATACCCAAATTATGGCCAAAAAAAACCATTGTTATCATACCCAAATTATGGCCGAAATAACCATGGTTATAATACCCAAATTATGGACGAAATAACCATGGTTATATATACCCCAATTATGACCGAAATAACCATGGTTATAATACCGCAATTATGGCCGAAATACCCACGGTTATGATACCCAAATTATGGCCGAAATACCCATGGTTATAATACCCAAATTATGGCCGAAATAACCATTGTTATAATACCCAAATTATGGCCGAAATAACCATGGTTATAATACCCAAACTATGGTCGAAATAACCATGGTTATAATACCCAAAATATCGCTAAAATAACCATGGTTATCATACCCAAATTATAGCCGAAATAACCATGGTTATATTACCCAAATTATGGACGAAATAACAATGGTTATATATACCCCAATTATGGCCGAAATACCCATGGTTATAATACCCAAATTATGGCCGAAATAACCATGGTTATAATACCCAAATTATGGCCGAAATAGCCATGATTATAATACCCAAATTATGGCCGAAATAACCATTGTTATGATACCCGAATTATGGCCGAAATACCAATGGTTATAATACCCAAATTATGGCCGAAATAACCGTGGTTATAATACCCAAATTATGGCCGAAATAACCACGATTATAATACCCAAATTATGGCAAAAATACCCATGGTTATAGTACCCAAATTACGGCAGAAATACCCATGGTTACAATACCCAAATTATGGCCAAAATAACCATGGTTATAATTCCCAAATTATGGCCGAAATAACCATGGTTATACTACCCAAATTATGGCCGAAATAACCATGGTTATAGTACCCAAATTATGGCAGAAATACCCATGGTTATAATACCAAAATTATGGCCAAAATAACCATGGTTATAATGCCCAAATTATGGACGAAATAACCATGGTTTAATATACCCCAATTATGGCCGAAATACCCATGGTTATAATACCCAAATTATGGCCGCAATACCCACGGTTATAATACCCAAATTATGGCCGAAATACCCATGGTTATAATACTTAAATTATGGCCAAAATAACCATGGTTATAATACCCAAATTATGGCCGAAATAACCATGGTTATAATACCCAAATTATGGCCGAAATAACCATGGTTATAATACCCAAATTATGGCCAAAATAACCATGGTTATAATACCCAAATTATGGCCCAAATAACCACGGTTATAATACCCAAATTATGGACGAAATAACCATGGTTATATATACCCCAATTATGGCCGAAATACCCATGGTTATCATACCCAAATTATGGCCGCAATACACATGGTTATAATACCCAAATTATGGCCGAAATACCCATGGTTATAATACCCAAATTATGGCCAAAATAACCATGGTTATAATACCCAAATTATGGCCGAAATAACCATGGTTATAATACCCAAATTATGGCCGAAATAACCATGGTTATAATACCCAAATTATGGCCAAAATAACCTTGGTTATAATAAAAAAATTATGGCCCAAATAACCATGGTTATAATACCCAAATTATGGACGAAATAACCATGGTTATATATACCCCAATTATGGCCGAAATACCCATGGTTATAATACCCAAATTATAACCGAAATAACCATGGTTATAGTACCCAAACTATGGCCGAAATAACCATGGTTATAGTACCCAAATTATTGCAGAAATACCCATGGTTATAATATCAAAATTATGGCCAAAATAACCATGGTTATAATACGCAAATTATGGACGAAATAACCATGGTTATATATACCCCAATTATGGCCGAAATACCCATGGTTATAATACCCAAATTATGGCCGCAATACCCATGGTTATAATAACCAAATTATGGCCGAAATACCCATGGTTATAATACCCAAATTATGGCCGAAATAACCATGGTTATAATACCCAAACTATGGTCGAAATAACCATGGTTATAATACCCAAATTATCGCTAAAATAAAAGTGGTTATCATACCCAAATTATAGCCGAAATAACCATGGTTATAATACCCAAATTATGGACGAAATAACAATGGTTATATATACCCCAATTATGGCCGAAATACCCATGGTTATAATACCCAAATTATGGCCGAAACAACCATGGTTATAATACCCAAATTATGGCCGAAATAGCCATGATTATAATACCCACATTATGGCCGAAATAACCATGGTTATAATACCCAATTATGGCCGAAATACCCATTGTTATGATACCCGAATTATGGCCGAAATACCAATGGTTATAATACCCAAATTATGGCCGAAATAACCATGGTTATAGTACCCAAACTATGGCCGAAATAACCATGGTTATAGTACCCAAATTATTGCAGAAATACCCATGGTTATAATACCAAAATTATGGCCGAAATAACCATGGTTATAATACGCAAATTATGGACGAAATAACCATGGTTATATATACCCCAATTATGGCCGAAATAACCATGGTTATAATACCCAAATTATGGCCGCAATACCCATGGTTATAATAACCAAATTATGGCCGAAATACCCATGGTTATAATACCCAAATTATGGCCAAAATAACCATGGTTATAATACCCAAATTATGGCCGAAATAACCATGGTTATAATACCCAAATTATGGCCGAAATAACCATGGTTATAATACCCAAATTATGGCCAAAATAACCATGGTTATACTACCCAAATTATGGCCCAAATAACCATGGTTATAATATCCAAATTATGGGCGAAATAACCATGGTTATAATACCCAAATTATGGCCGAAATAGCCATGGTTAGAATACCCAAATTATGGCCTAAATAACCATGGTTATAATGCCCAAATTATGGCCGAAATACCCATGGTTATAATACCCAAATTATGGCCGAAATACCCATGGTTATAATACCCAAATTATGGTCGAAATAACCATGGTTATAATACACAAATTATGGCCAAAATAACCATGGTTATCATACCCAAATTATGGCCGAAATAACCATGGTTATAATACCCAAATTATGGACGAAATAACCTTGGTTATATATACCCAAATTATGGCCGAAATAACCATGGTTATAATAGCCCAATTATGGCCGAAATACCCACGGTTATGATACCCAAATTATGCCCGAAATACCCATGGTTATAGTACCCAAATTATGCAGAAATACCCATGGTTATAATACCCAAATTATGGCCGAAATAACCACGATTATAATACCCAAATTATGGCCAAAATACCCATGGTTGTAATACCCAAATTATCGCCGAAGTATCCATGGTTATATTACCCAAATTATGGCCGAAATAACCATGGTTATAATACCCAAATTGTGGACGAAATAACCATAGTTATATATACCCTAATTATGGCCGAAATAACCATGGTTATAATACCCAAATTATGGCCGAAATACCCCTGGTCATAATACCCAAATTATGGCCGAAATAACCATGGTTATAATACCCAAATTATGGCCAAAATAACCATAAGTAATAATACCCAAATTATGGCCCAAATAACCATGGTTATAATACCCAAATTTTGGACGAAATACCCATGGTTATATATACCCCAATAATGACCGAAATACCCATGGTTATAATACCCAAATTATGGCCGAAATTGCCATGGTTATAATACCCAAATCATGGCCGAAATAACCATGGTTATAATATCCAAATTATGGCCGAAATAACCATGGTTATAATACCCAAATTATGGCCGAAATAGCCATGGTTATAATACCCAAATTATGGCCTAAATTACCATGGTTATAATGCCCAAATTATGGCCGAGATACCCATGGTTATAATACCCAAATTATGGCCGAAATACCCATGGTTATAATACCCAAATTATGGTCGAAATAACCATGGTTATAATACACAAATTATGGCCAAAATAAACATGGTTATCATACCCAAATTATGGCCGAAATAACCATGGTTATAATACCCAAATTATGGACGAAATAACCATAATTATATATACCCCAATTATGGCCGAAATAACCATGGTTATAATAGCCCAATTATGGCCGAAATACCCACGGTTATGATACCCAAATTATGGCCGAAATACCCATGGTTATAGTACCCAAATTATGCAGAAATACCCATGGTTATAATACCCAAATTATGGCCGAAATAACCACGATTATAATACCCAAATTATGGCCGAAATACCCATGGTTATACTACCCAAATTATGGCCGAACTATCCATGGTTATAATACCCAACTTATGGCCGAGATAACCATGCTTATAATACCCAAATTGTGGACAAAATAACAATAGTTATATATACCCCAATTATGGCCGAAATAACCATGGTTATAATACTCAAATTATGGCCGAAATACCCCTGGTCATAATACCCAAATTATGGCCGAAATAGCCATGGTTATAATACCCAAATTGTGGACGAAATAACAATAGTTATATATACCCCAATTATGGCCGAAATAACCATGGTTATAATACTCAAATTATGGCCGAAATACCCCTGGTCATAATACCCAAATTATGGCCGAAATAGCCATGGTTATAGTACCCAAATTATGCAGAAATACCCATGGTTATAATACCCAATATATGGCGGAAATAACCAATGTTATAATACCCAAATTATGGTCGAAATAACCATGGTTATAATACCCAAATTATGGCCGAAATAGCCATGGTTATAATACCCAAATTATGGCCGAAATAACCATGGTTATAATACTCAAATTATGGCCTAAATAACCATGGTTATAGTACCCAAATTATGCAGAAATAACCATGGTTATAATACACAAATTGTGGCCGAAATACCCATGGTTATAATACCCAAATTATGGCCGAAATACCCATGGTTATAATACCCAAATTATTGTCGAAATAACCATGGTTATAATATCCAAATTATGGCCAAAATAACCATTGTTATCATACCCAAATTATGGCCGAAATAACCATGGTTATAATACCCAAATTATGGACGAAATAACCATGGTTATATATACCCCAATTATGACCGAAATAACCATGGTTATAATACCGCAATTATGGCCGAAATACCCACGGTTATGATACCCAAATTATGGCCGAAATACCCATGGTTATAATACCCAAATTATGGCCGAAATAACAATTGTTATAATACCCAAATTATGGCCGAAATAACCATGGTTATAATACCCAAACTATGGTCGAAATAACCATGGTTATAATACCCAAATTATCGCTAAAATAACCATGGTTATCATACCCAAATTATAGCCGAAATAACCATGGTTATAATACCCAAATTATGGACGAAATAACCATGGTTATATATACCCCAATTATGGCCGAAATAACCATGGTTATAATACCCCAATTATGGCCGAAATACCCACGGTTATGATACCCGAATTATGGCCGAAATACCCATAGTTATACTACCCAAATTATGGCCGAAATAACCATGGTTATAATACCCAAATTATGGCCGAAATAACCATGGTTATAATACCCCAATTATGGCCGAAATACCCATTGTTATGATACCCGAATTATGGCCGAAATACCCATGGTTATAATACCCAAATTATGGCCGAAATAACCATGATTATAATACCCAAATTATGGCCGAAATAGCCATGGTTATAATACCCAAGTTATGCAGAAATACCCATGGTTATAATACCCAAATTATGGCCGAAATACCCATGGTTATCATACCCAAATTATGACCGAAATACCCATGGTTGTAATACCCAAATTATGGTCGAAATACCCATGGTTATAATACCCAAATTATGGCCAAAATAACCATGGTTATCATACCCAAATTATTGCCGAAATAACCAAGGTTTTAATACCCAAATTATGGACGAAATAACCATGGTTATATATACCCCAATTATGGCCGAATTAACCATGGTTATAATACCCCAATTATGGCCGAAATACCCACGGTTATGATACCCGAATTATGGCCGAAATACCCATGGTTATAATACCCAAATTATGGCCGAAATAACCATGGTTATAATACCCAAATTATGGCCGAAATAGCCATGGTTATAATACCCAAATTATGGCCGAAATACCCATGGTTATAATACCCAAATTATGGCCGAAATAACCATGGTTATAATACCCAAATTATGGCCGAGATACCCATGGTTATAACACCCAAATTATGGCCGAAATACCCATGGTTTTAATACCCAAATTATGGCCGAAATAGCCATTGTTATAATACACAAATTATGGCCAAAATAACCATGGTTATAATGCCCAAAATATGGCCGAAATACCCATGGTTATCATACCCAAATTATGGCCGAAATAGCCATGGTTATAATACCCAAGTTATGCAGAAATACCCATGGTTATAATACCCAAATTATGGCCGAAATACCCATGGTTGTAATACCCAAATTATGGCCGAAATACCCACGGTTATGATACCCGAATTATGACCGAAATACCCATGGTTATAATACTCAAATTATGGCCGAAATAGCCATGGTTATAATAACCAAATTATGGCCGAAATACCCATGGTTATAATACCCAAATGATGGCCGAAATAGCCATGGTTATAATACCCAAATTATGGCCGAAATACCCATGGTTATAATACCCAAATTATGGTCGAAATAACCATGGTTATAATACCCAAATTATGGCCAAAATAACCATTGTTATCATACCCAAATTATGGCCGAAATAACCATGGTTATAATACCCAAATTATGGACGAAATAACCATGGTTATATATACCCCAATTATAACCGAAATAACCATGGTTATAATACCGCAATTATGGCCGAAATACCCACGGTTATGATACCCAAATTATGGCCGAAATACCCATGGTTATAATACCCAAATTATGGCCGAAATAACCATTGTTATAATACCCAAATTATGGCCGAAATAACCATGGTTATAATACCCAAACTATGGTCGAAATAACCATGGTTATAATACCCAAACTATGGTCGAAATAACCATGGTTATAATACCCAAATTATGGACGAAATAACAATGGTTATATATACCCCAATTATGGCCGAAATACCCATGGTTATAATACCCAAATTATGGCCGAAATAACCATGGTTATAATACCCAAATTATGGCCGAAATAGCCATGATTATAATACCCAAATTATGGCCGAAATAACCATGGTTATAATACCCAATTATGGCCGAAATACCCATTGTTATGATACCCGAATTATGGCCGAAATAGCCATGGTTAGAATACCCAAATTATGGCCTAAATAACCATGGTTATAATGCCCAAATTATGGCCGAAATACCCATGGTTATAATACCCAAATTATGGCCAAAATACAAATGGTTATAATACCCAAATTATGGTCGAAATAACCATGGTTATAATACACAAATTATGGCCAAAATAACCATGGTTATCATACCCAAATTATGGCCGAAATAACCATGGTTATAATACCCAAATTATGGACGAAATAACCTTGGTTATATATACCCAAATTATGGCCGAAATAACCATGGTTATAATAGCCCAATTATGGCCGAAATACCCACGGTTATGATACCCAAATTATGGCCGAAATACCCATGGTTATAGTACCCAAATTATGCAGAAATACCCATGGTTATAATACCCAAATTATGGCCGAAATAACCACGATTATAATACCCAAATTATGGCCAAAATACCCATGGTTGTAATACCCAAATTATCGCCGAGATATCCATGGTTATAATACCCAAATTGTGGACGAAATAACCATAGTTATATATACCCCAATTATGGCCGAAATAACCATGGTTATAATACCCAAATTATGGCTGAAATACCCCTGGTCATAATACCCAAATTATGGCCGAAATAACCATGGTTATAATACCCAAATTATGGCCAAAATAACCATAGTTATAATACCCAAATTATGGCCCAAATAACCATGGTTATAATACCCAAATTATGGACGAAATAACCATGGTTATATATACCCCAATAATGGCCGAAATACCCATGGTTATAATACCCAAATTATGGCCGAAATAGCCATGGTTATAATACCCAAATCATGGCCGAAATAACCATGGTTATAATATCCAAATTATGGCCGAAATAACCATGGTTATAATACCCAAATTATGGCCGAAATAGCCATGGTTAGAATTTCCAAATTATGGCCTAAATTACCATGGTTATAATGCCCAAATTATGGCCGAAATACCCATGGTTATAATACCCAAATTATGGCCGAAATACCCATGGTTATAATACCCAAATTATGGTCGAAATAACCATGGTTATAATACACAAATTATGGCCAAAATAACCATGGTTATCATACCCAAATTATGGCCGAAATAACCATGGTTATAATACCCAAATTATGGACGAAATAACCATAATTATATATACCCCAATTATGGCCGAAATAACCATGGTTATAATAGCCCAATTATGGCCGAAATACCCACGGTTATGATACCCAAATTATGGCCGAAATACCCATGGTTATAGTACCGAAATTATGCAGAAATACCCATAATTATAATACCTAAATTATGGCCGAAATAACCACGATTATAATACCCAAATTATGGCCGAAATACCCATGGTTATAATACCCAAATTATGGCCGAACTATCCATGGTTATAATACCCAACTTATGGCCGAGATAACCATGCTTATAATACCCAAATTGTGGACAAAATAACAATAGTTATATATACCCCAATTATGGCCGAAATAACCATGGTTATAATACTCAAATTATGGCCGAAATACCCCTGGTCATAATACCCAAATTATGGCCGAAATAGCCATGGTTATAATACCCAAATTGTGGACGAAATAACAATAGTTATATATACCCCAATTATGGCCGAAATAACCATGGTTATAATACCAAATATATGGCCGAAATAACCAATGTTATAATACCCAAATTATGGTCGAAATAACCATGGTTATAATACCCAAATTATGGCCGAAATAGCCATGGTTATAATACCCAAATTATGGCCGAAATAACCATGGTTATAATACTCAAATTATGGCCTAAATAACCATGGTTATAGTACCCAAATTATGCCGAAATAACCATGGTTATAATACACAAATTGTGGCCGAAATACCCATGGTTATAATACCCAAATTATGGCCGAAATAACCATGGTTATAATACCCAAATTATTGTCGAAATAACCATGGTTATAATACCCAAATTATGGCCAAGATAACCATTGTTATCATACCCAAATTATGGCCGAAATAACCGTGGTTATAATACCCAAATTATGGACGAAATAACCATGGTTATATATACCCCAATTATGACCGAAATAACCATGGTTATAATACCGCAATTATGGCCGAAATACCCACGGTTATGATACCCAAATTATGGCCGAAATACCCATGGTTATAATACCCAAATTATGGCCGAAATAACAATTGTTATAATACCCAAATTATGGCCGAAATAACCATGGTTATAATACCCAAACTATGGTCGAAATAACCATGGTTATAATACCCAAATTATCGCTAAAATAACCATGGTTATCATACCCAAATTAAAGCCGAAATAACCATGGTTATAATTCCCAAATTATGAACGAAATAACCATGGTTATATATACCCCAATTATGGCCGAAATAACCATGGTTATAATACCCCAATTATGGCCGAAATACCCACGGTTATGATACCCGAATTATGGCCGAAATACCCATAGTTATAATACCCAAATTATGGCCGAAATAACCATGATTATAATACCCAAATTATGGCCGAAATAACCATGGTTATAATACCCCAATTATGGCCGAAATACCCATTGTTATGATACCCGAATTATGGCCGAAATACCCATGGTTATAATACCCAAATTATGGCCGAAATAACCATGATTATAATACCCAAATTATGGCCGATATAGCCATGGTTATAGTACCCAAGTTATGCAGAAATACCCATGGTTATCATACCCAAATTTTGGCCGAAATACCCATGGTTATAATACCCAAATTATGACCGAAATACCCATGGTTATAATACCCAAATTATCGTCGAAATACCCATGGTTATAATACCCAAATTATGGCCAAAATGACCATGGTTATCATACCCAAATTATGGCCGAAATAACCATGGTTATAATACCCAAATTATGGACGAAATAACCATGGTTATATATACCCCAATTATGGCCGAATTAACCATGGTTATAATACCCCAATTATGGCCGAAATACCCACGGTTATGATACCCGAATTATGGCCGAAATACCCATGGTTATAATACCCAAATTATGGCCGAAATAACCATGGTTATAATACCTAAATTATGGCCGAAATAGCCATGGTTATAATACCCAAATTATGGCCGAAATACCCATGGTTATAATACCCAAATTATGGCCGAAATAGCCATGGTTATAATACCCAAATTATGGCCGAGATACCCATGGTTATAACACCCAAATTATGGCCGAAATACCCATGGTTGTAATACCCAAATTATGGCCGAAATACCCACGGTTATGATACCCGAATTATGACCGAAATACCCATGGTTATAATAATCAAATTATGGCCGAAATAGCCATGGTTATAATACCCAAATTATGGCCGAGATACCCATGGTTATAACACCCAAATTATGGCCGAAATACCCATGGTTGTAATACCCAAATTATGGCCGAAATACCCACGGTTATGATACCCGAATTATGACCGAAATACCCATGGTTATAATACCCGAATTATGACCGAAATACCCATGGTTATAATACTCAAATTATGGCCGAAATAGCCATGGTTATAATACCCAAATTATGGCCGAAATACCCATGATTATAATACCCAAATGATGGCCGAAATAGCCATGGTTATAATACCCAAATTATGGCCGAAATACCCATGGTTATAATACCCAAATTATGGTCGAAATAACCATGGTTATAATACCCAAATTATGGCCAAAATAACCATTGTTATCATACCCAAATTATGGCCGAAATAACCATGGTTATAATACCCAAATTATGGACGAAATAACCATGGTTATATATACCCCAATTATGACCGAAATAACCATGGTTATAATACCGCAATTATGGCCGAAATACCCACGGTTATGATACCCAAATTATGGCCGAAATACCCATGGTTATAATACCCAAATTATGACCGAAATACCCATGGTTATAATACCCAAATTATCGTCGAAATACCCATGGTTATAATACCCAAATTATGGCCAAAATGACCATGGTTATCATACCTAAATTATGGCCGAAATAACCATGGTTATAATACCCAAATTATGGACGAAATAACCATGGTTATATATACCCCAATTATGGCCGAATTAACCATGGTTATAATACCCCAATTATGGCCGAAATACCCACGGTTATGATACCCGAATTATGGCCGAAATACCCATGGTTATAATACCCAAATTATGGCCGAAATAACCATGGTTATAATACCCAAATTATGGCCGAAATAGCCATGGTTATAATACCCAAATTATGGCCGAAATACCCATGGTTATAATACCCAAATTATGGCCGAAATAGCCATGGTTATAATACCGAAATTATGGCCGAGATACCCATGGTTATAACACCCAAATTATGGCCGAAATACCCATGGTTGTAATACCCAAATTATGGCCGAAATACCCACGGTTATGATACCCGAATTATGACCGAAATACCCATGGTTATAATAATCAAATTATGGCCGAAATAGCCATGGTTATAATACCCAAATTATGGCCGAGATACCCATGGTTATAACACCCAAATTATGGCCGAAATACCCATGGTTGTAATACCCAAATTATGGCCGAAATACCCACGGTTATGATACCCGAATTATGACCGAAATACCCATGGTTATAATACCCGAATTATGACCGAAATACCCATGGTTATAATACTCAAATTATGGCCGAAATAGCCATGGTTATAATACCCAAATTATGGCCGAAATACCCATGATTATAATACCCAAATGATGGCCGAAATAGCCATGGTTATAATACCCAAATTATGGCCGAAATACCCATGGTTATAATACCCAAATTATGGTCGAAATAACCATGGTTATAATACCCAAATTATGGCCAAAATAACCATTGTTATCATACCCAAATTATGGCCGAAATAACCATGGTTATAATACCCAAATTATGGACGAAATAACCATGGTTATATATACCCCAATTATGACCGAAATAACCATGGTTATAATACCCAAATTATGGCCGAAATAACCATGGTTAGAATACCCAAATTATGGCCGAAATAGCCATGATTATAATACCCAAATTATGGCCGAAATAACCATGGTTATAATACCCAATTATGGCCGAAATACCCATTGTTATGATACCCGAATTATGGCCGAAATACTAATGGTTATAATACCCAAATTATGGCCGAAATAACCGTGGTTATAATACCCAAATTATGGCCGAAATAACCACGATTATAATACCCAAATTATGGCAAAAATACCCATGGTTATAGTACCCAAATTATGGCAGAAATACCCATGGTTATAATACCCAAATTATGGCCAAAATAACCATGGTTATAATTCCCAAATTATGGCCGAAATAACCATGGTTATAGTACCCAAATTATGGCCGAAATAACCATGGCTATAGTACCCAAATTATGGCAGAAATACCCATGGTTATAATACCAAAATTATGGCCAAAATAACCATGGTTATAATGCCCAAATTATGGACGAAATAAGCATGGTTTAATATACCCCAATTATGGCCGAAATACCCATGGTTATAATACCCAAATTATGGCCGCAATACCCATGGTTATAATACCCAAATTATGGCCGAAATAGCCATGGTTATAATACCCAAATTATGGCCGAAATAACCATGGTTATAATACTCAAATTATGGTCTAAATAACCATGGTTATAGTACCCAAATTATGCCGAAATAACCATGGTTATAATACACAAATTGTGGCCGAAATACCCATGGTTATAATACCCAAATTATGGCCGAAATAACCATGGTTATAATACCAAAATTATTGTCGAAATAACCATGGTTATAATACCCAAATTATGGCCAAGATAACCATTGTTATCATACCCAAATTATGGCCGAAATAACCATGGTTATAATACCCAAATTATGGACGAAATAACCATGGTTATATATACCCCAATTATGACCGAAATAACCATGGTTATAATACCGCAATTATGGCCGAAATACCCACGGTTATGATACCCAAATTATGGCCGAAATACCCATGGTTATAATACCCAAACTATGGTCGAAATAACCATGGTTATAATACCCAAATTATCGCTAAAATAACCATGGTTATCATACCCAAATTAAAGCCGAAATAACCATGGTTATAATTCCCAAATTATGAACGAAATAACCATGGTTATATATACCCCAATTATGGCCGAAATAACCATGGTTATAATACCCCAATTATGGCCGAAATACCCACGGTTATGATACCCGAATTATGGCCGAAATACCCATAGTTATAATACCCAAATTATGGCCGAAATAACCATGGTTATAATACCCAAATTATGGCCGAAATAACCATGGTTATAATACCCCAATTATGGCCGAAATACCCATTGTTATGATACCCGAATTATGGCCGAAATACCCATGGTTATAATACCCAAATTATGGCCGAAATAACCATGATTATAATACCCAAATTATGGCCGAAATAGCCATGGTTATAATACCCAAGTTATGCAGAAATACCCATGGTTATCATACCCAAATTTTGGCCGAAATACCCATGGTTATAATACCCAAATTATGACCGAAATACCCATGGTTATAATACCCAAATTATCGTCGAAATACCCATGGTTATAATACCCAAATTATGGCCAAAATGACCATGGTTATCATACCCAAATTATGGCCGAAATAACCATGGTTATAATACCCAAATTATGGACGAAATAACCATGGTTATATATACCCCAATTATGGCCGAATTAACCATGGTTATAATACCCCAATTATGGCCGAAATACCCACGGTTATGATACCCGAATTATGGCCGAAATACCCATGGTTATAATACCCAAATTATGGCCGAAATAACCATGGTTATAATACCCAAATTATGGCCGAAATAGCCATGGTTATAATACCCAAATTATGGCCGAAATACCCATGGTTATAATACCCAAATTATGGCCGAAATAGCCATGGTTATAATACCCAAATTATGGCCGAGATACCCATGGTTATAACACCCAAATTATGGCCGAAATACCCATGGTTGTAATACCCAAATTATGGCCGAAATACCCACGGTTATGATACCCGAATTATCGCTAAAATAAAAGTGGTTATCATACCCAAATTATAGCCGAAATAACCATGGTTATAATACCCAAATTATGGACGAAATAACAATGGTTATATATACCCCAATTATGGCCGAAATACCCATGGTTATAATACCCAAATTATGGCCGAAATAACCATGGTTATAATACCCAAATTATCGCTAAAATAAAAGTGGTTATCATACCCAAATTATAGCCGAAATAACCATGGTTATAATACCCAAATTATGGACGAAATAACAATGGTTATATATACCCCAATTATGGCCGAAATACCCATGGTTATAATACCCAAATTATCGCCGAAACAACCATGGTTATAATACCCAAATTATGGCCGAAATAGCCATGATTATAATACCCAAATTATGGCCGAAATAACCATGGTTATAATACCCAATTATGGCCGAAATACCCATTGTTATGATACCCGAATTATGGCCGAAATACCAATGGTTATAATACCCAAATTATGGCCGAAATAACCATGGTTATAGTACCCAAACTATGGCCGAAATAACCATGGTTATAGTACCCAAATTATTGCAGAAATACCCATGGTTATAATACCAAAATTATGGCCGAAATAACCATGGTTATAATACGCAAATTATGGACGAAATAACCATGGTTATATATACCCCAATTATGGCCGAAATAACCATGGTTATAATACCCAAATTATGGCCGCAATACCCATGGTTATAATAACCAAATTATGGCCGAAATACCCATGGTTATAATACCCAAATTATGGCCAAAATAACCATGGTTATAATACCCAAATTATGGCCGAAATAACCATGGTTATAATACCCAAATTATGGCCGAAATAACCATGGTTATAATACCCAAATTATGGCCAAAATAACCATGGTTATAATACCCAAATTATGGCCCAAATAACCATGGTTATAATATCCAAATTATGGGCGAAATAACCATGGTTATAATACCCAAATTATGGCCGAAATAGCCATGGTTAGAATACCCAAATTATGGCCTAAATAACCATGGTTATAATGCCCAAATTATGGCCGAAATACCCATGGTTATAATACCCAAATTATGGCCGAAATACCCATGGTTATAATACCCAAATTATGGTCGAAATAACCATGGTTATAATACACAAATTATGGCCAAAATAACCATGGTTATCATACCCAAATTATTGCCGAAATAACCATGGTTATAATACCCAAATTATGGACGAAATAACCTTGGTTATATATACCCAAATTATGGCCGAAATAACCATGGTTATAATAGCCCAATTATGGCCGAAATACCCACGGTTATGATACCCAAATTATGCCCGAAATACCCATGGTTATAGTACCCAAATTATGCAGAAATACCCATGGTTATAATACCCAAATTATGGCCGAAATAACCACGATTATAATACCCAAATTATGGCCAAAATACCCATGGTTGTAATACCCAAATTATCGCCGAAGTATCCATGGTTATATTACCCAAATTATGGCCGAAATAACCATGGTTATAATACCCAAATTGTGGACGAAATAACCATAGTTATATATACCCTAATTATGGCCGAAATAACCATGGTTATAATACCCAAATTATGGCCGAAATACCCCTAGTCATAATACCCAAATTATGGCCGAAATAACCATGGTTATAATACCCAAATTATGGCCAAAATAACCATAAGTAATAATACCCAAATTATGGCCCAAATAACCATGGTTATAATACCCAAATTTTGGACGAAATACCCATGGTTATATATACCCCAATAATGACCGAAATACCCATGGTTATAATACCCAAATTATGGCCGAAATTGCCATGGTTATAATACCCAAATCATGGCCGAAATAACCATGGTTATAATATCCAAATTATGGCCGAAATAACCATGGTTATAATACCCAAATTATGGCCGAAATAGCCATGGTTATAATACCCAAATTATGGCCTAAATTACCATGGTTATAATGCCCAAATTATGGCCGAGATACCCATGGTTATAATACCCAAATTATGGCCGAAATACCCATGGTTATAATACCCAAATTATGGTCGAAATAACCATGGTTATAATACACAAATTATGGCCAAAATAAACATGGTTATCATACCCAAATTATGGCCGAAATAACCATGGTTATAATACCCAAATTATGGACGAAATAACCATAATTATATATACCCCAATTATGGCCGAAATAACCATGGTTATAATAGCCCAATTATGGCCGAAATACCCACGGTTATGATACCCAAATTATGGCCGAAATACCCATGGTTATAGTACCCAAATTATGCAGAAATACCCATGGTTATAATACCCAAATTATGGCCGAAATAACCACGATTATAATACCCAAATTATGGCCGAAATACCCATGGTTATACTACCCAAATTATGGCCGAACTATCCATGGTTATAATACCCAACTTATGGCCGAGATAACCATGCTTATAATACCCAAATTGTGGACAAAATAACAATAGTTATATATACCCCAATTATGGCCGAAATAACCATGGTTATAATACTCAAATTATGGCCGAAATACCCCTGGTCATAATACCCAAATTATGGCCGAAATAGCCATGGTTATAATACCCAAATTGTGGACGAAACAACAATAGTTATATATACCCCAATTATGGCCGAAATAACCATGGTTATAATACTCAAATTATGGCCGAAATACCCCTGGTCATAATACCCAAATTATGGCCGAAATAGCCATGGTTATAGTACCCAAATTATGCAGAAATACCCATGGTTATAATACCCAATATATGGCGGAAATAACCAATGTTATAATACCAAAATTATGGTCGAAATAACCATGGTTATAATACCCAAATTATGGCCGAAATAGCCATGGTTATAATACCCAAATTATGGCCGAAATAACCATGGTTATAATACTCAAATTATGGCCTAAATAACCATGGTTATAGTACCCAAATTATGCAGAAATAACCATGGTTATAATACACAAATTGTGGCCGAAATACCCATGGTTATAATACCCAAATTATGGCCGAAATACCCATGGTTATAATACCCAAATTATTGTCGAAATAACCATGGTTATAATATCCAAATTATGGCCAAAATAACCATTGTTATCATACCCAAATTATGGCCGAAATAACCATGGTTATAATACCCAAATTATGGACGAAATAACCATGGTTATATATACCCCAATTATGACCGAAATAACCATGGTTATAATACCGCAATTATGGCCGAAATACCCACGGTTATGATACCCAAATTATGGCCGAAATACCCATGGTTATAATACCCAAATTATGGCCGAAATAACAATTGTTATAATACCCAAATTATGGCCGAAATAACCATGGTTATAATACCCAAACTATGGTCGAAATAACCATGGTTATAATACCCAAATTATCGCTAAAATAACCATGGTTATCATACCCAAATTATAGCCGAAATAACCATGGTTATAATACCCAAATTATGGACGAAATAACCATGGTTATATATACCCCAATTATGGCCGAAATAACCATGGTTATAATACCCCAATTATGGCCGAAATACCCACGGTTATGATACCCGAATTTTGGCCGAAATACCCATAGTTATAATACCCAAATTATGGCCGAAATAACCATGGTTATAATACCCAAATTATGGCCGAAATAACCATGGTTATAATACCCCAATTATGGCCGAAATACCCATTGTTATGATACCCGAATTATGGCCGAAATACCCATGGTTATAATACCCAAATTATGGCCGAAATAACCATGATTATAATACCCAAATTATGGCCGAAATAGCCATGGTTATAATACCCAAGTTATGCAGAAATACCCATGGTTATAATACCCAAATTATGGCCGAAATACCCATGGTTATCATACCCAAATTATGACCGAAATACCCATGGTTGTAATACCCAAATTATGGTCGAAATACCCATGGTTATAATACCCAAATTATGGCCAAAATAACCATGGTTATCATACCCAAATTATTGCCGAAATAACCAAGGTTTTAATACCCAAATTATGGACGAAATAACCATGGTTATATATACCCCAATTATGGCCGAATTAACCATGGTTATAATACCCCAATTATGGCCGAAATACCCACGGTTATGATACCCGAATTATGGCCGAAATACCCATGGTTATAATACCCAAATTATGGCCGAAATAACCATGGTTATAATACCCAAATTATGGCCGAAATAGCCATGGTTATAATACCCAAATTATGGCCGAAATACCCATGGTTATAATACCCAAATTATGGCCGAAATAACCATGGTTATAATACCCAAATTATGGCCGAGATACCCATGGTTATAACACCCAAATTATGGCCGAAATACCCATGGTTTTGATACCCAAATTATGGCCGAAATAGCCATTGTTATAATACACAAATTATGGCCAAAATAACCATGGTTATAATGCCCAAAATATGGCCGAAATACCCATGGTTATCATACCCAAATTATGGCCGAAATAGCCATGGTTATAATACCCAAGTTATGCAGAAATACCCATGGTTATAATACCCAAATTATGGCCGAAATACCCATGGTTGTAATACCCAAATTATGGCCGAAATACCCACGGTTATGATACCCGAATTATGACCGAAATACCCATGGTTATAATACTCAAATTATGGCCGAAATAGCCATGGTTATAATACCCAAATTATGGCCGAAATACCCATGGTTATAATACCCAAATGATGGCCGAAATAGCCATGGTTATAATACCCAAATTATGGCCGAAATACCCATGGTTATAATACCCAAATTATGGTCGAAATAACCATGGTTATAATACCCAAATTATGGCCAAAATAACCATTGTTATCATACCCAAATTATGGCCGAAATAACCATGGTTATAATACCCAAATTATGGACGAAATAACCATGGTTATATATACCCCAATTATGACCGAAATAACCATGGTTATAATACCGCAATTATGGCCGAAATACCCACGGTTATGATACCCAAATTATGGCCGAAATACCCATGGTTATAATACCCAAATTATGGCCGAAATAACCATTGTTATAATACCCAAATTATGGCCGAAATAACCATGGTTATAATACCCAAACTATGGTCGAAATAACCATGGTTATAATACCCAAACTATGGTCGAAATAACCATGGTTATAATACCCAAATTATGGACGAAATAACAATGGTTATATATACCCCAATTATGGCCGAAATACCCATGGTTATAATACCCAAATTATGGCCGAAATAACCATGGTTATAATACCCAAATTATGGCCGAAATAGCCATGATTATAATACCCAAATTATGGCCGAAATAACCATGGTTATAATACCCAATTATGGCCGAAATACCCATTGTTATGATACCCGAATTATGGCCGAAATAGCCATGGTTAGAATACCCAAATTATGGCCTAAATAACCATGGTTATAATGCCCAAATTATGGCCGAAATACCCATGGTTATAATACCCAAATTATGGCCAAAATACAAATGGTTATAATACCCAAATTATGGTCGAAATAACCATGGTTATAATACACAAATTATGGCCAAAATAACCATGGTTATCATACCCAAATTATGGCCGAAATAACCATGGTTATAATACCCAAATTATGGACGAAATAACCTTGGTTATATATACCCAAATTATGGCCGAAATAACCATGGTTATAATAGCCCAATTATGGCCGAAATACCCACGGTTATGATACCCAAATTATGGCCGAAATACCCATGGTTATAGTACCCAAATTATGCAGAAATACCCATGGTTATAATACCCAAATTATGGCCGAAATAACCACGATTATAATACCCAAATTATGGCCAAAATACCCATTGTTGTAATACCCAAATTATCGCCGAGATATCCATGGTTATAATACCCAAATTATGGCCGAAATAACCATGGTTATAATACCCAAATTGTGGACGAAATAACCATAGTTATATATACCCCAATTATGGCCGAAATAACCATGGTTATAATACCCAAATTATGGCTGAAATACCCCTGGTCATAATACCCAAATTATGGCCGAAATAACCATGGTTATAATACCCAAATTATGGCCAAAATAACCATAGTTATAATACCCAAATTATGGCCCAAATAACCATGGTTATAATACCCAAATTATGGACGAAATAACCATGGTTATATATACCCCAATAATGGCCGAAATACCCATGGTTATAATACCCAAATTATGGCCGAAATAGCCATGGTTATAATACCCAAATCATGGCCGAAATAACCATGGTTATAATATCCAAATTATGGCCGAAATAACCATGGTTATAATACCCAAATTATGGCCGAAATAGCCATGGTTAGAATTTCCAAATTATGGCCTAAATTACCATGGTTATAATGCCCAAATTATGGCCGAAATACCCATGGTTATAATACCCAAATTATGGCCGAAATACCCATGGTTATAATATCCAAATTATGGTCGAAATAACCATGGTTATAATACACAAATTATGGCCAAAATAACCATGGTTATCATACCCAAATTATGGCCGAAATAACCATGGTTATAATACCCAAATTATGGACGAAATAACCATAATTATATATACCCCAATTATGGCCGAAATAACCATGGTTATAATAGCCCAATTATGGCCGAAATACCCACGGTTATGATACCCAAATTATGGCCGAAATACCCATGGTTATAGTACCGAAATTATGCAGAAATACCCATAATTATAATACCTAAATTATGGCCGAAATAACCACGATTATAATACCCAAATTATGGCCGAAATACCCATGGTTATAATACCCAAATTATGGCCGAACTATCCATGGTTATAATACCCAACTTATGGCCGAGATAACCATGCTTATAATACCCAAATTGTGGACAAAATAACAATAGTTATATATACCCCAATTATGGCCGAAATAACCATGGTTATAATACTCAAATTATGGCCGAAATACCCCTGGTCATAATACCCAAATTATGGCCGAAATAGCCATGGTTATAATACCCAAATTGTGGACGAAATAACAATAGTTATATATACCCCAATTATGGCCGAAATAACCATGGTTATAATACCCAATATATGGCCGAAATAACCAATGTTATAATACCCAAATTATGGTCGAAATAACCATGGTTATAATACCCAAATTATGGCCGAAATAGCCATGGTTATAATACCCAAATTATGGCCGAAATAACCATGGTTATAATACTCAAATTATGGCCTAAATAACCATGGTTATAGTACCCAAATTATGCCGAAATAACCATGGTTATAATACACAAATTGTGGCCGAAATACCCATGGTTATAATACCCAAATTATGGCCGAAATAACCATGGTTATAATACCCAAATTATTGTCGAAATAACCATGGTTATAATACCCAAATTATGGCCAAGATAACCATTGTTATCATACCCAAATTATGGCCGAAATAACCATGGTTATAATACCCAAATTATGGACGAAATAACCATGGTTATATATACCCCAATTATGACCGAAATAACCATGGTTATAATACCGCAATTATGGCCGAAATACCCACGGTTATGATACCCAAATTATGGCCGAAATACCCATGGTTATAATACCCAAATTATGGCCGAAATAACAATTGTTATAATACCCAAATTATGGCCGAAATAACCATGGTTATAATACCCAAACTATGGTCGAAATAACCATGGTTATAATACCCAAATTATCGCTAAAATAACCATGGTTATCATACCCAAATTAAAGCCGAAATAACCATGGTTATAATTCCCAAATTATGAACGAAATAACCATGGTTATATATACCCCAATTATGGCCGAAATAACCATGGTTATAATACCCCAATTATGGCCGAAATACCCACGGTTATGATACCCGAATTATGGCCGAAATACCCATAGTTATAATACCCAAATTATGGCCGAAATAACCATGGTTATAATACCCAAATTATGGCCGAAATAACCATGGTTATAATACCCCAATTATGGCCGAAATACCCATTGTTATGATACCCGAATTATGGCCGAAATACCCATGGTTATAATACCCAAATTATGGCCGAAATAACCATGATTATAATACCCAAATTATGGCCGAAATAGCCATGGTTATAATACCCAAGTTATGCAGAAATACCCATGGTTATCATACCCAAATTTTGGCCGAAATACCCATGGTTATAATACCCAAATTATGACCGAAATACCCATGGTTATAATACCCAAATTATCGTCGAAATACCCATGGTTATAATACCCAAATTATGGTCAAAATGACCATGGTTATCATACCCAAATTATGGCCGAAATAACCATGGTTATAATACCCAAATTATGGACGAAATAACCATGGTTATATATACCCCAATTATGGCCGAATTAACCATGGTTATAATACCCCAATTATGGCCGAAATACCCACGGTTATGATACCCGAATTATGGCCGAAATACCCATGGTTATAATACCCAAATTATGGCCGAAATAACCATGGTTATAATACCCAAATTATGGCCGAAATAGCCATGGTTATAATACCCAAATTATGGCCGAAATACCCATGGTTATAATACCCAAATTATGGCCGAAATAGCCATGGTTATAATACCCAAATTATGGCCGAGATACCCATGGTTATAACACCCAAATTATGGCCGAAATACCCATGGTTGTAATACCCAAATTATGGCCGAAATACCCACGGTTATGATACCCGAATTATGACCGAAATACCCATGGTTATAATAATCAAATTATGGCCGAAATAGCCATGGTTATAATACCCAAATTATGGCCGAGATACCCATGGTTATAACACCCAAATTATGGCCGAAATACCCATGGTTGTAATACCCAAATTATGGCCGAAATACCCACGGTTATGATACCCGAATTATGACCGAAATACCCATGGTTATAATACCCAAATGATGGCCGAAATAGCCATGGTTATAATACCCAAATTATGGCCGAAATACCCATGGTTATAATACCCAAATTATGGTCGAAATAACCATGGTTATAATACCCAAATTATGGCCAAAATAACCATTGTTATCATACCCAAATTATGGCCGAAATAACCATGGTTATAATACCCAAATTATGGCCAAAATAACCATTGTTATCATACCCGAATTATGACCGAAATACCCATGATTATAATACCCAAATGATGGCCGAAATAGCCATGGTTATAATACCCAAATTATGGCCGAAATACCCATGGTTATAATACCCAAATTATGGTCGAAATAACCATGGTTATAATACCCAAATTATGGCCAAAATAACCATTGTTATCATACCCAAATTATGGCCGAAATAACCATGGTTATAATACCCAAATTATGGACGAAATAACCATGGTTATATATACCCCAATTATGACCGAAATAACCATGGTTATAATACCGCAATTATGGCCGAAATACCCACGGTTATGATACCCAAATTATGGCCGAAATACCCATGGTTATAATACCCAAATTATGGCCGAAATAACCATGGTTATCAAACCCAAACTATGGTCGAAATAACCATGGTTATAATACCCAAATTATCGCTAAAATAACCATGGTTATCATACCCAAATTATAGCCGAAATAACCATGGTTATAATACCCAAATTATGGACGAAATAACAATGGTTATATATACCCCAATTATGGCCGAAATACCCATGGTTATAATACCCAAATTATGGCCGAAATAACCATGGTTAGAATACCCAAATTATGGCCGAAATAGCCATGATTATAATACCCAAATTATGGCCGAAATAACCATGGTTATAATACCCAATTATGGCCGAAATACCCATTGTTATGATACCCGAATTATGGCCGAAATACTAATGGTTATAATACCCAAATTATGGCCGAAATAACCGTGGTTATAATACCCAAATTATGGCCGAAATAACCACGATTATAATACCCAAATTATGGCAAAAATACCCATGGTTATAGTACCCAAATTATGGCAGAAATACCCATGGTTATAATACCCAAATTATGGCCAAAATAACCATGGTTATAATTCCCAAATTATGGCCGAAATAACCATGGTTATAGTACCCAAATTATGGCCGAAATAACCATGGTTATAGTACCCAAATTATGGCAGAAATACCCATGGTTATAATACCAAAATTATGGCCAAAATAACCATGGTTATAATGCCCAAATTATGGACGAAAAAAGCATGGTTTAATATACCCCAATTATGGCCGAAATACCCATGGTTATAATACCCAAATTATGGCCGCAATACCCATGGTTATAATACCCAAATTATGGCCGAAATAGCCATGGTTATAATACCCAAATTATGGCCGAAATAACCATGGTTATAATACTCAAATTATGGCCTAAATAACCATGGTTATAGTACCCAAATTATGCCGAAATAACCATGGTTATAATACACAAATTGTGGCCGAAATACCCATGGTTATAATACCCAAATTATGGCCGAAATAACCATGGTTATAATACCCAAATTATTGTCGAAATAACCATGGTTATAATACCCAAATTATGGCCAAGATAACCATTGTTATCATACCCAAATTATGGCCGAAATAACCATGGTTATAATACCCAAATTATGGACGAAATAACCATGGTTATATATACCCCAATTATGACCGAAATAACCATGGTTATAATACCGCAATTATGGCCGAAATACCCACGGTTATGATACCCAAATTATGGCCGAAATACCCATGGTTATAATACCCAAATTATGGCCGAAATAACAATTGTTATAATACCCAAATTATGGCCGAAATAACCATGGTTATAATACCCAAACTATGGTCGAAATAACCATGGTTATAATACCCAAATTATCGCTAAAATAACCATGGTTATCATACCCAAATTAAAGCCGAAATAACCATGGTTATAATTCCCAAATTATGAACGAAATAACCATGGTTATATATACCCCAATTATGGCCGAAATAACCATGGTTATAATACCCCAATTATGGCCGAAATACCCACGGTTATGATACCCGAATTATGGCCGAAATACCCATAGTTATAATACCCAAATTATGGCCGAAATAACCATGGTTATAATACCCAAATTATGGCCGAAATAACCATGGTTATAATACCCCAATTATGGCCGAAATACCCATTGTTATGATATCCGAATTATGGCCGAAATACCCATGGTTATAATACCCAAATTATGGCCGAAATAACCATGATTATAATACCCAAATTATGGCCGAAATAGCCATGGTTATAATACCCAAGTTATGCAGAAATACCCATGGTTATCATACCCAAATTTTGGCCGAAATACCCATGGTTATAATACCCAAATTATGACCGAAATACCCATGGTTATAATACCCAAATTATCGTCGAAATACCCATGGTTATAATACCCAAATTATGGCCAAAATGACCATGGTTATCATACCCAAATTATGGCCGAAATAACCATGGTTATAATACCCAAATTATGGACGAAATAACCATGGTTATATATACCCCAATTATGGCCGAATTAACCATGGTTATAATACCCCAATTATGGCCGAAATAGCCACGGTTATGGTACCCGAATTATGGCCGAAATACCCATGGTTATAATACCCAAATTATGGCCGAAATAACCATGGTTATAATACCCAAATTATGGCCGAAATAGCCATGGTTATAATACCCAAATTATGGCCGAAATACCCATGGTTATAATACCCAAATTATGGCCGAAATAGCCATGGTTATAATACCCAAATTATGGCCGAGATACCCATGGTTATAACACCCAAATTATGGCCGAAATACCCATGGTTGTAATACCCAAATTATGGCCGAAATACCCACGGTTATGATACCCGAATTATGACCGAAATACCCATGGTTATAATAATCAAATTATGGCCGAAATAGCCATGGTTATAATACCCAAATTATGGCCGAGATACCCATGGTTATAACACCCAAATTATGGCCGAAATACCCATGGTTGTAATACCCAAATTATGGCCGAAATACCCACGGTTATGATACCCGAATTATGACCGAAATACCCATGGTTATAATACCCGAATTATGACCGAAATACCCATGGTTATAATACTCAAATTATGGCCGAAATAGCCATGGTTATAATACCCAAATTATGGCCGAAATACCCATGATTATAATACCCAAATAATGGCCGAAATAGCCATGGTTATAATACCCAAATTATGGCCGAAATACCCATGGTTATAATACCCAAATTATGGTCGAAATAACCATGGTTATAATACCCAAATTATGGCCAAAATAACCATTGTTATCATACCCAAATTATGGCCGAAATAACCATGGTTATAATACCCAAATTATGGACGAAATAACCATGGTTATATATACCCCAATTATGACCGAAATAACCATGGTTATAATACCGCAATTATGGCCGAAATACCCACGGTTATGATACCCAAATTATGGCCGAAATACCCATGGTTATAATACCCAAATTATGGCCGAAATAACCATGGTTATAATACCCAAACTATGGTCGAAATAACCATGGTTATAATACCCAAATTATCGCTAAAATAACCATGGTTATCATACCCAAATTATAGCCGAAATAACCATGGTTATACTACCCAAATTATGGACGAAATAACAATGGTTATATATACCCCAATTATGGCCGAAATACCCATGGTTATAATACCCAAATTATGGCCGAAATAACCATGGTTAGAATACCCAAATTATGGCCGAAATAGCCATGATTATAATACCCAAATTATGGCCGAAATAACCATGGTTATAATACCCAATTATGGCCGAAATACCCATTGTTATGATACCCGAATTATGGCCGAAATACTAATGGTTATAATACCCAAATTATGGCCGAAATAACCGTGGTTATAATACCCAAATTATGGCCGAAATAACCACGATTATAATACCCAAATTATGGCAAAAATACCCATGGTTATATTACCAAATTATGGCAGAAATACCCATGGTTATAATACCCAAATTATGGCCAAAATAACCATGGTTATAATTCCCAAATTATGGACGAAATAACCATGGTTATAGTACCCAAATTATGGCCGAAATAACCATGGTTATAGTACCCAAATTATGGCAGAAATACCCATGGTTATAATACCAAAATTATGGCCAAAATAACCATGGTTATAATGCCCAAATTATGGACGAAATAAGCATGGTTTAATATACCCCAATTATGGCCGAAATACCCATGGTTATAATACCCAAATTATGGCCGCAATACCCATGGTTATAATACCCAAATTATGGCCGAAATACCCATGGTTATAATACCCAAATTATGGCCAAAGTAACCATGGTTATAATACCCAAATTATGGCCGAAATACCCATGGTTATAATACCCAAATTATGGCCGAAATAACCATGGTTATAATACCCAAATTATGGCCAAAATAACCATGGTTATAATACCCAAATTATGGCCCAAATAACCACGGTTATAATACCCAAATTATGGACGAAATAACCATGGTTATATATACCCCAATTATGGCCGAAATACCCATGGTTATAATACCCAAATTATGGCCGCAATACCCATGGTTATAATACCCAAATTATGGCCGAAATACCCATGGTTATAATACCCAAATTATGGCCAAAATAACCATGGTTATAATACCCAAATTATGGCCGAAATAACCATGGTTATAATACCCAAATTATGGCCGAAATAACCATCGTTATAATACCCAAATTATGGCCAAAATAACCTTGGTTATAATAAAAAAATTATGGCCCAAATAACCATGGTTATAATACCCAAATTATGGACGAAATAACCATGGTTATATATACCCCAATTATGGCCGAAATACCCATGGTTATAATACCCAAATTATGGCCGAAATAACCATGGTTATAGTACCCAAACTATGGCCGAAATAACCATGGTTATAGTACCCAAATTATTGCAGAAATACCCATGGTTATAATACCAAAATTATGGCCAAAATAACCATGGTTATAATACGCAAATTATGGACGAAATAACCATGGTTATATATACCCCAATTATGGCCGAAATAACCATGGTTATAATACCCCAATTATGGCCAAAATACCCACGGTTATGATACCCGAATTATGGCCGAAATACCCATAGTTATAATACCCAAATTATGGCCGAAATAACCATGGTTATAATACCCAAATTATGGCCGAAATAACCATGGTTATAATACCCCAATTATGGCCGAAATACCCATTGTTATGATACCCAAATTATGACCGAAATACCCATGGTTATAATACCCAAATTATCGTCGAAATACCCATGGTTATAATACCCAAATTATGGCCAAAATAACCATGGTTATCATACCCAAATTATGGCCGAAATAACCATGGTTATAATACCCAAATTATGGACGAAATAACCATGGTTATATATACCCCAATTATGGCCGAATTAACCATGGTTATAATACCCCAATTATGGCCGAAATACCCATTATTATAATACCCAAATTATGGCCGAAATAGCCATGGTTATAATACCCAAATTATGGCCGAAATACCCATGGTTATAATACCCAAATTATGGCCGAAATAGCCATGGTTATAATACCCAAATTATGGCCGAGATACCCATGGTTATAACACCCAAATTATGGCCGAAATACCCATGGTTGTAATACCCAAATTATGGCCGAAATACCCACGGTTATGATACCCGAATTATGACCGAAATACCCATGGTTATAATAATCAAATTATGGCCGAAATAGCCATGGTTATAATACCCAAATTATGGCCGAGATACCCATGGTTATAACACCCAAATTATGGCCGAAATACCCATGGTTGTAATACCCAAATTATGGCCGAAATACCCACGGTTATGATACCCGAATTATGACCGAAATACCCATGGTTATAATACCCGAATTATGACCGAAATACCCATGGTTATAATACTCAAATTATGGCCGAAATAGCCATGGTTATAATACCCAAATTATGGCCGAAATACCCATGATTATAATACCCAAATGATGGCCGAAATAGCCATGGTTATAATACCCAAATTATGGCCGAAATACCCATGGTTATAATACCCAAATTATGGTCGAAATAACCATGGTTATAATACCCAAATTATGGCCAAAATAACCATTGTTATCATACCCAAATTATGGCCGAAATAACCATGGTTATAATACCCAAATTATGGACGAAATAACCATGGTTATATATACCCCAATTATGACCGAAATAACCATGGTTATAATACCGCAATTATGGCCGAAATACCCACGGTTATGATACCCAAATTATGGCCGCAATACCCATGGTTATAATACCCAAATTATGGCCGAAATAACCATGGTTATAATACCCAAACTATGATCGAAATAACCATGGTTATAATACCCAAATTATCGCTAAAATAACCATGGTTATCATACCCAAATTATAGCCGAAATAACCATGGTTATAATACCCAAATTATGGACGAAATAACAATGGTTATATATACCCCAATTATGGCCGAAATACCCATGGTTATAATACCCAAATTATGGCCGAAATAACCATGGTTAGAATACCCAAATTATGGCCGAAATAGCCATGATTATAATACCCAAATTATGGCCGAAATAACCATGGTTATAATACCCAATTATGGCCGAAATACCCATTGTTATGATACCCGAATTATGGCCGAAATACTAATGGTTATAATACCCAAATTATGGCCGAAATAACCGTGGTTATAATACCCAAATTATGGCCGAAATAACCACGATTATAATACCCAAATTATGGCAAAAATACCCATGGTTATAGTACCCAAATTATGGCAGAAATACCCATGGTTATAATACCCAAATTATGGCCAAAATAACCATGGTTATAATTCCCAAATTATGGCCGAAATAACCATGGTTATAGTACCCAAATTATGGCCGAAATAACCATGGTTATAGTACCCAAATTATGGCAGAAATACCCATGGTTATAATACCAAAATTATGGCCAAAATAACCATGGTTATAATGCCCAAATTATGGACGAAATAAGCATGGTTTAATATACCCCAATTATGGCCGAAATACCCATGGTTATAATACCCAAATTATGGCCGCAATACCCATGGTTATAATACCCAAATTATGGCCGAAATACCCATGGTTATAATACCCAAAATATGGCCAAAGTAACCATGGTTATAATACCCAAATTATGGCCGAAATACCCATGGTTATAATACCCAAATTATGGCCGAAATAACCATGGTTATAATACCCAAATTATGGCCAAAATAACCATGGTTATAATACCCAAATTATGGCCCAAATAACCACGGTTATAATACCCAAATTATGGACGAAATAACCATGGTTATATATACCCCAATTATGGCCGAAATACCCATGGTTATAATTCCCAAATTATGGCCGCAATACCCATGGTTATAATACCCAAATTATGGCCGAAATACCCATGGTTATAATACCCAAATTATGGCCAAAATAACCATGGTTATAATACCCAAATTATGGCCGAAATAACCATGGTTATAATACCCAAATTATGGCCGAAATAACCATGGTTATAATACCCAAATTATGGAGAAAATAACCTTGGTTATAATAAAAAAATTATGGCCCAAATAACCATGGTTATAATACCCAAATTATGGACGAAGTAACCATGGTTATATATACCCCAATTATGGCCGAAATACCCATGGTTATAATACCCAAATTATGGCCGAAATAACCATGGTTATAGTACCCAAACTATGGCCGAAATAACCATGGTTATAGTACCCAAATTATTGCAGAAATACCCATGGTTATAATACCAAAATTATGGCCAAAATAACCATGGTTATAATACGCAAATTATGGACGAAATAACCATGGTTATATATACCCCAATTATGGCCGAAATACCCATGGTTATAATACCCAAATTATGGCCGCAATACCCATGGTTATAATAACCAAATTATGGCCGAAATATCCATGGTTATAATACCCAAATTATGGCCAAAATAACCATGGTTATAATACCCAAATTATGGCCGAAATAACCATGGTTATAATACCCAAATTATGGCCGAAATAACCATGGTTATAATACCCAAATTATGGCCAAAATAACCATGGTTATAATACCCAAATTATGGCCCAAATAACCATGGTTATAATATCCAAATTATGGCCGAAATAACCATGGTTATAATACCCAAATTATGGCCGAAATAGCCATGGTTAGAATACCCAAATTATGGCCTAAATAACCATGGTTATAATGCCCAAATTATGGCCGAAATACCCATGGTTATAATACCCAAATTATGGCCGAAATACCCATGGTTATAATACCCAAATTATGGTCGAAATAACCATGGTTATAATACACAAATTATGGCCAAAATAACCATGGTTATCATACCCAAATTATGGCCGAAATAACCATGGTTATAATACCCAAATTATGGACGAAATAACCTTGGTTATATATACCCAAATTATGGCCGAAATAACCATGGTTATAATAGCCCAATTATGGCCGAAATACCCACGGTTATGATACCCAAATTATGCCCGAAATACCCATGGTTATAGTACCCAAATTATGCAGAAATACCCATGGTTATAATACCCAAATTATGGCCGAAATAACCACGATTATAATACCCAAATTATGGCCAAAATACCCATGGTTGTAATACCCAAATTATCGCCGAAATATCCATGGTTATAATACCCAAATTATGGCCGAAATAACCATGGTTATAATACCCAAATTGTGGACGAAATAACCATAGTTATATATACCCCAATTATGGCCGAAATAACCATGGTTATAATACCCAAATTATGGCCGAAATACCCCTGGTCATAATACCCAAATTATGGCCGAAATAACCATGGTTATAATACCCAAATTATGGACGAAATAATTATGGTTATATATACCCCAATAATGACCGAAATACCCATGGTTATAATACCCAAATTATGGCCGAAATAGCCATGGTTATAATACCCAAATCATGGCCGAAATAACCATGGTTATAATATCCAAAATATGGCCGAAATAGCCATGGTTATAATACCCAAATTATGGCCTAAATTACCATGGTTATAATTCCCAAATTATGGCCGAGATACCCATGGTAATAATACCCAAATTATGGCCGAAATACCCATGGTTATAATACCCAAATTATGGTCGAAATAACCATGGTTATAATACACAAATTATGGCCAAAATAACCATGGTTATCATACCCAAATTATGGCCGAAATAACCATGGTTATAATACCCAAATTATGGACGAAATAACCATAATTATATATACCCCAATTATGGCCGAAATAACCATGGTTATAATAGCCCAATTATGGCCGAAATACCCACGGTTATGATACCCATATTATGGCCGAAATACCCATGGTTATAGTACCCAAATTATGCAGAAATACCCATAATTATAATACCTAAATTATGGCCGAAATAACCACGATTATAATACTCAAATTATGGCCGAAATACCCATGGTTATAATACCCAAATTATGGCCGAACTATCCCTGGTTATAATACCCAACTTATGACCGAGATAACCATGCTAAAAATACCCAAATTGTGGACAAAATAACAATAGTTATATATACCCCAATTATGGCCGAAATAACCATGGTTATAATACCCAAATTATGGTCGAAATAACCATGGTTATAATACCCAAATTATGGCCGAAATAGCCATGGTTATAATATCCAAATTATGGCCGAAATAGCCATGGTTATAGTACCCAAATTATGCAGAAATACCCATGGTTATAATACCCAATATATGGCCGAAATAACCAATGTTATAATACCCAAATTATGGTCGAAATAACCATGGTTATAATACCCAAATTATGGGCGAAATAGCCATGGTTATAATACCCAAATTATGGCCGAAATAACCATGGTTATAATACTCAAATTATGGCCTAAATAACCATGGTTATAGTACCCAAATTATGCAGAAATAACCATGGTTATAATACACAAATTGTGGCCGAAATACCCATGGTTATAATACCCAAATTATGGCCGAAATACCCATGGTTATAATACCCAAATTATTGTCGAAATAACCATGGTTATAATACCCAAATTATGGCCAAAATAACCATTGTTATCATACCCAAATTATGGCCGAAATAACCATGGTTATAATACCCAAATTATGGACGAAATAACCATGGTTATATATACCCCAATTATGACCGAAATAACCATGGTTATAATACCGCAATTATGGCCGAAATACCCACGGTTATGATACCCAAATTATGGCCGAAATACCCATGGTTATAATACCCAAATTATGGCCGAAATAACAATTGTTATAATACCCAAATTATGGCCGAAATAACCATGGTTATAATACCCAAACTATGGTCGAAATAACCATGGTTATAATACCCAAATTATCGCTAAAATAACCATGGTTATCATACCCAAATTAAAGCCGAAATAACCATGGTTATAATTCCCAAATTATGGACGAAATAACCATGGTTATATATACCCCAATTATGGTCGAAATAACCATGGTTATAATACCCAAATTATGGCCGAAATAACCATGGTTATAATACCCCAATTATGGCCGAAATACCCATTGTTATGATACCCGAATTATGGCCGAAATACCCATGGTTATAATACCCAAATTATGGCCGAAATAACCATGATTATAATACTCAAATTATGGCCGAAATAGCCATGGTTATAATACCCAAGTTATGCAGAAATACCCATGGTTATAATACCCAAATTATGGCCGAAATACCCATGGTTATAATACCCAAATTATGACCGAAATACCCATGGTTATAATACCCAAATTATGGTCGAAATACCCATGGTTATAATACCCAAATTATGGCCAAAATAACCATGGTTATCATACCCAAATTATGGCCGAAATAACCATGGTTATAATACCCAAATTATGGACGAAATAACCATGGTTATAATACCCAAATTATGGCCGAAATACCCATGGTTATAATACCCAAATTATGGCCGAAATAGCCATGGTTATAATACCCAAATTTTGGCCGAGATACCCATGGTTATAACACCCAAATTATGGCCGAAATACCCATTGTTATAATACCCGAATTATGGCCGAAATAGCCATGGTTATAATACCCAAATTATGGCCGAGATACCCATGGTTATAACACCCAAATTATGGCCGAAATACCCATGGTTGTAATACCCAAATTATGGCCTGAATACCCACGGTTATGATACCCGAATTATGACCGAAATACCCATGGTTATAATACTCAAATTATGGCCGAAATAGCCATGGTTATAATACCCAAATTATGGCCGAGATACCCATGGTTATAACACCCAAATTATGGCCGAAATACCCATGGTTGTAATACCCAAATTATGGCCGAAATACCCACGGTTATGATACCCGAATTATGACCGAAATACCCATGGTTATAATACCCGAATTATGACCGAAATACCCATGGTTATAATACTCAAATTATGGCCGAAATAGCCATGGTTATAATACCCAAATTATGGCCGAAATACCCATGGTTAAAATACCCAAATTATGGTCGAAATAACCATGGTTATAATACCCAAATTATGGCCAAAATAACCATTGTTATCACACCCAAATTATGGCCGAAATAACCATGGTTATAATACCCAAATTATGGACGAAATAACCATGGTTATATATACCCCAATTATGACCGAAATAACCATGGTTATAATACCGCAATTATGGCCGAAATACCCACGGTTATGATACCCAAATTATGGCCGAAATACCCATGGTTATAATACCCAAATTATGGCCGAAATAACCATTGTTATAATACCCAAATTATGGCCGAAATAACCATGGTTATAATACCCAAACTATGGTCTAAATAACCATGGTTATAATACCCAAATTATCGCTAAAATAACCATGGTTATCATACCCAAATTATAGCCGAAATAACCATGGTTATAATACCCAAATTATGGACGAAATAACAATGGTTATATATACCCCAATTATGGCCGAAATACCCATGGTTATAATACCCAAATTATGGCCGAAATAACCATGGTTATAATACCCAAATTATGGCCGAAATAGCCATGATTATAATACCCAAATTATGGCCGAAATAACCATGGTTATAATACCCAATTATGGCCGAAATACCCATTGTTATGATACCCGAATTATGGCCGAAATACTAATGGTTATAATACCCAAATTATGGCCGAAATAACCGTGGTTATAATACCCAAATTATGGCCGAAATAACCACGATTATAATACCCAAATTATGGCAAAAATACCCATGGTTATAGTACCCAAATTATGGCAGAAATACCCATGGTTATAATACCCAAATTATGGCCAAAATAACCATGATTATAATTTTCAAATTATGGCCGAAATAACCATGGTTATAGTACCCAAATTATGGCCGAAATAACCATGGTTATAGTACCCAAATTATGGCAGAAATGCCCATGGTTATAATACCAAAATTATGGCCAAAATAACCATGGTTATAATGCCCAAATTATGGACGAAATAACCATGGTTTAATATACCCCAATTATGGCCGAAATACCCATGGTTATAATACCCAAATTATGGCCGCAATACCCATGGTTATAATACCCAAATTATGGCCGAAATACCCATGGTTATAATACCCAAATTATGGCCAAAATAACCATGGTTATAATACCCAAATTATGGCCGAAATAACCATGGTTATAATACCCAAATTATGGCCGAAATAACCATGGTTATAATACCCAAATTATGGCCAAAATAACCTTGGTTATAATAAAAAAATTATGGCCCAAATAACCATGGTTATAATACCCAAATTATGGACGAAATAACCATGGTTATATATACCCCAATTATGGCCGAAATACCCATGGTTATAATACCCAAATTATGGCCGAAATAACCATGGTTATAGTACCCAAACTATGGCCGAAATAACCATGGTTATAGTACCCAAATTATTGCAGAAATACCCATGGTTATAATACCAAAATTATGGCCAAAATAACCATGGTTATAATACGCAAATTATGGACGAAATAACCATGGTTATATATACCCCAATTATGGCCGAAATACCCATGGTTATAATACCCAAATTATGGCCGCAATACCCATGGTTATAATAACCAAATTATGGCCGAAATACCCATGGTTATAATACCCAAATTATGGCCAAAATAACCATGGTTATAATACCCAAATTATGGCCGAAATAACCATGGTTATAATATCCAAATTATGGCCGAAATAACCATGGTTATAATTCCCAAATTATGGCCGAAATAGCCATGGTTAGAATACCCAAATTATGGCCTAAATAACCATGGTTATAATGCCCAAATTATGGCCGAAATACCCATGGTTATAATACCCAAATTATGGCCGAAATACCCATGATTATAATACCCAAATTATGGTCGAAATAACCATGGTTATAATACACAAATTATGGCCAAAATAACCATGGTTATCATACCCAAATTATGGCCGAAATAACCATGGTTATAATACCCAAATTATCGACGAAATAACCTTGGTTATATATACCCAAATTATGGCCGAAATAACCATGGTTATAATAGCCCAATTATGGCCGAAATACCCACGGTTATGATACCCAAATTATGCCCAGAAATACCCATGGTTATAGTACCCAAATTATGCAGAAATGCCCATGGTTATAATACCCAAATTATGGCCGAAATAACCGCGATTATAATACCCAAATTATGGCCAAAATACCCATGGTTGTAATACCCAAATTATCGCCGAAATATCCATGGTTATAATACCCAAATTATGGCCGAAATAACCATGGTTATAATACCCAAATTGTGGACGAAATAACCATAGTTATATATACCCCAATTATGGCCGAAATAACCATGGTTATAATACCCAAATTATGGCCGAAATACCCCTGGTCATAATACCCAAATTATGGCCGAAATAACCATGGTTATAATACCCAAATTATGGCCAAAATAACCATGGTTATAATACCCAAATTATGGCCCAAATAACCATGGTTATAAAACCCAAATTATGGACGAAATAACCATGGTTATATATACCCCAATAATGACCGAAATACCCATGGTTATAATACCCAAATTATGGCCGAAATAGCCATGGTTATAATACCCAAATCATGGCCCAAATAACCATGGTTATGATATCCAAATTATGGCCGAAATAACCATGGTTATAATACAAAAATTATGGCCGAAATAACCATGGTTATAATACCCAAATTATGGCCGAAATAACCATGGTTATAATACCCAAATTATGGCCGCAATACCCGTGGTTATAATACCCAAATTATGGCCGAAATACCCATGGTTATAATACCCAAATTATGGCCAAAATAACCATGGTTATAATACCCAAATTATGGCCGAAATAACCATGGTTATAATACCCAAATTATGGTCGAAATAACCATGGTTATAATACCCAAATTATGGCCAAAATAACCATGGTTATAATACCCAAATTATGGCCCAAATAACCACGGTTATAATACCCAAATTATGGACGAAATAACCATGGTTATATATACCCCAATTATGGCCGAAATACCCATGGTTATAATACCCAAATTATGGCCGCAATACCCATGGTTATAATACCCAAATTATGGCCGAAATACCCATGGTTATAATACCCAAATTATGGCCGAAATAACCATGGTTATAATACCCAAATTATGGCCGCAATACCCGTGGTTATAATACCCAAATTATGGCCGAAATACCCATGGTTATAATACCCAAATTATGGCCAAAATAACCATGGTTATAATACCCAAATTATGGCCGAAATAACCATGGTTATAATACCCAAATTATGGTCGAAATAACCATGGTTATAATACCCAAATTATGGCCAAAATAACCATGGTTATAATACCCAAATTATGGCCCAAATAACCACGGTTATAATACCCAAATTATGGACGAAATAACCATGGTTATATATACCCCAATTATGGCCGAAATACCCATGGTTATAATACCCAAATTATGGCCGCAATACCCATGGTTATAATACCCAAATTATGGCCGAAATACCCATGGTTATAATACCCAAATTATGGCCAAAATAACCATGGTTATAATACAAAAATTATGGCCGAAATAACCATGGTTATAATACCCAAATTATGGCCGAAATAACCATGGTTATAATACCCAAATTATGGCCAAAATAACCTTGGTTATAATAAAAAAATTATGGCCCAAATAACCATGGTTATAATACCCAAATTATGGCCGAAATACCCATGGTTATAATACCCAAATTATGGTCGAAATAACCATGGTTATAATACACAAATTATGGCCAAAATAACCATGGTTATAATACCCAAATTATGGCCGAAATAACCATGGTTATAATACCAAAATTATGGCCAAAATAACCATGGTTATCATACGCAAATTATGGACGAAATAACCATGGTTATATATACCCCAATTATGGCCGAAATAACCATGGTTATAATACCCAAATTATGGCCGAAATAACCATGGTTATATATACCCCAATAATGACCGAAATACCCATGGTTATAATACCCAAATTATGGCCGAAATAGCCATGGTTATAATACCCAAATTATGGCCGAAATAACCATGGTTATAATATCAAAATTATGGCCGAAATAACCATGGTTATAATACCCAAATTATGGCCGAAATAGCCATGGTTAGAATACCAAAATTATGGCCTAAATTACCATGGTTATAATGCCCAAATTATGGCCGAAATACCCATGGTTATAATACCCAAATTATGGCCGAAATACCCATGGTTATAATACCCAAATTATGGTCGAAATAACCATGGTTATAATACACAAATTATGGCCAAAATAACCATGGTTATCATACCCAAATTATTGCCGAAATAACCATGGTTATAATACCCAAATTATGGATGAAATAACCATAATTATATATACCCCAATTATGGCCGAAATAACCATGGTTATAATAGCCCAATTATGGCCGAAATACCCACGGTTATGATTCCCAAATTATGGCCGAAATACCCATGGTTATAGTACCCAAATTATGCAGGAATACCCATGGTTATAATACCCAAATTATGGCCGAAATAACCGCGATTATAATACCCAAATTATGGCCGAAATACCCATGGTTATAATACCCAAATTATGGCCGAACTATCCATGGTTATAATACCCAACTTATGGCCGAGATAACCATGCTGAAAATACCCAAATTGTGGACGAAATAACAATACTTATATATACCCCAATTATGGCCGAAATAACCATGGTTATAATACTCAAATTATGGCCGAAATACCCCTGGTCATAATACCCAAATTATGGCCGAAATAGCCATGGTTATAATACCCAAATTGTGGACGAAATAACAATAGTTATATATACCCGAATTATGGCCGAAATAACCATGGTTATAATACTCAAATTATGGCCGAAATACCCCTGGTCATAATACCCAAATTATGGCCGAAATAGCCATGGTTATAGTACCCAAATTATGCAGAAATACCCATGGTTATAATACCCAATATATGGCCGAAATAACCAATGTTATAATACCCAAATTATGGTCGAAATAACCATGGTTATAATACCCAAATTATGGCCGAAATAGCCATGGTTATAATACCCAAATTATAGCCGAAATAACCATGGTTATAATACTCAAATTATGGCCTAAATAACCATGGTTATAGTACCCAAATTATGCAGAAATAACCATGGTTATAATACACAAATTGTGGCCGAAATACCCATGGTTATAATACCCAAATTATGGCCGAAATACCCATGGTTATAAAACCCAAATTATGGACGAAATAACCATGGTTATATATACCCCAATAATGACCGAAATACCCATGGTTATAATACCCAAATTATGGCCGAAATAGCCATGGTTATAATACCCAAATCATGGCCCAAATAACCATGGTTATGATATCCAAATTATGGCCGAAATAACCATGGTTATAATACCCAAATTATGGCCGAAATAGCCATGGTTATAATACCCAAATTATGGCCTAAATTACCATGGTTATAATGCCCAAATTATGGCCGAGATACCCATGGTTATAATACCCAAATTATGGCCGAAATACCCATGGTTATAATACCCAAATTATGGTCGAAATAACCATGGTTATAATACACAAATTATGGCCAAAATAACCATGGTTATCATACCCAAATTATGGCCGAAATAACCATGGTTATAATACCCAAATTATGGACGAAATAACCATAATTATATATACCCCAATTATGGCCGAAATAACCATGGTTATAATAGCCCAATTATGGCCGAAATACCCACGGTTATGATACCCAAATTATGGCCGAAATACCCATGGTTATAGTACCCAAATTATGCAGAAATACCCATGGTTATAATACCCAAATTATGGTTGAAATAACCACGATTATAATACCCAAATTATGGCCGAAATACCCATGGTTATAATACCCAAATTATGGCCGAACTATCCATGGTTATAATACCCAACTTATGGCCGAGATAACCATGCTTATAATACCCAAATTGTGGACAAAATAACAATAGTTATATATACCCCAATTATGGCCGAAATAACCATGGTTATAATACTCAAATTATGGCCGAAATACCCCTGGTCATAATACCCAAATTATGGCCGAAATAGCCATGGTTATAATACCCAAATTGTGGACGAAATAACAATAGTTATATATACCCCAATTATGGCCGAAATAACCATGGTTATAATACTCAAATTATGGCCGAAATACCCCTGGTCATAATACCCAAATTATGGCCGAAATAGCCATGGTTATAGTACCCAAATTATGCAGAAATACCCATGGTTATAATACCCAATATATGGCCGAAATAACCAATGTTATAATACCCAAATTATGGTCGAAATAACCATGGTTATAATACCCAAATTATGGCCGAAATAGCCATGGTTATAATACCCAAATTATGGCCGAAATAACCATGGTTATAAAACTCAAATTATGGCCTAAATAACCATGGTTATAGTACCAAAATTATGCAGAAATAACCATGGTTATAATACACAAATTGTGGCCGAAATACCCATGGTTATAATACCCAAATTATGGCCGAAATACCCATGGTTATAATACCCAAATTATTGTCGAAATAACCATGGTTATAATACCCAAATTATGGCCAAAATAACCATTGTTATCATACCCAAATTATGGCCGAAATAACCATGGTTATAATACCCAAATTATGGACGAAATAACCATGGTTATATATACCCCAATTATGACCGAAATAACCATGGTTATAATACCGCAATTATGGCCGAAATACCCACGGTTATGATACCCAAATTATGGCCGAAATACCCATGGTTATAATACCCAAATTATGGCCGAAATAACAATTGTTATAATACCCAAATTATGGCCGAAATAACCAAGGTTATAATACCCAAGCTATGGTCGAAATAACCATGGTTATAATACCCAAATTATCGCTAAAATAACCATGGTTATCATACCCAAATTATAGCCGAAATAACCATGGTTATAATACCCAAATTATGAACGAAATAACCATGGTTATATATACCCCAATTATGGCCGAAATAACCATGGTTATAATACCCCAATTATGGCCGAAATACCCACGGTTATGATACCCGAATTATGGCCGAAATACCCATAGTTATAATACCCAAATTATGGCCGAAATAACCATGGTTATAATACCCAAATTATGGCCGAAATAACCATGGTTATAATACCCCAATTATGGCCGAAATACCCATTGTTATGATACCCGAATTATGGCCGGAATACCCATGGTTATAATACCCAAATTATGGCCGAAATAACCATGATTATAATACCCAAATTATGGCCGAAATAGCCATGGTTATAATACCCAAGTTATGCAGAAATACCCATGGTTATAATACCCAAATTATGGCCGAAATACCCATGGTTATCATACTCAAATTATGACCGAAATACCCATGGTTATAATACCCAAATTATGGTCGAAATACCCATGGTTATAATACCCAAATTATGGCCAAAATAACCATGGTTATCATACCCAAATTATGGCCGAAATAACCATGGTTATAATACCCAAATTATGGACGAAATAACCATGGTTATATATACCCCAATTATGGCCGAATTAACCATGGTTATAATACCCCAATTATGGCCGAAATACCCACGGTTATGATACCCGAATTATGGCCGAAATACCCATGGTTATAATACCCAAATTATGGCCGAAATAACCATGGTTATAATACCCAAATTATGGCCGAAATAGCCATGGTTATAATACCCAAATTATGGCCGAAATACCCATGGTTACAATACCCAAATTATGGCCGAAATAACCATGGTTATAATACCCAAATTATGGCCGAAATAACCATGGTTATAATTCCCAAATTATGGCCGAAATAACCATGGTTATAGTACCCAAATTATGGCCGAAATAACCATGGTTATAGTACCCAAATTATGGCAGAAATACCCATGGTTATAATACCAAAATTATGGCCAAAATAACCATGGTTATAATGCCCAAATTATGGACGAAATAACCATGGTTTAATATACCCCAATTATGGCCGAAATACCCATGGTTATAATACCCAAATTATGGCCGCAATACCCGTGGTTATAATACCCAAATTATGGCCGAAATACCCATGGTTATAATACCCAAATTATGGCCAAAATAACCATGGTTATAATACCCAAATTATGGCCGAAATAACCATGGTTATAATACCCAAATTATGGTCGAAATAACCATGGTTATAATACCCAAATTATGGCCAAAATAACCATGGTTATAATACCCAAATTATGGCCCAAATAACCACGGTTATAATACCCAAATTATGGACGAAATAACCATGGTTATATATACCCCAGATATGGCCGAAATACCCATGGTTATAATACCCAAATTATGGCCGCAATACCCATGGTTATAATACCCAAATTATGGCCGAAATACCCATGGTTATAATACCCAAATTATGGCCAAAATAACCATGGTTATAATACAAAAATTATGGCCGAAATAACCATGGTTATAATACCCAAATTATGGCCGAAATAACCATGGTTATAATACCCAAATTATGGCCAAAATAACCTTGGTTATAATAAAAAAATTATGGCCCAAATAACCATGGTTATAATACCCAAATTATGGACGAAATAACCATGGTTATATATACCCCAATTATGGCCGAAATACCCATGGTTATAATACCCAAATTATGGCCGAAATAACCATGGTTATAGTACCCAAATTATGGCCGAAATAACCATGGTTATAGTACCCAAATTATTGCAGAAATACCCATGGTTATAATACCAAAATTATGGCCAAAATAACCATGGTTATCATACGCAAATTATGGACGAAATAACCATGGTTATATATACCCCAATTATGGCCGAAATAACCATGGTTATAATACCCAAATTATGGCCGAAATAACCATGGTTATATATACCCCAATAATGACCGAAATACCCATGGTTATAATACCCAAATTATGGCCGAAATAGCCATGGTTATAATACCCAAATTATGGCCGAAATAACCATGGTTATAATATCAAAATTATGGCCGAAATAACCATGGTTATAATACCCAAATTATGGCCGAAATAGCCATGGTTAGAATACCAAAATTATGGCCTAAATTACCATGGTTATAATGCCCAAATTATGGCCGAAATACCCATGGTTATAATACCCAAATTATGGCCGAAATACCCATGGTTATAATACCCAAATTATGGTCGAAATAACCATGGTTATAATACACAAATTATGGCCAAAATAACCATGGTTATCATACCCAAATTATTGCCGAAATAACCATGGTTATAATACCCAAATTATGGATGAAATAACCATAATTATATATACCCCAATTATGGCCGAAATAACCATGGTTATAATAGCCCAATTATGGCCGAAATACCCACGGTTATGATTCCCAAATTATGGCCGAAATACCCATGGTTATAGTACCCAAATTATGCAGGAATACCCATGGTTATAATACCCAAATTATGGCCGAAATAACCGCGATTATAATACCCAAATTATGGCCGAAATACCCATGGTTATAATACCCAAATTATGGCCGAACTATCCATGGTTATAATACCCAACTTATGGCCGAGATAACCATGCTGAAAATACCCAAATTGTGGACGAAATAACAATACTTATATATACCCCAATTATGGCCGAAATAACCATGGTTATAATACTCAAATTATGGCCGAAATACCCCTGGTCATAATACCCAAATTATGGCCGAAATAGCCATGGTTATAATACCCAAATTGTGGACGAAATAACAATAGTTATATATACCCGAATTATGGCCGAAATAACCATGGTTATAATACTCAAATTATGGCCGAAATACCCCTGGTCATAATACCCAAATTATGGCCGAAATAGCCATGGTTATAGTACCCAAATTATGCAGAAATACCCATGGTTATAATACCCAATATATGGCCGAAATAACCAATGTTATAATACCCAAATTATGGTCGAAATAACCATGGTTATAATACCCAAATTATGGCCGAAATAGCCATGGTTATAATACCCAAATTATAGCCGAAATAACCATGGTTATAATACTCAAATTATGGCCTAAATAACCATGGTTATAGTACCCAAATTATGCAGAAATAACCATGGTTATAATACACAAATTGTGGCCGAAATACCCATGGTTATAATACCCAAATTATGGCCGAAATACCCATGGTTATAATACCCAAATTATGGCCGAAATAACCATGGTTATAATACACAAATTGTGGCCGAAATACCCATAGTTATAATACCCAAATTATGGCCGAAATAGCCATGGTTATAATACCCAAGTTATGCAGAAATACCCATGGTTATAATACCCAAATTATGGCCGAAATACCCATGGTTATAATACCCAAATTATGACCGAAATACCCATGGTTATAATACCCAAATTATGGTCGAAATACCCATGGTTATAATACCCAAATAACGGCCAAAATAACCATGGTTATCATCCCCAAATTATGGCCGAAATAGCCATGGTTATAATACCAAAGTTATGCAGAAATACCCATGGTTTTAATACCCAAATTATGGCCGAAATAACCATGGTTATAATACCCAAATTATGGACGAAATAACCATGGTTATATATACCCCAATTATGGCCGAATTAACCATGGTTATAATACCCCAATTATGGCCGAAATACCCACGGTTATGATACCCGAATTATGGCCGAAATACCCATGGTTATAATACCCAAATTATGGCCGAAATAACCATGGTTATAATACCCAAATTATGGCCGAAATAGCCATGGTTATAATACCCAAATTATGGCCGAAATACCCATGGTTATAATACCCAAATTATGGCCGAAATAGCCATGGTTATAATACCCAAATTATGGCCGAGATACCCATGGTTATAACACCCAAATTATGGCCGAAATACCCATGGTTTTAATACCCAAATTATGGCCGAAATAGCCATTGTTATAATACCCAAATTATGGCCAAAATAACCATGGTTATAATGCCCAAATTATGGCCGAAATACCCATGGTTATCATCCCCAAATTATGGCCGAAATAGCCATGGTTATAATACCAAAGTTATGCAGAAATACCCATGGTTTTAATACCCAAATTATGGCCGAAATACCCATGGTTGTAATACCCAAATTATGGCCGAAATACCCACGGTTATGATACCCGAATTATGACCGATATACCCATGGTTATAATACTCAAATTATGGCCGAAATAGCCATGGTTATAATACCCAAATTATGGCCGAAATACCCATGGTTATAATACCCAAATGATGGCCGAAATAGCCATGGTTATAATACCCAAATTATGGACGAAATAACCATGGTTATATATACCCCAATTATGGCCGAAATACCCATGGTTATAATACCCAAATTATGGCCGAAATAACCATGGTTATAGTACCCAAACTATGGCCGAAATAACCATGGTTATAGTACCCAAATTATTGCAGAAATACCCATGGTTATAATACCAAAATTATGGCCAAAATAACCATGGTTATAATACGCAAATTATGGACGAAATAACCATGGTTATATATACCCCAATTATGGCCGAAATACCCATGGTTATAATACCCAAATTATGGCCGCAATACCCATGGTTATAATAACCAAATTATGGCCGAAATACCCATGGTTATAATACCCAAATTATGGCCAAAATAACCATGGTTATAATACCCAAATTATGGCCCAAATAACCATGGTTATAATATCCAAATTATGGCCGAAATAACCATGGTTATAATACCCAAATTATGGCCGAAATAGCCATGGTTAGAATACCCAAATTATGGCCTAAATAACCATGGTTATAATGCCCAAATTATGGCCGAAATACCCATGGTTATAATACCCAAATTATGGCCGAAATACCCATGGCTATAATACCCAAATTATGGTCGAAATAACCATGGTTATAATACACAAATTATGGCGAAAATAACCATGGTTATCATACCCAAATTATGGCCGAAATAACCATGGTTATAATACCCAAATTATGGACGAAATAACCTTGGTTATATATACCCAAATTATGGCCGAAATAACCATGGTTATAATACCCAAATTGTGGACGAAATAACCATAGTTATATATACCCCAATTATGGCCGAAATAACCATGGTTATAATACCCAAATTATGGCCGAAATACCCCTGGTCATAATACCCAAATTATGGCCGAAATAACCATGGTTATAATACCCAAATTATGGCCAAAATAACCATGGTTATAATACCCAAATTATGGACGAAATAATTATGGTTATATATACCCCAATAATGACCGAAATACCCATGGTTATAATACCCAAATTATGGCCGAAATAGCCATGGTTATAATACTCAAATCATGGCCGAAATAACCATGGTTATAATATCCAAAATATGGCCGAAATAACCATGGTTATAATACCCAAATTATGGCCGAAATAGCCATGGTTATAATACCCAAATTATGGCCTAAATTACCATGGTTATAATGCCCAAATTATGGCCGAGATACCCATGGTTATAATACCCAAATTATGGCCGAAATACCCATGGTTATAATACCCAAATTATGGTCGAAATAACCATGGTTATAATACACAAATTATGGCCAAAATAACCATGGTTATCATACCCAAATTATGGCCGAAATAACCATGGTTATAATACCCAAATTATGGACGAAATAACCATAATTATATATACCCCAATTATGGCCGAAATAACCATGGTTATAATAGCCCAATTATGGCCGAAATACCCACGGTTATGATACCCATATTATGGCCGAAATACCCATGGTTATAGTACCCAAATTATGCAGAAATACCCATAATTATAATACCTAAATTATGGCCGAAATAACCACGATTATAATACCCAAATTATGGCCGAAATACCCATGGTTATAATACCCAAATTATGGCCGAACTATCCCTGGTTATAATACCCAACTTATGGCCGAGATAACCATGCTTATAATACCCAAATTGTGGACAAAATAACAATAGTTATATATACCCCAATTATGGCCGAAATAACCATGGTTATAATACCCAAATTATGGTCGAAATAACCATGGTTATAATACCCAAATTATGGCCGAAATAGCCATCTTTATAATATCCAAATTATGGCCGAAATAGCCATGGTTATAGTACCCAAATTATGCAGAAATACCCATGGTTATAGTACCCAATATATGGCCGAAATAACCAATGTTATAATACCCAAATTATGGTCGAAATAACCATGGTTATAATACCCAAATTATGGGCGAAATAGCCATGGTTATAATACCCAAATTATGGCCGAAATAACCATGGTTATAATACTCAAATTATGGCCTAAATAACCATGGTTATAGTACCCAAATTATGCAGAAATAACCATGGTTATAATACACAAATTGTGGCCGAAATACCCATGGTTATAATACCCAAATTATGGCCGAAATACCCATGGTTATAATACCCAAATTATTGTCGAAATAACCATGGTTATAATACCCAAATTATGGCCAAAATAACCATTGTTATCATACCCAAATTATGGCCGAAATAACCATGGTTATAATACCCAAATTATGGACGAAATAACCATGGTTATATATACCCCAATTATGACCGAAATAACCATGGTTATAATACCGCAATTATGGCCGAAATACCCACGGTTATGATACCCAAATTATGGCCGAAATACCCATGGTTATAATACCCAAATTATGGCCGAAATAACAATTGTTATAATACCCAAATTATGGCCGAAATAACCATGGTTATAATACCCAAACTATGGTCGAAATAACCATGGTTATAATACCCAAATTATCGCTAAAATAACCATGGTTATCATACCCAAATTAAAGCCGAAATAACCATGGTTATAATTCCCAAATTATGGACGAAATAACCATGGTTATATATACCCCAATTATGGCCGAAATAACCATGGTTATAATACCCCAATTATGGCCGAAATACCCACGGTTATGATACCCGAATTATGGCCGAAATACCCATAGTTATAATACCCAAATTATGGCCGAAATAACCATGGTTATAATACCCAAATTATGGCCGAAATAACCATGGTTATAATACCCCAATTATGGCCGAAATACCCATTGTTATGATACCCGAATTATGGCCGAAATACCCATGGTTATAATACCCAAATTATGGCCGAAATAACCATGATTATAATACTCAAATTATGGCCGAAATAGCCATGGTTATAATACCCAAGTTATGCAGAAATACCCATGGTTATAATAACCAAATTATGGCCGAAATACCCATGGTTATAATACCCAAATTATGACCGAAATACCCATGGTTATAATACCCAAATTATGGTCGAAATACCCATGGTTATAATACCCAAATTATGGCCAAAATAACCATGGTTATCATACCCAAATTATGGCCGAAATAACCATGGTTATAATACCCAAATTATGGACGAAATAACCATGGTTATAATACCCAAATTATGGCCGAAATACCCATGGTTATAATACCCAAATTATGGCCGAAATAGCCATGGTTATAATACCCAAATTATGGCCGAGATACCCATGGTTATAACACCCAAATTATGGCCGAAATACCCATTGTTATAATACCCGAATTATAGCCGAAATAGCCATGGTTATAATACCCAAATTATGGCCGAGATACCCATGGTTATAACACCCAAATTATGGCCGAAATACCCATGGTTGTAATACCCAAATTATGGCCGAAATACCCACGGTTATGATACCCGAATTATGACCGAAATACCCATGGTTATAATACTCAAATTATGGCCGAAATAGCCATGGTTATAATACCCAAATTATGGCCGAGATACCCATGGTTATAACACCCAAATTATGGCCGAAATACCCATGGTTGTAATACCCAAATTATGGCCGAAATACCCACGGTTATGATACCCGAATTATGACCGAAATACCCATGGTTATAATACCCGAATTATGACCGAAATACCCATGGTTATAATACTCAAATTATGGCCGAAATAGCCATGGTTATAATACCCAAATTATGGCCGAAATACCCATGGTTAAAATACCCAAATTATGGTCGAAATAACCATGGTTATAATACCCAAATTATGGCCAAAATAACCATTGTTATCATACCCAAATTATGGCCGAAATAACCATGGTTATAATACCCAAATTATGGACGAAATAACCATGGTTATATATACCCCAATTATGACCGAAATAACCATGGTTATAATACCGCAATTATGGCCGAAATACCCACGGTTATGATACCCAAATTATGGCCGAAATACCCATGGTTATAATACCCAAATTATGGACGAAATAACAATGGTTATATATACCCCAATTATGGCCGAAATACCCATGGTTATAATACCCAAATTATGGCCGAAATAACCATGGTTATAATACCCAAATTATGGCCGAAATAGCCATGATTATAATACCCAAATTATGGCCGAAATAACCGTGGTTATAATACCCAAATTATGGCCGAAATAACCACGATTATAATACCCAAATTATGGCAAAAATACCCATGGTTATAGTACCCAAATTATGGCAGAAATACCCATGGTTATAATACCCAAATTATGGCCAAAATAACCATGATTATAATTCCCAAATTATGGCCGAAATAACCATGGTTATAGTACCCAAATTATGGCCGAAATAACCATGGTTATAGTACCCAAATTATGGCAGAAATGCCGATGGTTATAATACCAAAATTATGGCCAAAATAACCATGGTTATAATGCCCAAATTATGGACGAAATAACCATGGTTTAATATACCCCAATTATGGCCGAAATACCCATGGTTATAATACCCAAATTATGGCCGCAATACCCATGGTTATAATACCCAAATTATGGCCGAAATACCCATGGTTATAATACCCAAATTATGGCCAAAATAACCATGGTTATAATACCCAAATTATGGCCGAACTAACCATGGTTATAATACCCAAATTATGGCCCAAATAACCATGGTTATAATACCCAAATTATGGCCAAAATAACCTTGGTTATAATAAAAAAATTATGGCCCAAATAACCATGGTTATAATACCCAAATTATGGACGAAATAACCATGGTTATAATACCCAAATTATGGCCAAAATAACCATGATTATAATTCCCAAATTATGGCCGAAATAACCATGGTTATAGTACCCAAATTATGGCCGAAATAACCATGGTTATAGTACCCAAATTATGGCAGAAATGCCGATGGTTATAATACCAAAATTATGGCCAAAATAACCATGGTTATAATGCCCAAATTATGGACGAAATAACCATGGTTTAATATACCCCAATTATGGCCGAAATACCCATGGTTATAATACCCAAATTATGGCCGCAATACCCATGGTTATAATACCCAAATTATGGCCGAAATACCCATGGTTATAATACCCAAATTATGGCCAAAATAACCATGGTTATAATACCCAAATTATGGCCGAACTAACCATGGTTATAATACCCAAATTATGGCCCAAATAACCATGGTTATAATACCCAAATTATGGCCAAAATAACCTTGGTTATAATAAAAAAATTATGGCCCAAATAACCATGGTTATAATACCCAAATTATGGACGAAATAACCATGGTTATATATACCCCAATTATGGCCGAAATACCCATGGTTATAATACCCAAATTATGGCCGAAATAACCATGGTTATAGTACCCAAACTATGGCCGAAATAACCATGGTTATAGTACCCAAATTATTGCAGAAATACCCATGGTTATAATACCAAAATTATGGCCAAAATAACCATGGTTATAATACGCAAATTATGGACGAAATAACCATGGTTATATATACCCCAATTATGGCCGAAATACCCATGGTTATAATACCCAAATTATGGCCGCAATACCCATGGTTATAATAACCAAATTATGGCCGAAATACCCATGGTTATAATACCCAAATTATGGCCAAAATAACCATGGTTATAATACCCAAATTATGGCCGAAATAACCATGGTTATAATATCCAAATTATGGCCGAAATAACCATGGTTATAATTCCCAAATTATGGCCGAAATAGCCATGGTTAGAATACCCAAATTATGGCCTAAATAACCATGGTTATAATGCCCAAATTATGGCCGAAATACCCATGGTTATAATACCCAAATTATGGCCGAAATACCCATGGTTATAATACCCAAATTATGGTCGAAATAACCATGGTTATAATACACAAATTATGGCCAAAATAACCATGGTTATCATACCCAAATTATGGCCGAAATAACCATGGTTATAATACCCAAATTATCGACGAAATAACCTTGGTTATATATACCCAAATTATGGCCGAAATAACCATGGTTATAATAGCCCAATTATGGCCGAAATACCCACGGTTATGATACCCAAATTATGCCCAGAAATACCCATGGTTATAGTACCCAAATTATGCAGAAATACCCATGGTTATAATACCCAAATTATGGCCGAAATAACCACGATTATAATACCCAAATTATGGCCAAAATACCCATGGTTGTAATACCCAAATTATCGCCGAAATATCCATGGTTATAATACCCAAATTATGGCCGAAATAACCATGGTTATAATACCCAAATTGTGGACGAAATAACCATAGTTATATATACCCCAATTATGGCCGAAATAACCATGGTTATAATACCCAAATTATGGCCGAAATACCCCTGGTCATAATACCCAAATTATGGCCGAAATAACCATGGTTATAATACCCAAATTATGGCCAAAATAACCATGGTTATAATACCCAAATTATGGCCCAAATAACCATGGTTATAAAACCCAAATTATGGACGAAATAACCATGGTTATATATACCCCAATAATGACCGAAATACCCATGGTTATAATACCCAAATTATGGCCGAAATAGCCATGGTTATAATACCCAAATCATGGCCCAAATAACCATGGTTATGATATCCAAATTATGGCCGAAATAACCATGGTTATAATACCCAAATTATGGCCGAAATAGCCATGGTTATAATACCCAAATTATGGCCTAAATTACCATGGTTATAATGCCCAAATTATGGCCGAGATACCCATGGTTATAATACCCAAATTATGGCCGAAATACCCATGGTTATAATACCCAAATTATGGTCGAAATAACCATGGTTATAATACACAAATTATGGCCAAAATAACCATGGTTATCATACCCAAATTATGGCCGAAATAACCATGGTTATAATACCCAAATTATGGACGAAATAACCATAATTATATATACCCCAATTATGGCCGAAATAACCATGGTTATAATAGCCCAATTATGGCCGAAATACCCACGGTTATGATACCCAAATTATGGCCGAAATACCCATGGTTATAGTACCCAAATTATGCAGAAATACCCATGGTTATAATACCCAAATTATGGTTGAAATAACCACGATTATAATACCCAAATTATGGCCGAAATACCCATGGTTATAATACCCAAATTATGGCCGAACTATCCATGGTTATAATACCCAACTTATGGCCGAGATAACCATGCTTATAATACCCAAATTGTGGACAAAATAACAATAGTTATATATACCCCAATTATGGCCGAAATAACCATGGTTATAATACTCAAATTATGGCCGAAATACCCCTGGTCATAATACCCAAATTATGGCCGAAATAGCCATGGTTATAATACCCAAATTGTGGACGAAATAACAATAGTTATATATACCCCAATTATGGCCGAAATAACCATGGTTATAATACTCAAATTATGGCCGAAATACCCCTGGTCATAATACCCAAATTATGGCCGAAATAGCCATGGTTATAGTACCCAAATTATGCAGAAATACCCATGGTTATAATACCCAATATATGGCCGAAATAACCAATGTTATAATACCCAAATTATGGTCGAAATAACCATGGTTATAATACCCAAATTATGGCCGAAATAGCCATGGTTATAATACCCAAATTATGGCCGAAATAACCATGGTTATAATACTCAAATTATGGCCTAAATAACCATGGTTATAGTACCAAAATTATGCAGAAATAACCATGGTTATAATACACAAATTGTGGCCGAAATACCCATGGTTATAATACCCAAATTATGGCCGAAATACCCATGGTTATAATACCCAAATTATTGTCGAAATAACCATGGTTATAATACCCAAATTATGGCCAAAATAACCATTGTTATCATACCCAAATTATGGCCGAAATAACCATGGTTATAATACCCAAATTATGGACGAAATAACCATGGTTATATATACCCCAATTATGACCGAAATAACCATGGTTATAATACCGCAATTATGGCCGAAATACCCACGGTTATGATACCCAAATTATGGCCGAAATACCCATGGTTATAATACCCAAATTATGGCCGAAATAACAATTGTTATAATACCCAAATTATGGCCGAAATAACCAAGGTTATAATACCCAAACTATGGTCGAAATAACCATGGTTATAATACCCAAATTATCGCTAAAATAACCATGGTTATCATACCCAAATTATAGCCGAAATAACCATGGTTATAATACCCAAATTATGAACGAAATAACCATGGTTATATATACCCCAATTATGGCCGAAATAACCATGGTTATAATACCCCAATTATGGCCGAAATACCCACGGTTATGATACCCGAATTATGGCCGAAATACCCATAGTTATAATACCCAAATTATGGCCGAAATAACCATGGTTATAATACCCAAATTATGGCCGAAATAACCATGGTTATAATACCCCAATTATGGCCGAAATACCCATTGTTATGATACCCGAATTATGGCCGGAATACCCATGGTTATAATACCCAAATTATGGCCGAAATAACCATGATTATAATACCCAAATTATGGCCGAAATAGCCATGGTTATAATACCCAAGTTATGCAGAAATACCCATGGTTATAATACCCAAATTATGGCCGAAATACCCATGGTTATCATACTCAAATTATGACCGAAATACCCATGGTTATAATACCCAAATTATGGTCGAAATACCCATGGTTATAATACCCAAATTATGGCCAAAATAACCATGGTTATCATACCCAAATTATGGCCGAAATAACCATGGTTATAATACCCAAATTATGGACGAAATAACCATGGTTATATATACCCCAATTATGGCCGAATTAACCATGGTTATAATACCCCAATTATGGCCGAAATACCCACGGTTATGATACCCGAATTATGGCCGAAATACCCATGGTCATAATACCCAAATTATGGCCGAAATAACCATGGTTATAATACCCAAATTATGGCCGAAATAGCCATGGTTATAATACCCAAATTATGGCCGAAATACCCATGGTTACAATACCCAAATTATGGCCGAAATAACCATGGTTATAATACCCAAATTATGGCCGAGATACCCATGGTTATAACACCCAAATTATGGCCGAAATACCCATGGTTTTAATACCCAAATTATGGCCGAAATAGCCATTGTTATAATACCCAAATTATGGCCAAAATAACCATGGTTGTAATGCCCAAAATATGGCCGAAATACCCATCGTTATCATACCCAAATTATGGCCGAAATAGCCATGGTTATAATACCCAAGTTATGCAGAAATACCCATGGTTATAGTACCCAAATTATGGCAGAAATACCCATGGTTATAATACCCAAATTATGGCCAAAATAACCATGGTTATAATTCCCAAATTATGGCCGAAATAACCATGGTTATAGTACCCAAATTATGGCCGAAATAACCATGGTTATAGTACCCAAATTATGGCAGAAATACCCATGGTTATAATACCAAAATTATGGCCAAAATAACCATGGTTATAATGCCCAAATTATGGACGAAATAGCCATGGTTTAATATACCCCAATTATGGCCGAAATACCCATGGTTATAATACCCAAATTATGGCCGCAATACCCGTGGTTATAATACCCAAATTATGGCCGAAATACCCATGGTTATAATACCCAAATTATGGCCAAAATAACCATGGTTATAATACCCAAATTATGGCCGAAATAACCATGGTTATAATACCCAAATTATGGTCGAAATAACCATGGTTATAATACCCAAATTATGGCCAAAATAACCATGGTTATAATACCCAAATTATGGCCCAAATAACCACGGTTATAATACCCAAATTATGGACGAAATAACCATGGTTATATATACCCCAATTATGGCCGAAATACCCATGGTTATAATACCCAAATTATGGCCGCAATACCCATGGTTATAATACCCAAATTATGGCCGAAATACCCATGGTTATAATACCCAAATTATGGCCAAAATAACCATGGTTATAATACAAAAATTATGGCCGAAATAACCATGGTTATAATACCCAAATTATGGCCGAAATAACCATGGTTATAATACCCAAATTATGGCCAAAATAACCTTGGTTATAATAAAAAAATTATGGCCCAAATAACCATGGTTATAATACCCAAATTATGGACGAAATAACCATGGTTATATATACCCCAATTATGGCCGAAATACCCATGGTTATAATACCCAAATTATGGCCGAAATAACCATGGTTATAGTACCCAAATTATGGCCGAAATAACCATGGTTATAGTACCCAAATTATTGCAGAAATACCCATGGTTATAATACCAAAATTATGGCCAAAATAACCATGGTTATCATACGCAAATTATGGACGAAATAACCATGGTTATATATACCCCAATTATGGCCGAAATACCCATGGTTATAATACCCAAATTATGGCCGCAATACCCATGGTTATAATAACCAAATTATGGCCGAAATACCCATGGTTACAATACCCAAATTATGGCCAAAATAACCATGGTTATAATACCCAAATTATGGCCGAAATAACCATGGTTATAATACCCAAATTATGGCCGAAATAACCATGGTTATAATACCCAAATTATGGCCAAAATAACCATGGTTATAATACCCAAATTATGGCCCAAATAACCATGGTTATAATATCCAAATTATGGCCGAAATAACCATGGTTATAATACCCAAATTATGGCCGAAATAGCCATGGTTAGAATACCCAAATTATGGCCTAAATAACCATGGTTATAATGCCCAAATTATGGCCGCAATACCCATGGTTATAATACCCAAATTATGGCCGAAATACCCATGGTTATAATACCCAAATTATGGTCGAAATAACCATGGTTATAATACACAAATTATGGCCAAAATAACCATGGTTATCATACCCAAATTATGGCCGAAATAACCATGGTTATAATACCCAAATTATGGACGAAATAACCATGGTTATATATACCCCAATATTGACCGAAATACCCATGGTTATAATACCCAAATTATGGCCGAAATAGCCATGGTTATAATACCCAAATCATGGCCGAAATAACCATGGTTATAATATCCAAATTATGGCCGAAATACCCATGGTTATAATACCCAAATTATGGCCGCAATACCCATGGTTATAATACCCAAATTATGGCCGAAATACCCATGGTTATAATACCCAAATTATGGCCAAAATAACCATGGTTATAATACCCAAATTATGGCCGAAATAACCATGGTTATAATACCCAAATTATGGCCGAAATAACCATGGTTATAATACCCAAATTATGGCCAAAATAACCATGGTTATAATACCCAAATTATGGCCCAAATAACCACGGTTATAATACCCAAATTATGGACGAAATAACCATGGTTATATATACCCCAATTATGGCCGAAATACCCATGGTTATAATACCCAAATTATGGCCGCAATACCCATGGTTATAATACCCAAATCATGGCCGAAATACCCATGGTTATAATACCCAAATTATGGCCAAAATAACCATGGTTATAATACAAAAATTATGGCCGAAATAACCATGGTTATAATACCCAAATTATGGCCGAAATAACCATGGTTATAATACCCAAATTATGGCCAAAATAACCATGGTTATAATACCCAAATTATGGCCCAAATAACCACGGTTATAATACCCAAATTATGGACGAAATAACCATGGTTATATATACCCCAATTATGGCCGAAATACCCATGGTTATAATACCCAAATTATGGCCGCAATACCCATGGTTATAATACCCAAATCATGGCCGAAATACCCATGGTTATAATACCCAAATTATGGCCAAAATAACCATGGTTATAATACAAAAATTATGGCCGAAATAACCATGGTTATAATACCCAAATTATGGCCGAAATAACCATGGTTATAATACCCAAATTATGGCCAAAATAACCTTGGTTATAATAAAAAAATTATGGCCCAAAAAACCATGGTTATAATACCCAAATTATGGACGAAATAACCATGGTTATATATACCCCAATTATGGCCGAAATACCCATGGTTATAATACCCAAATTATGGTCGAAATAACCATGGTTATAATACACAAATTATGGCCAAAATAACCATGGTTATCATACCCAAATTATGGCCGAAATAACCATGGTTATAATACCCAAATTATGGACGAAATAACCATGGTTATATATACCCCAATATTGACCGAAATACCCATGGTTATAATACCCAAATTATGGCCGAAATAGCCATGGTTATAATACCCAAATCATGGCCGAAATAACCATGGTTATAATATCCAAATTATGGCCGAAATACCCATGGTTATAATACCCAAATTATGGCCGCAATACCCATGGTTATAATACCCAAATTATGGCCGAAATACCCATGGTTATAATACCCAAATTATGGCCAAAATAACCATGGTTATAATACCCAAATTATGGCCGAAATAACCATGGTTATAATACCCAAATTATGGCCGAAATAACCATGGTTATAATACCCAAATTATGGCCAAAATAACCATGGTTATAATACCCAAATTATGGCCCAAATAACCACGGTTATAATACCCAAATTATGGACGAAATAACCATGGTTATATATACCCCAATTATGGCCGAAATACCCATGGTTATAATACCCAAATTATGGCCGCAATACCCATGGTTATAATACCCAAATCATGGCCGAAATACCCATGGTTATAATACCCAAATTATGGCCAAAATAACCATGGTTATAATACAAAAATTATGGCCGAAATAACCATGGTTATAATACCCAAATTATGGCCGAAATAACCATGGTTATAATACCCAAATTATGGCCAAAATAACCTTGGTTATAATAAAAAAATTATGGCCCAAAAAACCATGGTTATAATACCCAAATTATGGACGAAATAACCATGGTTATATATACCCCAATTATGGCCGAAATACCCATGGTTATAATACCCAAATTATGGCCGAAATAACCATGGTTATAGTACCCAAATTATGGCCGAAATAACCATGGTTATAGTACCCAAATTATTGCAGAAATACCCATGGTTATAATACCAAAATTATGGCCAAAATAACCATGGTTATCATACGCAAATTATGGACGAAATAACCATGGTTATATATACCCCAATTATGGCCGAAATACCCATGGTTATAATACCCAAATTATGGCCGCAATACACATGGTTATAATAACCAAATTATGGCCGAAATACCCATGGTTATAATACCCAAATTATGGCCAAAATAACCATGGTTATAATACCCAAATTATGGCCGAAATAACAATGGTTATAATACCCAAATTATGGCCAAAATAACCATGGTTATAATACCCAAATTATGGCCCAAATAACCATGGTTATAATATCCAAATTATGGCCGAAATAACCATGGTTATAATACCCAAATTATGGCCGAAATAGCCATGGTTAGAATACCCAAATTATGGCCTAAATAACCATGGTTATAATGCCCAAATTATGGCCGCAATACCCATGGTTATAATACCCAAATTATGGCCGAAATACCCATGGTTATAATACCCAAATTATGGTCGAAATAACCATGGTTATAATACACAAATTATGGCCAAAATAACCATGGTTATCATACCCAAATTATGGCCGAAATAACCATGGTTATAATACCCAAATTATGGCCGAAATAACCATGGTTATATATACCCCAATAATGACCGAAATACCCATGGTTATAATACCCAAATTATGGCCGAAATAGCCATGGTTATAATACCCAAATTATGGCCGAAATAACCATGGTTATAATATCCAAATTATGGCCGACATAACCATGGTTATAATACCCAAATTATGGCCGAAATAGCCATGGTTAGAATACCAAAATTATGGCCTAAATTACCATGGTTATAATGCCCAAATTATGGCCGAAATACCCATGGTTATAATACCCAAATTATGGCCGAAATACCCATGGTTATAATACCCAAATTATGGTCGAAATAACCATGGTTATAATACACAAATTATGGCCAAAATAACCATGGTTATCATACCCAAATTATTGCCGAAATAACCATGGTTATAATACCCAAATTATGGACGAAATAACCATAATTATATATACCCCAATTATGGCCGAAATAACCATGGTTATAATAGCCCAATTATGGCCGAAATACCCATGGTTATAGTACCCAAATTATGCAGGAATACCCATGGTTATAATACCCAAATTATGGCCGAAATAACCGCGATTATAATACCCAAATTATGGCCGAAATACCCATGGTTATAATACCCAAATTATGGCCGAACTATCCATGGTTATAATACCCAACTTATGGCCGAGATAACCATGCTGAAAATACCCAAATTGTGGACGAAATAACAATACTTATATATACCCCAATTATGGCCGAAATAACCATGGTTATAATACTCAAATTATGGCCGAAATACCCCTGGTCATAATACCCAAATTATGGCCGAAATAGCCATGGTTATAATACCCAAATTGTGGACGAAATAACAATAGTTATATATACCCGAATTATGGCCGAAATAACCATGGTTATAATACTCAAATTATGGCCGAAATACCCCTGGTCATAATACCCAAATTATGGCCGAAATGGCCATGGTTATAGTACCCAAATTATGCAGAAATAACCATGGTTATAATACTCAAATTATGGCCGAAATACCCCTGGTCATAATACCCAAATTATGGCCGAAATAGCCATGGTTATAATACCCAAATTGTGGACGAAATAACAATAGTTATATATACCCAAATTATTGTCGAAATAACCATGGTTATAATACCCAAATTATGGCCAAAATAACCATTGTTATCATACCCAAATTATGGCCGAAATAACCATGGTTATAATACCCAAATTATGGACGAAATAACCATGGTTATAATACCGCAATTATGGCCGAAATACCCACGGTTATGATACCCAAAATATGGCCGAAATACCCATGGTTATAATACCCAAATTATGGCCGAAAAAAAAATTGTTATAATACCCAAATTATGGACGAAATAACCATGGTTATATATTCCCCAATTATGGCCGAAATAACCATGGTTATAATACCCCAATTATGGCCGAAATACCCACGGTTATGATACCCGAATTATGGCCGAAATACCCATAGTTATAATACCCAAATTATGGCCGAAATAACCATGGTTATAATACCCAAATTATGGCCGAAATAACCATGGTTATAATACCCCAATTATGGCAAAAATACCCAATGTTATGATACCCGAATTATGGCCGAAATACCCATGGTTATAATTCCCAAATTATGGCCGAAATAACCATGATTATAATACCCAAATTATGGCCGAAATAGCCATGGTTATAATACCCAAGTTATGCAGAAATACCCATGGTTATAATACCCAAATTATGGCCGAAATACCCATGGTTATAATACCCAAATTATGACCGAAATACCCATGGTTATAATACCCAAATTATGGTCGAAATACCCATGGTTATAATACCCAAATAATGGCCAAAATAACCATGGTTATCATACCCAAATTATGGCCAAAATAACCATGGTTATAATACCCAAATTATGGACGAAATAACCATGGTTATATATACCCCAATTATGGCCGAATTAACCATGGTTATAATACCCCAATTATGGCCGAAATACCCACGGTTATGATACCCGAATTATGGCCGAAATACCCATGGTTATAATACCCAAATTATGGCCGAAATAACCATGGTTATAATACCCAAATTATGGCCGAAATAGCCATGGTTATAATACCCAAATTATGGCCGAAATACCCATGGTTATAATACCCAAATTATGGCCGAAATAGCCATGGTTATAATACCCAAATTATGGCCGAGATACCCATGGTTATAACACCCAAATTATGGCCGAAATACCCATGGTTTTAATACCCAAATTATGGCCGAAATAGCCATTGTTATAATACCCAAATTATGGCCAAAATAACCATGGTTATAATGCCCAAATTATGGCCGAAATACCCATGGTTATCATCCCCAAATTATGGCCGAAATAGCCATGGTTATAATACCAAAGTTATGCAGAAATACCCATGGTTATAATACCCAAATTATGGCCGAAATACCCATGGTTGTAATACCCAAATTATGGCCGAAATACCCACGGTTATAATACCCGAATTATGACCGATATACCCATGGTTATAATACTCAAATTATGGCCGAAATAGCCATGGTTATAATACCCAAATTATGGCCGAAATACCCATGGTTATAATACCCAAATGATGGCCGAAATAGCCATGGTTATAATACCCAAATTATGGCCGAAATACCCATGGTTATAATACCCAAATTATGGTCGAAATAACCATGGTTATAATACCCAAATTATGGCGAAAATAACCATTGTTATCATACCCAAATTATGGCCGAAATAACCATGGTTATAATACCCAAATTATGGACGAAATAACCATGGTTATATATACCCCAATTATGACCGAAATAACCACGGTTATAATACCGCAATTATGGCCGAAATACCCACGATTATGATACCCAAATTATGGCCGAAATACCCATGGTTATAATACCCAAATTATGGCCGAAATAACCATTGTTATAATACCCAAATTATGGCCGAAATAACCATGGTTATAAAACCCAAACTATGGTCGAAATAACCATGGTTATAATACCCAAATTATCGCCAAAATAACCATTGTTATCATACCCAAATCATAGCCTAAATAACCATGGTTATAATACCCAAATTATGGACGAAATAACAATGGTTATATATACCCCAATTATGGCCGAAATACCCATGGTTATAATACCCAAATTATGGCCGAAATAACCATGGTTATAATACCCAAATTATGGCCGAAATAGCCATGATTATAATACCCAAATTATGGCCGAATAACCATGGTTATAATACCCAATTATGGCCGAAATACCCATTGTTATGATACCCGAATTATGGCCGAAATACCAATGGTTATAATACCCAAATTATGGCCGAAATAACCGTGGTTATAATACCTTAATTATGACCGAAATAGCCATGGTTATAATACCCAAGTTATGCAGAAATACCCATGGTTATAATACCCAAATTATGGCCGAAATACCCATGGTTATAATACCCAAATTATGACCGAAATACCCATGGTTATAATACCCAAATTATGGCCGAAATAACCGTGGTTATAATACCCAAATTATGGGCGAAATAGCCATGGTTATAATACCCAAGTTAACCACGGTTATAATACCCAAATTATGGCCGAAATAACCATGGTTATAATACCCAAATTATGGCCGAAATAGCCATGGTTATAATACCCAAATTATGGCCGAAATAGCCATGGTTATAATACCCAAATTATGGCCGAAATAACCATGGTTATTGTACCCAAATTATGCAGAAATACCCATGGTTATAATACCCAAATTATGGCCGAAATACCCATGGTTATAATTTCCAATTTATGGCCAAAATAACCAATGTTATAATACCCAAATTGTGGTCGAAATAGCAATAATTATAATACCCAAATTATGGCCGAAATAGCCATGGTTATAATACCCAAATTATGGCCGAATTAACAATGGTTATAATACCCAAATTATGGCCTAAATAACCATGGTTATAGTACCCAAATTATGCAGAAATACCCATGGTTATAATACCCAAATTATGGCCGAAATACCCATGGTTATAATACCCAAATTATGGCCGAAATGCCCATGGTTCTAATACCCAAATTATGGTCAAAATAACCATGGTTATAATACCCAAATTATGGCAAAAATAACCATGGTTATCATACCCAAATTATGGCCGAAATAACCATGGTTATAATACCCAAATTATGGACGAAATAACCATGGTTATATATACCCCAATTATGGCCGAAATAACCATGGTTATAATACCCAAATTATGGCCAAAATACCCATGGTTATAATACCCATATTATGGCCGAAATAACCATGGTTATAATACCCAAATTATGGCCGAAATAACCCTTGTTATAATACCCAAATTATGGCCGAAATACCCATGGTTATAATACCCAAATTATGGCCTAAATAACCATGGTTATAATACCCAAATTATGACCGAAATACCCATTGTTATAATACCCAAATTATTGCCGAAATAACCATGGTTATAATACCCAAATTATGGCCGAAATACCCATGGTTATAATACCCAAATTATGGCCTGAATAACCATGGTTAAAATACCCAAATTATGGCCGAAATAACCATGGTTATAATACCCAAATTATGCAGAAATACCCATGGTTATAATTACCAAATTATGACCGAAATACCCATGGTTATAATACCCAAATTATGGTCGAAATACCCATGGTTATAATACCCAAATTATGGCCAAAATAACCATGGTTATCATACCCAAATTATGGCCGAAATAACCATGGTTATAATACCCAAATTATGGACGAAATAACCATGGTTATATATACCCCAATTATGGCCGAATTAACCATGGTTATAATACCCCAATTATGGCCGAAATACCCACGGTTATGATACCCGAATTATGGCCGAAATACCCATGGTTATAATACCCAAATTATGGCCGAAATAACCATGGTTATAATACCCAAATTATGGCCGAAATAGCCATGGTTATAATACCCAAATTATGGCCGAAATACCCATGGTTATAATACCCAAATTATGGCCGAAATAGCCATGGTTATAATACCCCAATTATGGCCGAAATACCCACGGTTATGATACCCGAATTATGGCCGAAATACCCATGGTTATAATACCCAAATTATGGCCGAAATAACCATGGTTATAATACCCAAATTATGGCCGAAATAGCCATGGTTATAATACCCAAATTATGGCCGAAATACCCATGGTTATAATACCCAAATTATGGCTGAAATACCCATGATTATAATACCCAAATTATGGCCGAAATACCCATGGTTATAATACCCAAATTATGGCCGAAATAACCATGGTTATAATACCCAAATTATGGCCGAAATAGCCATGGTTATAATACCCAAATTATGGTCGAAATACCCATGGTTATAATACCCAAATTATGGCCGAAATAGCCATGGTTATAATACCGCAATTATGGCCGAAATACCCACGGTTATGATACCCGAATTATGGCCGAAATACCCATGGTTATAATACCCAAATTATGGCCGAAAAAACCATGGTTATAATACCCAAATTATGGCCGAAATACCCATGGTTATAATACCCAAATTATGGCCGAAATAGCCATGGTTATAATACCCAAATTATGGCCGAAATAACCATGGTTATAATACCCAAATTATGGCCGAAATAACCATGGTTATAATACCCAAATTATGGCCGAAATAGCCATGGTTATGATACACAAATTATGGCCGAAATAACCATGGTTATAATACCCAAATTATGGATGAAATAACCATGGTTATAATACACAAATTTTGGACGAAATAACCATAGTTATATATACCCCAATTATGGCTGAAATAACCATGGTTATAATACCCAAATTATGGCCGAAATAGCCATGGTTATAATACCCAAATTATCGCCAAAATAACCATGGTTATCATACCCAAATTATGGCCGAAATAACCATGGTTATAATACCCAAATTATGGACGAAATAACCATGGTTATATATACCCCAATTATGGCGGAAATAACCATGGTTATAATACCCCAATTATGGCCGAAATACCCACGGTTATGATACCCGAATTATGGCCGAAATTCCCATGGTTATAATACCCAAATTATGGCCGAAATAACCATGGTTATAATACCCAAATTATGGCCGAAATAGCCATGGTTAAAATACCGAAATTATGGCCAAAATAACCATGGTTATAATACCCAAATTATTGACGAAATAACCATGGTTATATATACCCCAATTATGGCGGAAATAACCAAGGTTATTATACCCCAATTATGGCCGAAATACCCACGGTTATGATACCCGAATTATGGCCGAAATACCCACGGTTATGATACCCGAATTATGGCCGAAATACCCATGGTTATAATACCCAAATTATAGCCGAAATAACCATGGTTATAATACCCAAATTATGGCCGAAATAGCCATGGTTAGAATACCGAAATTATGGCCAAAATAACCATGGTTATAATGCCCAAATTATGGCCGAAATACCAATGGTTATAATACCCAAATTATGAACGAAATACCCATGGTTATAATACCCAAATTATGGCCAAAATAACCACGGTTATAATACCAAAATTATTGCCGAAATAGCCATGGTTATAATACCCAAATTATGGCCGAAATAGCCATGGTTATAATACCCAAATTATGGCCGAAATAACCATGGTTATTGTACCCAAATTATGCAGAAATACCCATGGTTATAATACCCAAATTATGGCCGAAATACCCATGGTTATAATACCCAATTTATGGCCGAAATAACCAATGTTATAATACCCAAATTGTGGTCGAAATAGCAATGATTATAATACCCAAATTATGGCCGAAATAGCCATGGTTATAATACCCAAATTATGGCCGAAATAACAATGGTTATAATACCCAAATTATGGCCTAAATAACCATGGTTATAGTACCCAAATTATGCAGAAATACCCATGGTTATAATACCCAAATTATGGCCGAAATAGCCATGGTTATAATACCCAAATTATGGCCGAAATACCCATGGTTATAATACCCAAATTATGGTCGAAATAACCATGGTTATAATACCCAAATTATGGGAAAAATAACCATTGTTATCATACCCAAATTATTGCCGAAATAACCATGGTTATAATACCCAAATTATGGACGAAATAACCATGGTTATATATACCCCAAATATGGCCGAAATAACCATGGTTATAATACCCAAATTATGGCCAAAATACCCATGGTTATAATACCCAAATTATAGCCGAAATAACCATGGTTATAATACCCAAATTATGGCCGAAATAACCATGGTTATAATACCCAAATTATGGCCGAAATAGCCATGGTTATAATACCCAAATTATGGCCTAAATAACCATGGTTATAATACCCAAATTATGGCCGAAATACCCATTGTTATAATACCCAAATTATTGCCGAAATAACCATGGTTATAATACCCAAATTATGGCCGAAATACCCATGGTTATAATACCCAAATTATGGCTTGAATAACCATGGTTAAAATACCCAAATTATGGCCGAAATAACCATGGTTATAGTACCCAAATTATGCAGAAATACCCATGGTTATAATACCCAAATTATGGCCGATATACCCATGGTTATAATACCCAATTTATGGCCAAAATAACCAATGTTATAATACCCAAATTATGGTCGAAATAACCATGGTTATAATACCCAAATTATGGCCAAAATAACCATGGTTATAATACCCCAATTATTGCCCAAATAACCATGGTTATAATACCCAAATTATGGACAAAATAACCATGGTTATATATACCCCAATTATGGCCGAAATACCCATGGTTATAATACCCAAATTATGGCCGAAATAGCCATGGTTATAATACCCAAATTATGGCCGAAATACCCATGGTTATAATACCCAAATTATGGCCGAAATAGCCACGGTTAGAATACCCAAATTATCGCCAAATAACCATGGTTATAATGCCCAAGTTATGGCCGAAATACCCATGGTTATAATACCCAAATTATGGCCGAAATAACCATGGTTATAATACCCAAATTATGGCCGAAATACCCATGGTTATAATACCAAAATTATGGCCAAAATAACCACGGTTATAATACCCAAATTATGGCCGAAATAACCATGGTTATAATACCCAAATTATGGCCGAAATAACCATGGTTATAATACCCAAATTATGGCTGAAATAACCATGGTTATAATACACAAATGTTGGACGAAATAACCATAGTTATATATACTCCAATTATGGCCGAAATAACCATGGTTATAATACCCAAATTATGGCCGAAATAGCCATGGTTATAATACCCAAATTATCGCCAAAATAACCATGGTTATAATGCCCAAATTATGGCCGACATAGCCATGGTTATAATACCCAAATTATGGCCGAAATACCCATGGTTATAATACCCAAATTATGGCCGAAATACCCATGGTTATAATACCCAGATTATGGCCGAAATAACCACGATTATAATACCCAAATTATGGCAAAAATACCCATGGTTATAATAACCAAATTATGGGCGAAATATCCATTGTTATAATACCCAAATTATGGCCGAAATAACCATGGTTATAATACCCAAATTTTGGACGAAATAACCATAGTTATATATACCCCAATTATGGCCGAAATAGCCATGGTTAGAATACCCAAATTATACCCAAAATAACCATGGTTATAATGCCCAAATTAGGGCCGAAATACCCATGGTTATAATACCCAAATTATGGCCGGAATAACCATGGTTATAATACCCAAACTATGGCCGAAATAACCATGGTTATAATACCCAAATTATGGCCGAAATAACCATGGTTATAATACCCAAGTTATGGCCGAAATAACCATGGTTATAATACCCAAATTATGGCCGAAATAACCATGGTTATAATACCCAAATTATGGCCGAAATAGCCATGGTTATAATACCCAAATTATCGCCAAAATAACCATGGTTATCATACCCCAATTATGGCCGAAATAACCATGGTTATAATACCCAAATTATGGCCGAAATAGCCATGGTTATAATACCCAAATTATCGCCAAAATAACCATGGTTATAATACCCAAATTATGGCCGAAATAACCACGGTTATAATACCCAAATTATGGCCGAAATAGCCATCGTTAGAATACCGAAATTATGGCCAAAATAACCATGGTTATATATACCCCAATTATGACCGAAATAACCATGGTTATAATACCGCAATTATGGCCGAAATACCCACGGTTATGATACCCAAATTATGGCCGAAATACCCATGGTTATAATACCCAAATTATGGCCGAAATAACAATTGTTATAATACCCAAATTATGGCCGAAATAACCAAGGTTATCATACGCAAATTATGGACGAAATAACCATGGTTATATATACCCCAATTATGGCCGAAATACCCATGGTTATAATACCCAAATTATGGCCGCAATACCCATGGTTATAATAACCAAATTATGGCCGAAATACCCATGGTTACAATACCCAAATTATGGCCAAAATAACCATGGTTATAATACCCAAATTATGGCCGAAATAACCATGGTTATAATACCCAAATTATGGCCGAAATAACCATGGTTATAATACCCAAATTATGGCCAAAATAACCATGGTTATAATACCCAAATTATGGCCCAAATAACCATGGTTATAATATCCAAATTATGGCCGAAATAACCATGGTTATAATACCCAAATTATGGCCGAAATAGCCATGGTTAGAATACCCAAATTATGGCCTAAATAACCATGGTTATAATGCCCAAATTATGGCCGCAATACCCATGGTTATAATACCCAAATTATGGCCGAAATACCCATGGTTATAATACCCAAATTATGGTCGAAATAACCATGGTTATAATACACAAATTATGGCCAAAATAACCATGGTTATCATACCCAAATTATGGACGAAATAACCATGTTATATATACCCCAATATTGACCGAAATACCCATGGTTATAATACCCAAATTATGGCCGAAATAGCCATGGTTATAATACCCAAATCATGGCCGAAATAACCATGGTTATAATATCCAAATTATGGCCGAAATACCCATGGTTATAATACCCAAATTATGGCCGCAATACCCATGGTTATAATACCCAAATTATGGCCGAAATACCCATGGTTATAATACCCAAATTATGGCCAAAATAACCATGGTTATAATACCCAAATTATGGCCGAAATAACCATGGTTATAATACCCAAATTATGGCCGAAATAACCATGGTTATAATACCCAAATTATGGCCAAAATAACCATGGTTATAATACCCAAATTATGGCCCAAATAACCACGGTTATAATACCCAAATTATGGACGAAATAACCATGGTTATATATACCCCAATTATGGCCGAAATACCCATGGTTATAATACCCAAATTATGGCCGCAATACCCATGGTTATAATACCCAAATCATGGCCGAAATACCCATGGTTATAATACCCAAATTATGGCCAAAATAACCATGGTTATAATACAAAAATTATGGCCGAAATAACCATGGTTATAATACCCAAATTATGGCCGAAATAACCATGGTTATAATACCCAAATTATGGCCAAAATAACCTTGGTTATAATAAAAAAATTATGGCCCAAATAACCATGGTTATAATACCCAAATTATGGACGAAATAACCATGGTTATATATACCCCAATTATGGCCGAAATACCCATGGTTATAATACCCAAATTATGGCCGAAATAACCATGGTTATAGTACCCAAATTATGGCCGAAATAACCATGGTTATAGTACCCAAATTATTGCAGAAATACCCATGGTTATAATACCAAAATTATGGCCAAAATAACCATGGTTATCATACGCAAATTATGGACGAAATAACCATGGTTTTATATACCCCAATTATGGCCGAAATACCCATGGTTATAATACCCAAATTATGGCCGCAATACACATGGTTATAATAACCAAATTATGGCCGAAATACCCATGGTTATAATACCCAAATTATGGCCAAAATAACCATGGTTATAATACCCAAATTATGGCCGAAATAACCATGGTTATAATACCCAAATTATGGCCGAAATAACCATGGTTATAATACCCAAATTATGGCCAAAATAACCATGGTTATAATACCCAAATTATGGCCCAAATAACCATGGTTATAATATCCAAATTATGGCCGAAATAACCATGGTTATAATACCCAAATTATGGCCGAAATAGCCATGGTTAGAATACCCAAATTATGGCCTAAATAACCATGGTTATAATGCCCAAATTATGGCCGCAATACCCATGGTTATAATACCCAAATTATGGCCGAAATACCCATGGTTATAATACCCAAATTATGGTCGAAATAACCATGGTTATAATACACAAATTATGGCCAAAATAACCATGGTTATCATACCCAAATTATGGCCGAAATAACCATGGTTATAATACCCAAATTATGGCCGAAATAACCATGGTTATATATACCCCAATAATGACCGAAATACCCATGGTTATAATACCCAAATTATGGCCGAAATAGCCATGGTTATAATACCCAAATTATGGCCGAAATAACCATGGTTATAATATCCAAATTATGGCCGACATAACCATGGTTATAATACCCAAATTATGGCCGAAATAGCCATGGTTAGAATACCAAAATTATGGCCTAAATTACCATGGTTATAATGCCCAAATTATGGCCGAAATACCCATGGTTATAATACCCAAATTATGGCCGAAATAGCCACGGTTAGAATACCCAAATTATCGCCAAATAACCATGGTTATAATGCCCAAGTTATGGCCGAAATACCCATGGTTATAATACCCAAATTATGGCCGAAATAACCATGGTTATAATACCCAAATTATGGCCGAAATACCCATGGTTATAATACCAAAATTATGGCCAAAATAACCACGGTTATAATACCCAAATTATGGCCGAAATAACCATGGTTATAATACCCAAATTATGGCCGAAATAACCATGGTTATAATACCCAAATTATGGCTGAAATAACCATGGTTATAATACACAAATGTTGGACGAAATAACCATAGTTATATATACTCCAATTATGGCCGAAATAACCATGGTTATAATACCCAAATTATGGCCGAAATAGCCATGGTTATAATACCCAAATTATCGCCAAAATAACCATGGTTATAATGCCCAAATTATGGCCGACATAGCCATGGTTATAATACCCAAATTATGGCCGAAATACCCATGGTTATAATACCCAAATTATGGCCGAAATACCCATGGTTATAATACCCAGATTATGGCCGAAATAACCACGATTATAATACCCAAATTATGGCAAAAATACCCATGGTTATAATAACCAAATTATGGGCGAAATATCCATTGTTATAATACCCAAATTATGGCCGAAATAACCATGGTTATAATACCCAAATTTTGGACGAAATAACCATAGTTATATATACCCCAATTATGGCCGAAATAGCCATGGTTAGAATACCCAAATTATACCCAAAATAACCATGGTTATAATGCCCAAATTAGGGCCGAAATACCCATGGTTATAATACCCAAATTATGGCCGGAATAACCATGGTTATAATACCCAAACTATGGCCGAAATAACCATGGTTATAATACCCAAATTATGGCCGAAATAACCATGGTTATAATACCCAAGTTATGGCCGAAATAACCATGGTTATAATACCCAAATTATGGCCGAAATAACCATGGTTATAATACCCAAATTATGGCCGAAATAGCCATGGTTATAATACCCAAATTATCGCCAAAATAACCATGGTTATCATACCCCAATTATGGCCGAAATAACCATGGTTATAATACCCAAATTATGGCCGAAATAGCCATGGTTATAATACCCAAATTATCGCCAAAATAACCATGGTTATAATACCCAAATTATGGCCGAAATAACCACGGTTATAATACCCAAATTATGGCCGAAATAGCCATCGTTAGAATACCGAAATTATGGCCAAAATAACCATGGTTATATATACCCCAATTATGACCGAAATAACCATGGTTATAATACCGCAATTATGGCCGAAATACCCACGGTTATGATACCCAAATTATGGCCGAAATACCCATGGTTATAATACCCAAATTATGGCCGAAATAACAATTGTTATAATACCCAAATTATGGCCGAAATAACCAAGGTTATCATACGCAAATTATGGACGAAATAACCATGGTTATATATACCCCAATTATGGCCGAAATACCCATGGTTATAATACCCAAATTATGGCCGCAATACCCATGGTTATAATAACCAAATTATGGCCGAAATACCCATGGTTACAATACCCAAATTATGGCCAAAATAACCATGGTTATAATACCCAAATTATGGCCGAAATAACCATGGTTATAATACCCAAATTATGGCCGAAATAACCATGGTTATAATACCCAAATTATGGCCAAAATAACCATGGTTATAATACCCAAATTATGGCCCAAATAACCATGGTTATAATATCCAAATTATGGCCGAAATAACCATGGTTATAATACCCAAATTATGGCCGAAATAGCCATGGTTAGAATACCCAAATTATGGCCTAAATAACCATGGTTATAATGCCCAAATTATGGCCGCAATACCCATGGTTATAATACCCAAATTATGGCCGAAATACCCATGGTTATAATACCCAAATTATGGTCGAAATAACCATGGTTATAATACACAAATTATGGCCAAAATAACCATGGTTATCATACCCAAATTATGGACGAAATAACCATGTTATATATACCCCAATATTGACCGAAATACCCATGGTTATAATACCCAAATTATGGCCGAAATAGCCATGGTTATAATACCCAAATCATGGCCGAAATAACCATGGTTATAATATCCAAATTATGGCCGAAATACCCATGGTTATAATACCCAAATTATGGCCGCAATACCCATGGTTATAATACCCAAATTATGGCCGAAATACCCATGGTTATAATACCCAAATTATGGCCAAAATAACCATGGTTATAATACCCAAATTATGGCCGAAATAACCATGGTTATAATACCCAAATTATGGCCGAAATAACCATGGTTATAATACCCAAATTATGGCCAAAATAACCATGGTTATAATACCCAAATTATGGCCCAAATAACCACGGTTATAATACCCAAATTATGGACGAAATAACCATGGTTATATATACCCCAATTATGGCCGAAATACCCATGGTTATAATACCCAAATTATGGCCGCAATACCCATGGTTATAATACCCAAATCATGGCCGAAATACCCATGGTTATAATACCCAAATTATGGCCAAAATAACCATGGTTATAATACAAAAATTATGGCCGAAATAACCATGGTTATAATACCCAAATTATGGCCGAAATAACCATGGTTATAATACCCAAATTATGGCCAAAATAACCTTGGTTATAATAAAAAAATTATGGCCCAAATAACCATGGTTATAATACCCAAATTATGGACGAAATAACCATGGTTATATATACCCCAATTATGGCCGAAATACCCATGGTTATAATACCCAAATTATGGCCGAAATAACCATGGTTATAGTACCCAAATTATGGCCGAAATAACCATGGTTATAGTACCCAAATTATTGCAGAAATACCCATGGTTATAATACCAAAATTATGGCCAAAATAACCATGGTTATCATACGCAAATTATGGACGAAATAACCATGGTTTTATATACCCCAATTATGGCCGAAATACCCATGGTTATAATACCCAAATTATGGCCGCAATACACATGGTTATAATAACCAAATTATGGCCGAAATACCCATGGTTATAATACCCAAATTATGGCCAAAATAACCATGGTTATAATACCCAAATTATGGCCGAAATAACCATGGTTATAATACCCAAATTATGGCCGAAATAACCATGGTTATAATACCCAAATTATGGCCAAAATAACCATGGTTATAATACCCAAATTATGGCCCAAATAACCATGGTTATAATATCCAAATTATGGCCGAAATAACCATGGTTATAATACCCAAATTATGGCCGAAATAGCCATGGTTAGAATACCCAAATTATGGCCTAAATAACCATGGTTATAATGCCCAAATTATGGCCGCAATACCCATGGTTATAATACCCAAATTATGGCCGAAATACCCATGGTTATAATACCCAAATTATGGTCGAAATAACCATGGTTATAATACACAAATTATGGCCAAAATAACCATGGTTATCATACCCAAATTATGGCCGAAATAACCATGGTTATAATACCCAAATTATGGCCGAAATAACCATGGTTATATATACCCCAATAATGACCGAAATACCCATGGTTATAATACCCAAATTATGGCCGAAATAGCCATGGTTATAATACCCAAATTATGGCCGAAATAACCATGGTTATAATATCCAAATTATGGCCGACATAACCATGGTTATAATACCCAAATTATGGCCGAAATAGCCATGGTTAGAATACCAAAATTATGGCCTAAATTACCATGGTTATAATGCCCAAATTATGGCCGAAATACCCATGGTTATAATACCCAAATTATGGCCGAAATACCCATGGTTATAATACCCAAATTATGGTCGAAATAACCATGGTTATAATACACAAATTATGGCCAAAATAACCATGGTTATCATACCCAAATTATTGCCGAAATAACCATGCTTATAATACCCAAATTATGGACGAAATAACCATAATTATATATACCCCAATTATGGCCGAAATAACCATGGTTATAATAGCCCAATTATGGCCGAAATACCCATGGTTATAGTACCCAAATTATGCAGGAATACCCATGGTTATAATACCCAAATTATGGCCGAAATAACCGCGATTATAATACCCAAATTATGGCCGAAATACCCATGGTTATAATACCCAAATTATGGCCGAACTATCCATGGTTATAATACCCAACTTATGGCCGAGATAACCATGCTGAAAATACCCAAATTGTGGACGAAATAACAATACTTATATATACCCCAATTATGGCCGAAATAACCATGGTTATAATACTCAAATTATGGCCGAAATACCCCTGGTCATAATACCCAAATTATGGCCGAAATAGCCATGGTTATAATACCCAAATTGTGGACGAAATAACAATAGTTATATATACCCGAATTATGGCCGAAATAACCATGGTTATAATACTCAAATTATGGCCGAAATACCCCTGGTCATAATACCCAAATTATGGCCGAAATAGCCATGGTTATAGTACCCAAATTATGCAGAAATACCCATGGTTATAATACCCAATATATGGCCGAAATAACCAATGTTATAATACCCAAATTATGGTCGAAATAACCATGGTTATAATACCCAAATTATGGCCGAAATAGCCATGGTTATAATACCCAAATTATGGCCGAAATAACCATGGTTATAATACTCAAATTATGGCCTAAATAACCATGGTTATAGTACCCAAATTATGCAGAAATAACCATGGTTATAATACACAAATTGTGGGCGAAATACCCATGGTTATAATACCCAAATTATGGCCGAAATACCCATGGTTATAATACCCAAATTATTGTCGAAATAACCATGGTTATAATACCCAAATTATGGCCAAAATAACCATTGTTATCATACCCAAATTATGGCCGAAATAACCATGGTTATAATACCCAAATTATGGACGAAATAACCATGGTGATATATACCCCAATTATGACCGAAATAACCATGGTTATAATACCGCAATTATGGCCGAAATACCCACGGTTATGATACCCAAAATATGGCCGAAATACCCATGGTTATAATACCCAAATTATGGCCGAAAAAAAATTGTTATAATACCCAAATTATGGACGAAATAACCATGGTTATATATACCCCAATTATGGCCGAAATAACCATGGTTATAATACCCCAATTATGGCCGAAATACCCACGGTTATGATACCCGAATTATGGCCGAAATACCCATAGTTATAATACCCAAATTATGGCCGAAATAACCATGGTTATAATACCCAAATTATGGCCGAAATAACCATGGTTATAATACCCCAATTATGGCAAAAATACCCAATGTTATGATACCCGAATTATGGCCGAAATACCCATGGTTATAATTCCCAAATTATGGCCGAAATAACCATGATTATAATACCCAAATTATGGCCGAAATAGCCATGGTTATAATACCCAAGTTATGCAGAAATACCCATGGTTATAATACCCAAATTATGGCCGAAATACCCATGGTTATAATACCCAAATTATGACCGAAATACCCATGGTTATAATACCCAAATTATGGTCGAAATACCCATGGTTATAATACCCAAATAATGGCCAAAATAACCATGGTTATTATACCCAAATTATGGCCGAAATAACCATGGTTATAATACCCAAATTATGGACGAAATAACCATGGTTATATATACCCCAATTATGGCCGAATTATCCATGGTTATAATACCCCAATTATGGCCGAAATACCCACGGTTATGATACCCGAATTATGGCCGAAATACCCATGGTTATAATACCCAAATTATGGCCGAAATAACCATGGTTATAATACCCAAATTATGGCCGAAATAGCCATGGTTATAATACCCAAATTATGGCCGAAATACCCATGGTTATAATACCCAAATTATGGCCGAAATAGCCATGGTTATAATACCCAAATTATGGCCGAGATACCCATGGTTATAACACCCAAATTATGGCCGAAATACCCATGGTTTTAATACCCAAATTATGGCCGAAATAGCCATTGTTATAATACCCAAATTATGGCCAAAATAACCATGGTTATAATGCCCAAATTATGGCCGAAATACCCATGGTTATCATCCCCAAATTATGGCCGAAATAGCCATGGTTATAATACCAAAGTTATGCAGAAATACCCATGGTTATAATACCCAAATTATGGCCGAAATACCCATGGTTGTAATACCCAAATTATGGCCGAAATACCCACGGTTATGATACCCGAATTATGACCGATATACCCATGGTTATAATACTCAAATTATGGCCGAAATAGCCATGGTTATAATACCCAAATTATGGCCGAAATACCCATGGTTATAATACCCAAATGATGGCCGAAATAGCCATGGTTATAATACCCAAATTATGGCCGAAATACCCATGGTTATAATACCCAAATTATGGTCGAAATAACCATGGTTATAATACCCAAATTATGGCCAAAATAACCATTGTTATCATACCCAAATTATGGCCGAAATAACCATGGTTATAATACCCAAATTATGGACGAAATAACCATGGTTATATATACCCCAATTATGACCGAAATAACCACGGTTATAATACCGCAATTATGGCCGAAATACCCACGATTATGATACCCAAATTATGGCCGAAATACCCATGGTTATAATACCCAAATTATGGCCGAAATAACCATTGTTATAATACCCAAATTATGGCCGAAATAACCATGGTTATAAAACCCAAACTATGGTCGAAATAACCATGGTTATAATACCCAAATTATCGCCAAAATAACCATTGTTATCATACCCAAATCATAGCCTAAATAACCATGGTTATAATACCCAAATTATGGACGAAATAACAATGGTTATATATACCCCAATTATGGCCGAAATACCCATGGTTATAATACCCAAATTATGGCCGAAATAACCATGGTTATAATACCCAAATTATGGCCGAAATAGCCATGATTATAATACCCAAATTATGGCCGAATAACCATGGTTATAATACCCAATTATGGCCGAAATACCCATTGTTATGATACCCGAATTATGGCCGAAATAGCCATGGTTATAATACCCAAATTATGGCCGAAATACCCATGGTTATAATACCCAAATTATGGTCGAAATAACCATGGTTATAATACCCAAATTATGGCCAAAATAACCATTGTTATCATACCCAAATTATGGCCGAAATAACCATGGTTATAATACCCAAATTATGGACGAAATAACCATGGTTATATATACCCCAATTATGACCGAAATAACCACGGTTATAATACCGCAATTATGGCCGAAATACCCACGATTATGATACCCAAATTATGGCCGAAATACCCATGGTTATAATACCCAAATTATGGCCGAAATAACCATTGTTATAATACCCAAATTATGGCCGAAATAACCATGGTTATAAAACCCAAACTATGGTCGAAATAACCATGGTTATAATACCCAAATTATCGCCAAAATAACCATTGTTATCATACCCAAATCATAGCCTAAATAACCATGGTTATAATACCCAAATTATGGACGAAATAACAATGGTTATATATACCCCAATTATGGCCGAAATACCCATGGTTATAATACCCAAATTATGGCCGAAATAACCATGGTTATAATACCCAAATTATGGCCGAAATAGCCATGATTATAATACCCAAATTATGGCCGAATAACCATGGTTATAATACCCAATTATGGCCGAAATACCCATTGTTATGATACCCGAATTATGGCCGAAATACCAATGGTTATAATACCCAAATTATGGCCGAAATAACCGTGGTTATAATACCTTAATTATGACCGAAATAGCCATGGTTATAATACCCAAGTTATGCAGAAATACCCATGGTTATAATACCCAAATTATGGCCGAAATACCCATGGTTATAATACCCAAATTATGACCGAAATACCCATGGTTATAATACCCAAATTATGGCCGAAATAACCGTGGTTATAATACCCAAATTATGGGCGAAATAGCCATGGTTATAATACCCAAGTTAACCACGGTTATAATACCCAAATTATGGCCGAAATAACCATGGTTATAATACCCAAATTATGGCCGAAATAGCCATGGTTATAATACCCAAATTATGGCCGAAATAGCCATGGTTATAATACCCAAATTATGGCCGAAATAACCATGGTTATTGTACCCAAATTATGCAGAAATACCCATGGTTATAATACCCAAATTATGGCCGAAATACCCATGGTTATAATACCCAAATTGTGGTCGAAATAGCAATAATTATAATACCCAAATTATGGCCGAAATAGCCATGGTTATAATACCCAAATTATGGCCGAATTAACAATGGTTATAATACCCAAATTATGGCCTAAATAACCATGGTTATAGTACCCAAATTATGCAGAAATACCCATGGTTATAATACCCAAATTATGGCCGAAATACCCATGGTTATAATACCCAAATTATGGCCGAAATGCCCATGGTTCTAATACCCAAATTATGGTCAAAATAACCATGGTTATAATACCCAAATTATGGCAAAAATAACCATGGTTATCATACCCAAATTATGGCCGAAATAACCATGGTTATAATACCCAAATTATGGACGAAATACCCATGGTTATATATACCCCAATTATGGCCGAAATAACCATGGTTATAATACCCAAATTATGGCCAAAATACCCATGGTTATAATACCCAAATTATGGCCGAAATAACCATGGTTATAATACCCAAATTATGGCCGAAATAACCCTTGTTATAATACCCAAATTATGGCCGAAATACCCATGGTTATAATACCCAAATTATGGCCTAAATAACCATGGTTATAATACCCAAATTATGACCGAAATACCCATTGTTATAATACCCAAATTATTGCCGAAATAACCATGGTTATAATACCCAAATTATGGCCGAAATACCCATGGTTATAATACCCAAATTATGGCCTGAATAACCATGGTTAAAATACCCAAATTATGGCCGAAATAACCATGGTTATAATACCCAAATTATGCAGAAATACCCATGGTTATAATTACCAAATTATGACCGAAATACCCATGGTTATAATACCCAAATTATGGTCGAAATACCCATGGTTATAATACCCAAATTATGGCCAAAATAACCATGGTTATCATACCCAAATTATGGCCGAAATAACCATGGTTATAATACCCAAATTATGGACGAAATAACCATGGTTATATATACCCCAATTATGGCCGAATTAACCATGGCTATAATATCCCAATTATGGCCGAAATACCCACGGTTATGATACCCGAATTATGGCCGAAATACCCATGGTTATAATACCCAAATTATGGCCGAAATAACCATGGTTATAATACCCAAATTATGGCCGAAATAGCCATGGTTATAATACCCAAATTATGGCCGAAATACCCATGGTTATAATACCCAAATTATGGCCGAAATAGCCATGGTTATAATACCCCAATTATGGCCGAAATACCCACGGTTATGATACCCGAATTATGGCCGAAATACCCATGGTTATAATACCCAAATTATGGCCGAAATAACCATGGTTATAATACCCAAATTATGGCCGAAATAGCCATGGTTATAATACCCAAATTATGGCCGAAATACCCATGGTTATAATACCCAAATTATGGCTGAAATACCCATGATTATAATACCCAAATTATGGCCGAAATACCCATGGTTATAATACCCAAATTATGGCCGAAATACCCATGGTTATAATACCCAAATTATGGCCAAAATAACCATGGTTATCATACCCAAATTATGGCCGAAATAACCATGGTTATAATACCCAAATTATGGACGAAATAACCATGGTTATATATACCCCAATTATGGCCGAATTAACCATGGTTATAATACCCCAATTATGGCCGAAATACCCACGGTTATGATACCCGAATTATGGCCGAAATACCCATGGTTATAATACCCAAATTATGGCCGAAATAACCATGGTTATAATACCCAAATTATGGCCGAAATAGCCATGGTTATAATACCCAAATTATGGTCGAAATACCCATGGTTATAATACCCAAATTATGGCCGAAATAGCCATGGTTATAATACCGCAATTATGGCCGAAATACCCACGGTTATGATACCCGAATTATGGCCGAAATACCCATGGTTATAATACCCAAATTATGGCCGAAATAGCCATGGTTATAATACCCAAATTATGGCCGAAATATCCATGGTTATAATACCCAAATTATGGCCGAAATAACCATGGTTATAATACCCAAATTATGGCCGAAATAGCCATGGTTATGATACACAAATTATGGCCGAAATAACCATGGTTATAATACCCAAATTATGGTTGAAATAACCATGGTTATAATACACAAATTTTGGACGAAATAACCATAGTTATATATACCCCAATTATGGCTGAAATAACCATGGTTATAATACCCAAATTATGGCCGAAATAGCCATGGTTATAATACCCAAATTATCGCCAAAATAACCATGGTTATCATACCCAAATTATGGCCGAAATAACCATGGTTATAATACCCAAATTATGGACGAAATAACCATGGTTATTGTACCCAAATTATGCAGAAATACCCATGGTTATAATACCAAAATTATTGCCGAAATAGCCATGGTTATAATACCCAAATTATGGCCGAAATAGCCATGGTTATAATACCCAAATTATGGCCGAAATAACCATGGTTATTGTACCCAAATTATGCAGAAATACCCATGGTTATAATACCCAAATTATGGCCGAAATACCCATGGTTATAATACCCAATTTATGGCCGAAATAACCAATGTTATAATACCCAAATTGTGGTCGAAATAGCAATGATTATAATACCCAAATTATGGCCGAAATAGCCATGGTTATAATACCCAAATTATGGCCGAAATAACAATGGTTATAATACCCAAATTATGGCCTAAATAACCATGGTTATAGTACCCAAATTATGCAGAAATACCCATGGTTATAATACCCAAATTATGGCCGAAATACCCATGGTTATAATACCCAAATTATGGCCGAAATACCCATGGTTATAATACCCAAATTATGGTCGAAATAACCATGGTTATAATACCCAAATTATGGGAAAAATAACCATTGTTATCATACCCAAATTATTGCCGAAATAACCATGGTTATAATACCCAAATTATGGACGAAATAACCATGGTTATATATACCCCAATTATGGCCGAAATAACCATGGTTATAATACCCAAATTATGGCCAAAATACCCATGGTTATAATACCCAAATTATAGCCGAAATAACCATGGTTATAATACCCAAATTATGGCCGAAATAACCATGGTTATAATACCCAAATTATGGCCGAAATAGCCATGGTTATAATACCCAAATTATGGCCTAAATAACCATGGTTATAATACCCAAATTATGGCCGAAATACCCATTGTTATAATACCCAAATTATTGCCGAAATAACCATGGTTATAATACCCAAATTATGGCCGAAATACCCATGGTTATAATACCCAAATTATGGCTTGAATAACCATGGTTAAAATACCCAAATTATGGCCGAAATAACCATGGTTATAGTACCCAAATTATGCAGAAATACCCATGGTTATAATACCCAAATTATGGCCGATATACCCATGGTTATAATACCCAATTTATGGCCAAAATAACCAATGTTATAATACCCAAATTATGGTCGAAATAACCATGGTTATAATACCCAAATTATGGCCAAAATAACCATGGTTATAATACCCCAATTATTGCCCAAATAACCATGGTTATAATACCCAAATTATGGACAAAATAACCATGGTTATATATACCCCAATTATGGCCGAAATACCCATGGTTATAATACCCAAATTATGGCCGAAATAGCCATGGTTATAATACCCAAATTATGGCCGAAATACCCATGGTTATAATACCCAAATTATGGCCGAAATAGCCACGGTTAGAATACCCAAATTATCGCCAAATAACCATGGTTATAATGCCCCAGTTATGGCCGAAATACCCATGGTTATAATACCCAAATTATGGCCGAAATACCCATGGTTATAATACCCAAATTATGGCCGAAATACCCATGGTTATAATACCAAAATTATGGCCAAAATAACCACGGTTATAATACCCAAATTATGGCCGAAATAACCATGGTTATAATACCCAAATTATGGCCGAAATAACCATGGTTATAATACCCAAATTATTGCTGAAATAACCATGGTTATAATACACAAATGTTGGACGAAATAACCATAGTTATATATACTCCAATTATGGCCGAAATAACCATGGTTATAATACCCAAATTATGGCCGAAATAGCCATGGTTATAATACCCAAATTATCGCCAAAATAACCATGGTTATAATGCCCAAATTATGGCCGACATAGCCATGGTTATAATACCCAAATTATGGCCGAAATACCCATGGTTATAATACCCAAATTATGGCCGAAATACCCATGGTTATAATACCCAGATTATGGCCGAAATAACCACGATTATAATACCCAAATTATGGCAAAAATACCCATGGTTATAATAACCAAATTATGGGCGAAATATCCATTGTTATAATACCCAAATTATGGCCGAAATAACCATGGTTATAATACCCAAATTTTGGACGAAATAACCATAGTTATATATACCCCAATTATGGCCGAAATAGCCATGGTTAGAATACCCAAATTATACCCAAAATAACCATGGTTATAATGCCCAAATTATGGCCGAAATACCCATGGTTATAATACCCAAATTATGGCCGGAATAACCATGGTTATAATACCCAAACTATGGCCGAAATAACCATGGTTATAATACCCAAATTATGGCCGAAATAACCATGGTTATAATACCCAAGTTATGGCCGAAATAACCATGGTTATAATACCCAAATTATGGCCGAAATAACCATGGTTATAATACCCAAATTATGGCCGAAATAGCCATGGTTATCATACCCCAATTATGGCCGAAATAACCATGGTTATAATACCCAAATTATGGCCGAAATAGCCATGGTTATAATACCCAAATTATCGCCAAAATAACCATGGTTATAATACCCAAATTATGGCCGAAATAACCATGGTTATAATACCCAAATTATGGCCGAAATAGCCATCGTTAGAATACCGAAATTATGGCCAAAATAACCATGGTTATATATACCCCAATTATGACCGAAATAACCATGGTTATAATACCGCAATTATGGCCGAAATACCCACGGTTATGATACCCAAATTATGGCCGAAATACCCATGGTTATAATACCCAAATTATGGCCGAAATAACAATTGTTATAATACCCAAATTATGGCCGAAATAACCAAGGTTATAATACCCAAACTATGGTCGAAATAACCATGGTTATAATACCCAAATTATCGCTAAAATAACCATGGTTATCATACCCAAATTATAGCCGAAATAACCATGGTTATAATACCCAAATTATGAACGAAATAACCATGGTTATATATACCCCAATTATGGCCGAAATACCCACGGTTATGATACCCGAATTATGGCCGAAATACCCATAGTTATAATACCCAAATTATGGCCGAAATAACCATGGTTATAATACCCAAATTATGGCCGAAATAACCATGGTTATAATACCCCAATTATGGCAAAAATACCCAATGTTATGATACCCGAATTATGGCCGAAATACCCATGGTTATAATTCCCAAATTATGGCCGAAATAACCATGATTATAATACCCAAATTATGGCCGAAATAGCCATGGTTATAATACCCAAGTTATGCAGAAATACCCATGGTTATAATACCCAAATTATGGCCGAAATACCCATGGTTATAATACCCAAATTATGACCGAAATACCCATGGTTATAATACCCAAATTATGGTCGAAATACCCATGGTTATAATACCCAAATAATGGCCAAAATAACCATGGTTATTATACCCAAATTATGGCCGAAATAACCATGGTTATAATACCCAAATTATGGACGAAATAACCATGGTTATATATACCCCAATTATGGCCGAATTAACCATGGTTATAATACCCCAATTATGGCCGAAATACCCACGGTTATGATACCCGAATTATGGCCGAAATACCCATGGTTATAATACCCAAATTATGGCCGAAATAACCATGGTTATAATACCCAAATTATGGCCGAAATAGCCATGGTTATAATACCCAAATTATGGCCGAAATACCCATGGTTATAATACCCAAATTATGGCCGAAATAGCCATGGTTATAATACCCAAATTATGGCCGAGATACCCATGGTTATAACACCCAAATTATGGCCGAAATACCCATGGTTTTAATACCCAAATTATGGCCGAAATAGCCATTGTTATAATACCCAAATTATGGCCAAAATAACCATGGTTATAATGCCCAAATTATGGCCGAAATACCCATGGTTATCATCCCCAAATTATGGCCGAAATAGCCATGGTTATAATACCAAAGTTATGCAGAAATACCCATGGTTATAATACCCAAATTATGGCCGAAATACCCATGGTTGTAATACCCAAATTATGGCCGAAATACCCACGGTTATGATACCCGAATTATGACCGATATACCCATGGTTATAATACTCAAATTATGGCCGAAATAGCCATGGTTATAATACCCAAATTATGGCCGAAATACCCATGGTTATAATACCCAAATGATGGCCGAAATAGCCATGGTTATAATACCCAAATTATGGCCGAAATACCCATGGTTATAATACCCAAATTATGGTCGAAATAACCATGGTTATAATACCCAAATTATGGCCAAAATAACCATTGTTATCATACCCAAATTATGGCCGAAATAACCATGGTTATAATACCCAAATTATGGACGAAATAACCATGGTTATATATACCCCAATTATGACCGAAATAACCACGGTTATAATACCGCAATTATGGCCGAAATACCCACGATTATGATACCCAAATTATGGCCGAAATACCCATGGTTATAATACCCAAATTATGGCCGAAATAACCATTGTTATAATACCCAAATTATGGCCGAAATAACCATGGTTATAAAACCCAAACTATGGTCGAAATAACCATGGTTATAATACCCAAATTATCGCCAAAATAACCATTGTTATCATACCCAAATCATAGCCTAAATAACCATGGTTATAATACCCAAATTATGGACGAAATAACAATGGTTATATATACCCCAATTATGGCCGAAATACCCATGGTTATAATACCCAAATTATGGCCGAAATAACCATGGTTATAATACCCAAATTATGGCCGAAATAGCCATGATTATAATACCCAAATTATGGCCGAATAACCATGGTTATAATACCCAATTATGGCCGAAATACCCATTGTTATGATACCCGAATTATGGCCGAAATACCAATGGTTATAATACCCAAATTATGGCCGAAATAACCGTGGTTATAATACCTTAATTATGACCGAAATAGCCATGGTTATATCACCCAAGTTATGCAGAAATACCCATGGTTATAATACCCAAATTATGGCCGAAATACCCATGGTTATAATACCCAAATTATGACCGAAATACCCATGGTTATAATACCCAAATTATGGCCGAAATAACCGTGGTTATAATACCCAAATTATGGGCGAAATAGCCATGGTTATAATACCCAAGTTAACCACGGTTATAATACCCAAATTATGGCCGAAATAACCATGGTTATAATACCCAAATTATGGCCGAAATAGCCATGGTTATAATACCCAAATTATGGCCGAAATAGCCATGGTTATAATACCCAAATTATGGCCGAAATAACCATGGTTATTGTACCCAAATTATGCAGAAATACCCATGGTTATAATACCCAAATTATGGCCGAAATACCCATGGTTATAATACCCAATTTATGGCCAAAATAACCAATGTTATAATACCCAAATTGTGGTCGAAATAGCAATAATTATAATACCCAAATTATGGCCGAAATAGCCATGGTTATAATACCCAAATTATGGCCGAATTAACAATGGTTATAATACCCAAATTATGGCCTAAATAACCATGGTTATAGTACCCAAATTATGCAGAAATACCCATGGTTATAATACCCAAATTATGGCCGAAATACCCATGGTTATAATACCCAAATTATGGCCGAAATGCCCATGGTTCTAATACCCAAATTATGGTCAAAATAACCATGGTTATAATACCCAAATTATGGCAAAAATAACCATGGTTATCATACCCAAATTATGGCCGAAATAACCATGGTTATAATACCCAAATTATGGACGAAATACCCATGGTTATATATACCCCAATTATGGCCGAAATAACCATGGTTATAATACCCAAATTATGGCCAAAATACCCATGGTTATAATACCCAAATTATGGCCGAAATAACCATGGTTATAATACCCAAATTATGGCCGAAATAACCCTTGTTATAATACCCAAATTATGGCCGAAATACCCATGGTTATAATACCCAAATTATGGCCTAAATAACCATGGTTATAATACCCAAATTATGACCGAAATACCCATTGTTATAATACCCAAATTATTGCCGAAATAACCATGGTTATAATACCCAAATTATGGCCGAAATACCCATGGTTATAATACCCAAATTATGGCCTGAATAACCATGGTTAAAATACCCAAATTATGGCCGAAATAACCATGGTTATAATACCCAAATTATGCAGAAATACCCATGGTTATAATTACCAAATTATGACCGAAATACCCATGGTTATAATACCCAAATTATGGTCGAAATACCCATGGTTATAATACCCAAATTATGGCCAAAATAACCATGGTTATCATACCCAAATTATGGCCGAAATAACCATGGTTATAATACCCAAATTATGGACGAAATAACCATGGTTATATATACCCCAATTATGGCCGAATTAACCATGGCTATAATACCCCAATTATGGCCGAAATACCCACGGTTATGATACCCGAATTATGGCCGAAATACCCATGGTTATAATACCCAAATTATGGCCGAAATAACCATGGTTATAATACCCCAATTATGGCCGAAATAGCCATGGTTATAATACCCAAATTATGGCCGAAATACCCATGGTTATAATACCCAAATTATGGCCGAAATAGCCATGGTTATAATACCCCAATTATGGCCGAAATACCCACGGTTATGATACCCGAATTATGGCCGAAATACCCATGGTTATAATACCCAAATTATGGCCGAAATAACCATGGTTATAATACCCAAATTATGGCCGAAATAGCCATGGTTATAATACCCAAATTATGGCCGAAATACCCATGGTTATAATACCCAAATTATGGCTGAAATACCCATGATTATAATACCCAAATTATGGCCGAAATAGCCATGGTTATAATACCCCAATTATGGCCAAAATACCCACGGTTATGATACCCGAATTATGGCCGAAATACCCATGGTTATAATACCCAAATTAGGGCCGAAATAACCATGGTTATAATACCCAAATTATGGCCGAAATACCCATGGTTATAATACCCAAATTATGGCCGAAATACCCATGGTTATAATACCCAAATTATGGCCAAAATAACCATGGTTATCATACCCAAATTATGGCCGAAATAACCATGGTTATAATACCCAAATTATGGACGAAATAACCATGGTTATATATACCCCAATTATGGCCGAATTAACCATGGTTATAATACCCCAATTATGGCCGAAATACCCACAGTTATGATACCCGAATTATGGCCGAAATACCCATGGTTATAATACCCAAATTATGGCCGAAATAACCATGGTTATAATACCCAAATTATGGCCGAAATAGCCATGGTTATAATACCCAAATTATGGTCGAAATACCCATGGTTATAATACCCAAATTATGGCCGAAATAGCCATGGTTATAATACCGCAATTATGGCCGAAATACCCACGGTTATGATACCCGAATTATGGCCGAAATACCCATGGTTATAATACCCAAATTATGGCCGAAAAAACCATGGTTATAATACCCAAATTATGGCCGAAATACCCATGGTTATAATACCCAAATTATGGCCGAAATAGCCATGGTTATAATACCCAAATTATGGCCGAAATAACCATGGTTATAATACCCAAATTATGGCCGAAATAACCATGGTTATAATACCCAAATTATGGCCGAAATAGCCATGGTTATGATACACAAATTATGGCCGAAATAACCATGGTTATAATACCCAAATTATGGTTGAAATAACCATGGTTATAATACACAAATTTTGGACGAAATAACCATAGTTATATATACCCCAATTATGGCTGAAATAACCATGGTTATAATACCCAAATTATGGCCGAAATAGCCATGGTTATAATACCCAAATTATCGCCAAAATAACCATGGTTATCATACCCAAATTATGGCCGAAATAACCATGGTTATAATACCCAAATTATGGACGAAATAACCATGGTTATTGTACCCAAATTATGCAGAAATACCCATGGTTATAATACCAAAATTATTGCCGAAATAGCCATGGTTATAATACCCAAATTATGGCCGAAATAGCCATGGTTATAATACCCAAATTATGGTCGAAATACCCATGGTTATAATACCCAAATTATGGCCGAAATAGCCATGGTTATAATACCGCAATTATGGCCGAAATACCCACGGTTATGATACCCGAATTATGGCCGAAATACCCATGGTTATAATACCCAAATTATGGCCGAAAAAACCATGGTTATAATACCCAAATTATGGCCGAAATACCCATGGTTATAATACCCAAATTATGGCCGAAATAGCCATGGTTATAATACCCAAATTATGGCCGAAATAACCATGGTTATAATACCCAAATTATGGCCGAAATAACCATGGTTATAATACCCAAATTATGGCCGAAATAGCCATGGTTATGATACACAAATTATGGCCGAAATAACCATGGTTATAATACCCAAATTATGGTTGAAATAACCATGGTTATAATACACAAATTTTGGACGAAATAACCATAGTTATATATACCCCAATTATGGCTGAAATAACCATGGTTATAATACCCAAATTATGGCCGAAATAGCCATGGTTATAATACCCAAATTATCGCCAAAATAACCATGGTTATCATACCCAAATTATGGCCGAAATAACCATGGTTATAATACCCAAATTATGGACGAAATAACCATGGTTATTGTACCCAAATTATGCAGAAATACCCATGGTTATAATACCAAAATTATTGCCGAAATAGCCATGGTTATAATACCCAAATTATGGCCGAAATAGCCATGGTTATAATACCCAAATTATGGTCGAAATACCCATGGTTATAATACCCAAATTATGGCCGAAATAGCCATGGTTATAATACCGCAATTATGGCCGAAATACCCACGGTTATGATACCCGAATTATGGCCGAAATACCCATGGTTATAATACCCAAATTATGGCCGAAAAAACCATGGTTATAATACCCAAATTATGGCCGAAATACCCATGGTTATAATACCCAAATTATGGCCGAAATAGCCATGGTTATAATACCCAAATTATGGCCGAAATAACCATGGTTATAATACCCAAATTATGGCCGAAATAACCATGGTTATAATACCCAAATTATGGCCGAAATAGCCATGGTTATGATACACAAATTATGGCCGAAATAACCATGGTTATAATACCCAAATTATGGTTGAAATAACCATGGTTATAATACACAAATTTTGGACGAAATAACCATAGTTATATATACCCCAATTATGGCTGAAATAACCATGGTTATAATACCCAAATTATGGCCGAAATAGCCATGGTTATAATACCCAAATTATCGCCAAAATAACCATGGTTATCATACCCAAATTATGGCCGAAATAACCATGGTTATAATACCCAAATTATGGACGAAATAACCATGGTTATTGTACCCAAATTATGCAGAAATACCCATGGTTATAATACCAAAATTATTGCCGAAATAGCCATGGTTATAATACCCAAATTATGGCCGAAATAGCCATGGTTATAATACCCAAATTATGGCTGAAATACCCATGATTATAATACCCAAATTATGGCCGAAATAGCCATGGTTATAATACCCCAATTATGGCCAAAATACCCACGGTTATGATACCCGAATTATGGCCGAAATACCCATGGTTATAATACCCAAATTAGGGCCGAAATAACCATGGTTATAATACCCAAATTATGGCCGAAATACCCATGGTTATAATACCCAAATTATGGCCGAAATACCCATGGTTATAATACCCAAATTATGGCCAAAATAACCATGGTTATCATACCCAAATTATGGCCGAAATAACCATGGTTATAATACCCAAATTATGGACGAAATAACCATGGTTATATATACCCCAATTATGGCCGAATTAACCATGGTTATAATACCCCAATTATGGCCGAAATACCCACAGTTATGATACCCGAATTATGGCCGAAATACCCATGGTTATAATACCCAAATTATGGCCGAAATAACCATGGTTATAATACCCAAATTATGGCCGAAATAGCCATGGTTATAATACCCAAATTATGGTCGAAATACCCATGGTTATAATACCCAAATTATGGCCGAAATAGCCATGGTTATAATACCGCAATTATGGCCGAAATACCCACGGTTATGATACCCGAATTATGGCCGAAATACCCATGGTTATAATACCCAAATTATGGCCGAAAAAACCATGGTTATAATACCCAAATTATGGCCGAAATACCCATGGTTATAATACCCAAATTATGGCCGAAATAGCCATGGTTATAATACCCAAATTATGGCCGAAATAACCATGGTTAGAATACCCAAATTATGGCCGAAATAACCATGGTTATAATACCCAAATTATGGCCGAAATAGCCATGGTTATGATACACAAATTATGGCCGAAATAACCATGGTTATAATACCCAAATTATGGTTGAAATAACCATGGTTATAATACACAAATTTTGGACGAAATAACCATAGTTATATATACCCCAATTATGGCTGAAATAACCATGGTTATAATACCCAAATTATGGCCGAAATAGCCATGGTTATAATACCCAAATTATCGCCAAAATAACCATGGTTATCATACCCAAATTATGGCCGAAATACCCATGGTTATAATACCCAAATTATGGCCGAAATGCCCATGGTTCTAATACCCAAATTATGGTCAAAATAACCATGGTTATAATACCCAAATTATGGCAAAAATAACCATGGTTATCATACCCAAATTATGGCCGAAATAACCATGGTTATAATACCCAAATTATGGACGAAATACCCATGGTTATATATACCCCAATTATGGCCGAAATAACCATGGTTATAATACCCAAATTATGGCCAAAATACCCATGGTTATAATACCCAAATTATGGCCGAAATAACCATGGTTATAATACCCAAATTATGGCCGAAATAACCCTTGTTATAATACCCAAATTATGGCCGAAATACCCATGGTTATAATACCCAAATTATGGCCTAAATAACCATGGTTATAATACCCAAATTATGACCGAAATACCCATTGTTATAATACCCAAATTATTGCCGAAATAACCATGGTTATAATACCCAAATTATGGCCGAAATACCCATGGTTATAATACCCAAATTATGGCCTGAATAACCATGGTTAAAATACCCAAATTATGGCCGAAATAACCATGGTTATAATACCCAAATTATGCAGAAATACCCATGGTTATAATTACCAAATTATGACCGAAATACCCATGGTTATAATACCCAAATTATGGTCGAAATACCCATGGTTATAATACCCAAATTATGGCCAAAATAACCATGGTTATCATACCCAAATTATGGCCGAAATAACCATGGTTATAATACCCAAATTATGGACGAAATAACCATGGTTATATATACCCCAATTATGGCCGAATTAACCATGGCTATAATACCCCAATTATGGCCGAAATACCCACGGTTATGATACCCGAATTATGGCCGAAATACCCATGGTTATAATACCCAAATTATGGCCGAAATAACCATGGTTATAATACCCCAATTATGGCCGAAATAGCCATGGTTATAATACCCAAATTATGGCCGAAATACCCATGGTTATAATACCCAAATTATGGCCGAAATAGCCATGGTTATAATACCCCAATTATGGCCGAAATACCCACGGTTATGATACCCGAATTATGGCCGAAATACCCATGGTTATAATACCCAAATTATGGCCGAAATAACCATGGTTATAATACCCAAATTATGGCCGAAATAGCCATGGTTATAATACCCAAATTATGGCCGAAATACCCATGGTTATAATACCCAAATTATGGCTGAAATACCCATGATTATAATACCCAAATTATGGCCGAAATAGCCATGGTTATAATACCCCAATTATGGCCAAAATACCCACGGTTATGATACCCGAATTATGGCCGAAATACCCATGGTTATAATACCCAAATTAGGGCCGAAATAACCATGGTTATAATACCCAAATTATGGCCGAAATACCCATGGTTATAATACCCAAATTATGGCCGAAATACCCATGGTTATAATACCCAAATTATGGCCAAAATAACCATGGTTATCATACCCAAATTATGGCCGAAATAACCATGGTTATAATACCCAAATTATGGACGAAATAACCATGGTTATATATACCCCAATTATGGCCGAATTAACCATGGTTATAATACCCCAATTATGGCCGAAATACCCACAGTTATGATACCCGAATTATGGCCGAAATACCCATGGTTATAATACCCAAATTATGGCCGAAATAACCATGGTTATAATACCCAAATTATGGCCGAAATAGCCATGGTTATAATACCCAAATTATGGTCGAAATACCCATGGTTATAATACCCAAATTATGGCCGAAATAGCCATGGTTATAATACCGCAATTATGGCCGAAATACCCACGGTTATGATACCCGAATTATGGCCGAAATACCCATGGTTATAATACCCAAATTATGGCCGAAAAAACCATGGTTATAATACCCAAATTATGGCCGAAATACCCATGGTTATAATACCCAAATTATGGCCGAAATAGCCATGGTTATAATACCCAAATTATGGCCGAAATAACCATGGTTATAATACCCAAATTATGGCCGAAATAACCATGGTTATAATACCCAAATTATGGCCGAAATAGCCATGGTTATGATACACAAATTATGGCCGAAATAACCATGGTTATAATACCCAAATTATGGTTGAAATAACCATGGTTATAATACACAAATTTTGGACGAAATAACCATAGTTATATATACCCCAATTATGGCTGAAATAACCATGGTTATAATACCCAAATTATGGCCGAAATAGCCATGGTTATAATACCCAAATTATCGCCAAAATAACCATGGTTATCATACCCAAATTATGGCCGAAATAACCATGGTTATAATACCCAAATTATGGACGAAATAACCATGGTTATTGTACCCAAATTATGCAGAAATACCCATGGTTATAATACCAAAATTATTGCCGAAATAGCCATGGTTATAATACCCAAATTATGGCCGAAATAGCCATGGTTATAATACCCAAATTATGGCCGAAATAACCATGGTTATTGTACCCAAATTATGCAGAAATACCCATGGTTATAATACCCAAATTATGGCCGAAATACCCATGGTTATAATACCCAATTTATGGCCGAAATAACCAATGTTATAATACCCAAATTGTGGTCGAAATAGCAATGATTATAATACCCAAATTATGGCCGAAATAGCCATGGTTATAATACCCAAATTATGGCCGAAATAACAATGGTTATAATACCCAAATTATGGCCTAAATAACCATGGTTATAGTACCCAAATTATGCAGAAATACCCATGGTTATAATACCCAAATTATGGCCGAAATACCCATGGTTATAATACCCAAATTATGGCCGAAATACCCATGGTTATAATACCCAAATTATGGTCGAAATAACCATGGTTATCATACCTAAATTATGGGAAAAATAACCATTGTTATCATACCCAAATTATTGCCGAAATAACCATGGTTATAATACCCAAATTATGGACGAAATAACCATGGTTATATATACCCCAATTATGGCCGAAATAACCATGGTTATAATACCCAAATTATGGCCAAAATACCCATGGTTATAATACCCAAATTATAGCCGAAATAACCATGGTTATAATACCCAAATTATGGCCGAAATAACCATGGTTATAATACCCAAATTATGGCCGAAATAGCCATGGTTATAATACCCAAATTATGGCCTAAATAACCATGGTTATAATACCCAAATTATGGCCGAAATACCCATTGTTATAATACCCAAATTATTGCCGAAATAACCATGGTTATAATACCCAAATTATGGCCGAAATACCCATGGTTATAATACCCAAATTATGGCTTGAATAACCATGGTTAAAATACCCAAATTATGGCCGAAATAACCATGGTTATAGTACCCAAATTATGCAGAAATACCCATGGTTATAATACCCAAATTATGGCCGATATACCCATGGTTATAATACCCAATTTATGGCCAAAATAACCAATGTTATAATACCCAAATTATGGTCGAAATAACCATGGTTATAATACCCAAATTATGGCCAAAATAACCATGGTTATAATACCCCAATTATTGCCCAAATAACCATGGTTATAATACCCAAATTATGGACAAAATAACCATGGTTATATATACCCCAATTATGGCCGAAATACCCATGGTTATAATACCCAAATTATGGCCGAAATAGCCATGGTTATAATACCCAAATTATGGCCGAAATACCCATGGTTATAATACCCAAATTATGGCCGAAATAGCCACGGTTAGAATACCCAAATTATCGCCAAATAACCATGGTTATAATGCCCAAGTTATGGCCGAAATACCCATGGTTATAATACCCAAATTATGGCCGAAATACCCATGGTTATAATACCCAAATTATGGCCGAAATACCCATGGTTATAATACCAAAATTATGGCCAAAATAACCACGGTTATAATACCCAAATTATGGCCGAAATAACCATGGTTATAATACCCAAATTATGGCCGAAATAACCATGGTTATAATACCCAAATTATGGCTGAAATAACCATGGTTATAATACACAAATGTTGGACGAAATAACCATAGTTATATATACTCCAATTATGGCCGAAATAACCATGGTTATAATACCCAAATTATGGCCGAAATAGCCATGGTTATAATACCCAAATTATCGCCAAAATAACCATGGTTATAATGCCCAAATTATGGCCGACATAGCCATGGTTATAATACCCAAATTATGGCCGAAATACCCATGGTTATAATACCCAAATTATGGCCGAAATACCCATGGTTATAATACCCAGATTATGGCCGAAATAACCACGATTATAATACCCAAATTATGGCAAAAATACCCATGGTTATAATAACCAAATTATGGGCGAAATATCCATTGTTATAATACCCAAATTATGGCCGAAATAACCATGGTTATAATACCCAAATTTTGGACGAAATAACCATAGTTATATATACCCCAATTATGGCCGAAATAGCCATGGTTAGAATACCCAAATTATACCCAAAATAACCATGGTTATAATGCCCAAATTATGGCCGAAATACCCATGGTTATAATACCCAAATTATGGCCGGAATAACCATGGTTATAATACCCAAACTATGGCCGAAATAACCATGGTTATAATACCCAAATTATGGCCGAAATAACCATGGTTATAATACCCAAGTTATGGCCGAAATAACCATGGTTATAATACCCAAATTATGGCCGAAATAACCATGGTTATAATACCCAAATTATGGCCGAAATAGCCATGGTTATAATACCCAAATTATCGCCAAAATAACCATGGTTATCATACCCCAATTATGGCCGAAATAACCATGGTTATAATACCCAAATTATGGCCGAAATAGCCATGGTTATAATACCCAAATTATCGCCAAAATAACCATGGTTATAATACCCAAATTATGGCCGAAATAACCATGGTTATAATACCCAAATTATGGCCGAAATAGCCATCGTTAGAATACCGAAATTATGGCCAAAATAACCATGGTTATATATACCCCAATTATGACCGAAATAACCATGGTTATAATACCGCAATTATGGCCGAAATACCCACGGTTATGATACCCAAATTATGGCCGAAATACCCATGGTTATAATACCCAAATTATGGCCGAAATAACAATTGTTATAATACCCAAATTATGGCCGAAATAACCAAGGTTATAATACCCAAACTATGGTCGAAATAACCATGGTTATAATACCCAAATTATCGCTAAAATAACCATGGTTATCATACCCAAATTATGGCCGAAATAACCATGGTTATAATACCCAAATTATGAACGAAATAACCATGGTTATATATACCCCAATTATGGCCGAAATACCCACGGTTATGATACCCGAATTATGGCCGAAATACCCATAGTTATAATACCCAAATTATAGCCGAAATAACCATGGTTATAATACCCAAATTATGGCCGAAATAACCATGGTTATAATACCCCAATTATGGCCGAAATACCCATTGTTATGATACCCGAATTATGGCCGGAATACCCATGGTTATAATACCCAAATTATGGCCGAAATAACCATGATTATAATACCCAAATTATGGCCGAAATAGCCATGGTTATAATACCCAAGTTATGCAGAAATACCCATGGTTATAATACCCAAATTATGGCCGAAATACCCATGGTTATCATACTCAAATTATGACCGAAATACCCATGGTTATAATACCCAAATTATGGTCGAAATACCCATGGTTATAATACCCAAATTATGGCCAAAATAACCATGGTTATCATACCCAAATTATGGCCGAAATAACCATGGTTATAATACCCAAATTATGGACGAAATAACCATGGTTATATATACCCCAATTATGGCCGAATTAACCATGGTTATAATACCCCAATTATGGCCGAAATACCCACGGTTATGATACCCGAATTATGGCCGAAATACCCATGGTTATAATACCCAAATTATGGCCGAAATAACCATGGTTATAATACCCAAATTATGGCCGAAATAGCCATGGTTATAATACCCAAATTATGGCCGAAATACCCATGGTTACAATACCCAAATTTTGGCCGAAATAACCATGGTTATAATACCCAAATTATGGCCGAGATACCCATGGTTATAACACCCAAATTATGGCCGAAATACCCATGGTTTTAATACCCAAATTATGGCCGAAATAGCCATTGTTATAATACCCAAATTATGGCCAAAATAACCATGGTTGTAATGCCCAAAATATGGCCGAAATACCCATCGTTATCATACCCAAATTATGGCCGAAATAGCCATGGTTATAATACCCAAGTTATGCAGAAATACCCATGGTTATAGTACCCAAATTATGGCAGAAATACCCATGGTTATAATACCCAAATTATGGCCAAAATAACCATGGTTATAATTCCCAAATTATGGCCGAAATAACCATGGTTATAGTACCCAAATTATGGCCGAAATAACCATGGTTATAGTACCCAAATTATGGCAGAAATACCCATGGTTATAATACCAAAATTATGACCAAAATAACCATGGTTATAATGCCCAAATTATGGACGAAATAACCATGGTTTAATATACCCCAATTATGGCCGAAATACCCATGGTTATAATACCCAAATTATGGCCGCAATACCCGTGGTTATAATACCCAAATTATGGCCGAAATACCCATGGTTATAATACCCAAATTATGGCCAAAATAACCATGGTTATAATACCCAAATTATGGCCGAAATAACCATGGTTATAATACCCAAATTATGGTCGAAATAACCATGGTTATAATACCCAAATTATGGCCAAAATAACCATGGTTATAATACCCAAATTATGGCCCAAATAACCACGGTTATAATACCCAAATTATGGACGAAATAACCATGGTTATATATACCCCAATTATGGCCGAAATACCCATGGTTATAATACCCAAATTATGGCCGCAATACCCATGGTTATAATACCCAAATTATGGCCGAAATACCCATGGTTATAATACCCAAATTATGGCCAAAATAACCATGGTTATAATACAAAAATTATGGCCGAAATAACCATGGTTATAATACCCAAATTATGGCCGAAATAACCATGGTTATAATACCCAAATTATGGCCAAAATAACCTTGGTTATACTAAAAAAATTATGGCCCAAATAACCATGGTTATAATACCCAAATTATGGACGAAATAACCATGGTTATATATACCCCAATTATGGCCGAAATACCCATGGTTATAATACCCAAATTATGGCCGAAATAACCATGGTTATAGTACCCAAATTATGGCCGAAATAACCATGGTTATAGTACCCAAATTATTGCAGAAATACCCATGGTTATAATACCAAAATTATGGCCAAAATAACCATGGTTATCATACGCAAATTATGGACGAAATAACCATGGTTATATATACCCCAATTATGGCCGAAATACCCATGGTTATAATACCCAAATTATGGCCGCAATACCCATGGTTATAATAACCAAATTATGGCCGAAATGCCCATGGTTACAATACCCAAATTATGGCCAAAATAACCATGGTTATAATACCCAAATTATGGCCGAAATAACCATGGTTATAATACCCAAATTATGGCCGAGATACCCATGGTTATAACACCCAAATTATGGCCGAAATACCCATGGTTTTAATACCCAAATTATGGCCGAAATAGCCATTGTTATAATACCCAAATTATGGCCAAAATAACCATGGTTGTAATGCCCAAAATATGGCCGAAATACCCATCGTTATCATACCCAAATTATGGCCGAAATAGCCATGGTTATAATACCCAAGTTATGCAGAAATACCCATGGTTATAGTACCCAAATTATGGCAGAAATACCCATGGTTATAATACCCAAATTATGGCCAAAATAACCATGGTTATAATTCCCAAATTATGGCCGAAATAACCATGGTTATAGTACCCAAATTATGGCCGAAATAACCATGGTTATAGTACCCAAATTATGGCAGAAATACCCATGGTTATAATACCAAAATTATGACCAAAATAACCATGGTTATAATGCCCAAATTATGGACGAAATAACCATGGTTTAATATACCCCAATTATGGCCGAAATACCCATGGTTATAATACCCAAATTATGGCCGCAATACCCGTGGTTATAATACCCAAATTATGGCCAAAATACCCATGGTTATAATACCCAAATTATGGCCGAAATAACCATGGTTATAATACCCAAATTATGGCCGAGATACCCATGGTTATAACACCCAAATTATGGCCGAAATACCCATGGTTTTAATACCCAAATTATGGCCGAAATAGCCATTGTTATAATACCCAAATTATGGCCAAAATAACCATGGTTGTAATGCCCAAAATATGGCCGAAATACCCATCGTTATCATACCCAAATTATGGCCGAAATAGCCATGGTTATAATACCCAAGTTATGCAGAAATACCCATGGTTATAGTACCCAAATTATGGCAGAAATACCCATGGTTATAATACCCAAATTATGGCCAAAATAACCATGGTTATAATTCCCAAATTATGGCCGAAATAACCATGGTTATAGTACCCAAATTATGGCCGAAATAACCATGGTTATAGTACCCAAATTATGGCAGAAATACCCATGGTTATAATACCAAAATTATGACCAAAATAACCATGGTTATAATGCCCAAATTATGGACGAAATAACCATGGTTTAATATACCCCAATTATGGCCGAAATACCCATGGTTATAATACCCAAATTATGGCCGCAATACCCGTGGTTATAATACCCAAATTATGGCCGAAATACCCATGGTTATAATACCCAAATTATGGCCAAAATAACCATGGTTATAATACCCAAATTATGGCCGAAATAACCATGGTTATAATACCCAAATTATGGTCGAAATAACCATGGTTATAATACCCAAATTATGGCCAAAATAACCATGGTTATAATACCCAAATTATGGCCCAAATAACCACGGTTATAATACCCAAATTATGGACGAAATAACCATGGTTATATATACCCCAATTATGGCCGAAATACCCATGGTTATAATACCCAAATTATGGCCGCAATACCCATGGTTATAATACCCAAATTATGGCCGAAATACCCATGGTTATAATACCCAAATTATGGCCAAAATAACCATGGTTATAATACAAAAATTATGGCCGAAATAACCATGGTTATAATACCCAAATTATGGCCGAAATAACCATGGTTATAATACCCAAATTATGGCCAAAATAACCTTGGTTATAATAAAAAAATTATGGCCCAAATAACCATGGTTATAATACCCAAATTATGGACGAAATAACCATGGTTATATATACCCCAATTATGGCCGAAATACCCATGGTTATAATACCCAAATTATGGCCGAAATAACCATGGTTATAGTACCCAAATTATGGCCGAAATAACCATGGTTATAGTACCCAAATTATTGCAGAAATACCCATGGTTATAATACCAAAATTATGGCCAAAATAACCATGGTTATCATACGCAAATTATGGACGAAATAACCATGGTTATATATACCCCAATTATGGCCGAAATACCCATGGTTATAATACCCAAATTATGGCCGCAATACCCATGGTTATAATACCCAAATTATGGCCGAAATACCCATGGTTATAATACCCAAATTATGGTCGAAATAACCATGGTTATAATACACAAATTATGGCCAAAATAACCATGGTTATCATACCCAAATTATGGCCGAAATAACCATGGTTATAATACCCAAATTATGGACGAAATAACCATGGTTATATATACCCCAATATTGACCGAAATACCCATGGTTATAATACCCAAATTATGGCCGAAATAGCAATGGTTATAATACCCAAATCATGGCCGAAATAACCATGGTTATAATATCCAAATTATGGCCGAAATACCCATGGTTATAATACCCAAATTATGGCCGCAATACCCATGGTTATAATACCCAAATTATGGCCGAAATACCCATGGTTATAATACCCAAATTATGGCCAAAATAACCATGGTTATAATACCCAAATTATGGCCGAAATAACCATGGTTATAATACCCAAATTATGGCCGAAATAACCATGGTTATAATACCCAAATTATGGCCAAAATAACCATGGTTATAATACCCAAATTATGGCCCAAATAACCACGGTTATAATACCCAAATTATGGACGAAATAACCATGGTTATATATACCCCAATTATGGCCGAAATACCCATGGTTATAATACCCAAATTATGGCCGCAATACCCATGGTTATAATACCCAAATCATGGCCGAAATACCCATGGTTATAATACCCAAATTATGGCCAAAATAACCATGGTTATAATACAAAAATTATGGCCGAAATAACCATGGTTATAGTACCCAAATTATGGCCGAAATAACCATGGTTATAGTACCCAAATTATTGCAGAAATACCCATGGTTATAATACCAAAATTATGGCCAAAATAACCATGGTTATCATACGCAAATTATGGACGAAATAACCATGGTTATATATACCCCAATTATGGCCGAAATACCCATGGTTATAATACCCAAATTATGGCCGCAATACACATGGTTATAATAACCAAATTATGGCCGAAATACCCATGGTTATAATACCCAAATTATGGCCAAAATAACCATGGTTATAATACCCAAATTATGGCCGAAATAACCATGGTTATAATACCCAAATTATGGCCGAAATAACCATGGTTATAATACCCAAATTATGGCCAAAATAACCATGGTTATAATACCCAAATTATGGCCCAAATAACCATGGTTATAATATCCAAATTATGGCCGAAATAACCATGGTTATAATACCCAAATTATGGCCGAAATACCCATGGTTAGAATACCAAAATTATGGCCTAAATTACCATGGTTATAATGCCCAAATTATGGCCGAAATACCCATGGTTATAATACCCAAATTATGGCCGAAATACCCATGGTTATAATACCCAAATTATGGTCGAAATAACCATGGTTATAATACACAAATTATGGCCAAAATAACCATGGTTATCATACCCAAATTATTGCCGAAATAACCATGGTTATAATACCCAAATTATGGACGAAATAACCATAATTATATATACCCCAATTATGGCCGAAATAACCATGGTTATAATAGCCCAATTCTGGCCGAAATACCCATGGTTATAGTACCCAAATTATGCAGGAATACCCATGGTTATAATACCCAAATTATGGCCGAAATAACCGCGATTATAATACCCAAATTATGGCCGAAATACCCATGGTTATAATACCCAAATTATGGCCGAACTATCCATGGTTATAATACCCAACTTATGGCCGAGATAACCATGCTGAAAATACCCAAATTGTGGACGAAATAACAATACTTATATATACCCCAATTATGGCCGAAATAACCATGGTTATAATACTCAAATTATGGCCGAAATACCCCTGGTCATAATACCCAAATTATGGCCGAAATAGCCATGGTTATAATACCCAAATTGTGGACGAAATAACAATAGTTATATATACCCGAATTATGGCCGAAATAACCATGGTTATAATACTCAAATTATGGCCGAAATACCCCTGGTCATAATACCCAAATTATGGCCGAAATAGCCATGGTTATAGTATCCAAATTATGCAGAAATACCCATGGTTATAATACCCAATATATGGCCGAAATAACCAATGTTATAATACCCAAATTATGGTCGAAATAACCATGGTTATAATACCCAAATTATGGCCGAAATAGCCATGGTTATAATACCCAAATTATGGCCGAAATAACCATGGTTATAATACTCAAATTATGGCCTAAATAACCATGGTTATAGTACCCAAATTATGCAGAAATAACCATGGTTATAATACACAAATTGTGGCCGAAATACCCATGGTTATAATACCCAAATTATGGCCGAAATACCCATGGTTATAATACCCAAATTATTGTCGAAATAACCATGGTTATAATACCCAAATTATGGCCAAAATAACCATTGTTATCATACCCAAATTATGGCCGAAATAACCATGGTTATAATACCCAAATTATGGACGAAATAACCATGGTGATATATACCCCAATTATGACCGAAATAACCATGGTTATAATACCGCAATTATGGCCGAAATACCCACGGTTATGATACCCAAAATATGGCCGAAATACCCATGGTTATAATACCCAAATTATGGCCGAAAAAAAAATTGTTATAATACCCAAATTATGGACGAAATAACCATGGTTATATATACCCCAATTATGGCCGAAATAACCATGGTTATAATACCCCAATTATGGCCGAAATACCCACGGTTATGATACCCGAATTATGGCCGAAATACCCATAGTTATAATACCCAAATTATGGCCGAAATAACCATGGTTATAATACCCCAATTATGGCCGAAATAACCATGGTTATAATACCCCAATTATGGCCGAAATACCCACGGTTATGATACCCGAATTATGGCCGAAATACCCATAGTTATAATACCCGAATTATGGCCGAAATACCCATGGTTATAATTCCCAAATTATGGCCGAAATAACCATGATTATAATACCCAAATTATGGCCGAAATAGCCATGGTTATAATACCCAAGTTATGCAGAAATACCCATGGTTATAATACCCAAATTATGGCCGAAATACCCATGGTTATAATACCCAAATTATGACCGAAATACCCATGGTTATAATACCCAAATTATGGTCGAAATACCCATGGTTATAATACCCAAATTATGGCCGAAATAACCATGGTTATAATACCCAAATTATGGACGAAATAACCATGGTTATATATACCCCAATTATGGCCGAATTAACCATGGTTATAATACCCCAATTATGGCCGAAATACCCACGGTTATGATACCCGAATTATGGCCGAAATACCCATGGTTATAATACCCAAATTATGGCCGAAATAACCATGGTTATAATACCCAAATTATGACCGAAATACCCATGGTTATAATACCCAAATTATGGTCGAAATACCCATGGTTATAATACCCAAATTATGGCCGAAATAACCATGGTTATAATACCCAAATTATGGACGAAATAACCATGGTTATATATACCCCAATTATGGCCGAATTAACCATGGTTATAATACCCCAATTATGGCCGAAATACCCACGGTTATGATACCCGAATTATGGCCGAAATACCCATGGTTATAATACCCAAATTATGGCCGAAATAACCATGGTTATCATACCCAAATTATGGCCGAAATAACCATGGTTATAATACCCAAATTATGGACGAAATAACCATGGTTATATATACCCCAATTATGGCCGAATTAACCATGGTTATAATACCCCAATTATGGCCGAAATACCCACGGTTATGATACCCGAATTATGGCCGAAATACCCATGGTTATAATACCCAAATTATGGCCGAAATAACCATGGTTATAATACCCAAATTATGGCCGAAATAGCCATGGTTATAATACCCAAATTATGGCCGAAATACCCATGGTTATAATACCCAAATTATGGCCGAAATAGCCATGGTTATAATACCCAAATTATGGCCGAGATACCCATGGTTATAACACCCAAATTATGGCCGAAATACCCATGGTTTTAATACCCAAATTATGGCCGAAATAGCCATTGTTATAATACCCAAATTATGGCCAAAATAACCATGGTTATAATGCCCAAATTATGGCCGAAATACCCATGGTTATCATCCCCAAATTATGGCCGAAATAGCCATGGTTATAATACCAAAGTTATGCAGAAATACCCATGGTTATAATACCCAAATTATGGCCGAAATACCCATGGTTGTAATACCCAAATTATGGCCGAAATACCCACGGTTATGATACCCGAATTATGACCGATATACCCATGGTTATAATACTCAAATTATGGCCGAAATAGCCATGGTTATAATACCCAAATTATGGCCGAAATACCCATGGTTATAATACCCAAATGATGGCCGAAATAGCCATGGTTATAATACCCAAATTATGGCCGAAATACCCATGGTTATAATACCCAAATTATGGTCGAAATAACCATGGTTATAATACACAAATTATGGCCAAAATAACCATTGTTATCATACCCAAATTATGGCCGAAATAACCATGGTTATAATACCCAAATTATGGACGAAATAACCATGGTTATATATACCCCAATTATGACCGAAATAACGACGGTTATAATACCGCAATTATGGCCGAAATACCCACGATTATGATACCCAAATTATGGCCGAAATACCCATGGTTATAAAACCCAAACTATGGTCGAAATAACCATGGTTATAATACCCAAATTATCGCCAAAATAACCATTGTTATCATACCCAAATCATAGCCTAAATAACCATGGTTATAATACCCAAATTATGGACGAAATAACAATGGTTATATATACCCCAATTATGGCCGAAATACCCATGGTTATAATACCCAAATTATGGCCGAAATAACCATTGTTATAATACCCAAATTATGGCCGAAATAACCATGGTTATAAAACCCAAACTATGGTCGAAATAACCATGGTTATAATACCCAAATTATCGCCAAAATAACCATTGTTATCATACCCAAATCATAGCCTAAATAACCATGGTTATAATACCCAAATTATGGACGAAATAACAATGGTTATATATACCCCAATTATGGCCGAAATACCCATGGTTATAATACCCAAATTATGGCCGAAATAACCATGGTTATAATACCCAAATTATGGCCGAAATAGCCATGATTATAATATCGAAATTATGGCCGAATAACCATGGTTATAATACCCAATTATGGCCGAAATACCCATTGTTATGATACCCGAATTATGGCCGAAATACCAATGGTTATAATACCCAAGTTATGCAGAAATACCCATGGTTATAATACCCAAATTATGGCCGAAATACCCATGGTTATAATACCCAAATTATGACCGAAATACCCATGGTTATAATACCCAAATTATGGCCGAAATAACCGTGGTTATAATACCCAAATTATGGGCGAAATAGCCACGGTTATAATACCCAAGTTAACCACGGTTATAATACCCAAATTATGGCCGAAATAACCATGGTTATAATACCCAAATTATGGCCGAAATAGCCATGGTTATAATACCCAAATTATGGCCGAAATAGCCATGGTTATAATACCCAAATTATGGCCGAAATAACCATGGTTATTGTACCCAAATTATGCAGAAATACCCATGGTTATAATACCCAAATTATGGCCGAAATACCCATGGTTATAATACCCAATTTATGGCCAAAATAACCAATGTTATAATACCCAAATTGTGGTCGAAATAGCAATAATTATAATACCCAAATTATGGCCGAAATAGCCATGGTTATAATACCCAAATTATGGCCGAATTAACAATGGTTATAATACCCAAATTATGGCCTAAATAACCATGGTTATAGTACCCAAATTATGCAGAAATACCCATGGTTATAATACCCAAATTATGGCCGAAATACCCATGGTTATAATACCCAAATTATGGCCGAAATGCCCATGGTTCTAATACCCAAATTATGGTCAAAATAACCATGGTTATAATACCCAAATTATGGCAAAAATAACCATGGTTATCATACCCAAATTATGGCCGAAATAACCATGGTTATAATACCCAAATTATGGACGAAATAACCATGGTTATATATACCCCAATTATGGCCGAAATAACCATGGTTATAATACCCAAATTATGGCCAAAATACCCATGGTTATAATACCCAAATTATGGCCGAAATAACCATGGTTATAATACCCAAATTATGGCCGAAATAACCCTTGTTATAATACCCAAATTATGGCCGAAATACCCATGGTTATAATACCCAAATTATGGCCTAAATAACCATGGTTATAATACCCAAATTATGACCGAAATACCCATTGTTATAATACCCAAATTATTGCCGAAATAACCATGGTTATAATACCCAAATTATGGCCGAAATACCCATGGTTATAATACCCAAATTATGGCCTGAATAACCATGGTTAAAATACCCAAATTATGGCCGAAATAACCATGGTTATAATACCCAAATTATGCAGAAATACCCATGGTTATAATTACCAAATTATGACCGAAATACCCATGGTTATAATACCCAAATTATGGTCGAAATACCCATGGTTATAATACCCAAATTATGGCCAAAATAACCATGGTTATCATACCCAAATTATGGCCGAAATAACCATGGTTATAATACCCAAATTATGGACGAAATAACCATGGTTATATATACCCCAATTATGGCCGAATTAACCATGGTTATAATACCCCAATTATGGCCGAAATACCCACGGTTATGATACCCGAATTATGGCCGAAATACCCATGGTTATAATACCCAAATTATGGCCGAAATAACCATGGTTATAATACCCAAATTATGGCCGAAATAGCCATGGTTATAATACCCAAATTATGGCCGAAATACCCATGGTTATAATACCCAAATTATGGCCGAAATAGCCATGGTTATAATACCCCAATTATGGCCGAAATACCCACGGTTATGATACCCGAATTATGGCCGAAATACCCATGGTTATAATACCCAAATTATGGCCGGAATAACCATGGTTATAATACCCAAATTATGGCCGAAATAGCCATGGTTATAATACCCAAATTATGGCCGAAATACCCATGGTTATAGTACCCAAATTATGGCTGAAATACCCATGAATATAATACCCAATTTATGGCCGAAATAGCCATGGTTATAATACCCCAATTATGGCCAAAATACCCACGGTTATGATACCCGAATTATGGCCGAAATACCCATGGTTATAATACCCAAATTAGGGCCGAAATAACCATGGTTATAATACCCAAATTATGGCCGAAATACCCATGGTTATAATACCCAAATTATGGCCGAAATACCCATGGTTATAATACCCAAATTATGGCCAAAATAACCATGGTTATCATACCCAAATTATGGCCGAAATAACCATGGTTATAATACCCAAATTATGGACGAAATAACCATGGTTAAATATACCCCAATTATGGCCGAATTAACCATGGTTATAATACCCCAATTATGGCCGAAATACCCACGGTTATGATACCCGAATTATGGCCGAAATACCCATGGTTATAATACCCAAATTATGGCCGAAAAAGCCATGGTTATAATACCCAAATTATGGTCGAAATACCCATGGTTATAATACCCAAATTATGGCCGAAATAGCCATGGTTATAATACCGCAATTATGGCCGAAATACCCACGGTTATGATACCCGAATTATGGCCGAAATACCCATGGTTATAATACCCAAATTATGGCCGAAAAAACCATGGTTATAATACCCAAATTATGGCCGAAATACCCATGGTTATAATACCCAAATTATGGCCGAAATAGCCATGGTTATAATACCCAAATTATGGCCGAAATAACCATGGTTATAATACCCAAATTATGGCCGAAATAACCATGGTTATAATACCCAAATTATGGCCGAAAAAACCATGGTTATAATACCCAAATTATGGCCGAAATACCCATGGTTATAATACCCAAATTATGGCCGAAATAGCCATGGTTATAATACCCAAATTATGGCCGAAATAACCATGGTTATAATACCCAAATTATGGCCGAAATAACCATGGTTATAAAACCCAAACTATGGTCGAAATAACCATGGTTATAATACCCAAATTATCGCCAAAATAACCATTGTTATCATACCCAAATCATAGCCTAAATAACCATGGTTATAATACCCAAATTATGGACGAAATAACAATGGTTATATATACCCCAATTATGGCCGAAATACCCATGGTTATAATACCCAAATTATGGCCGAAATAACCATGGTTATAATACCCAAATTATGGCCGAAATAGCCATGATTATAATATCGAAATTATGGCCGAATAACCATGGTTATAATACCCAATTATGGCCGAAATACCCATTGTTATGATACCCGAATTATGGCCGAAATACCAATGGTTATAATACCCAAGTTATGCAGAAATACCCATGGTTATAATACCCAAATTATGGCCGAAATACCCATGGTTATAATACCCAAATTATGACCGAAATACCCATGGTTATAATACCCAAATTATGGCCGAAATAACCGTGGTTATAATACCCAAATTATGGGCGAAATAGCCACGGTTATAATACCCAAGTTAACCACGGTTATAATACCCAAATTATGGCCGAAATAACCATGGTTATAATACCCAAATTATGGCCGAAATAGCCATGGTTATAATACCCAAATTATGGCCGAAATAGCCATGGTTATAATACCCAAATTATGGCCGAAATAACCATGGTTATTGTACCCAAATTATGCAGAAATACCCATGGTTATAATACCCAAATTATGGCCGAAATACCCATGGTTATAATACCCAATTTATGGCCAAAATAACCAATGTTATAATACCCAAATTGTGGTCGAAATAGCAATAATTATAATACCCAAATTATGGCCGAAATAGCCATGGTTATAATACCCAAATTATGGCCGAATTAACAATGGTTATAATACCCAAATTATGGCCTAAATAACCATGGTTATAGTACCCAAATTATGCAGAAATACCCATGGTTATAATACCCAAATTATGGCCGAAATACCCATGGTTATAATACCCAAATTATGGCCGAAATGCCCATGGTTCTAATACCCAAATTATGGTCAAAATAACCATGGTTATAATACCCAAATTATGGCAAAAATAACCATGGTTATCATACCCAAATTATGGCCGAAATAACCATGGTTATAATACCCAAATTATGGACGAAATAACCATGGTTATATATACCCCAATTATGGCCGAAATAACCATGGTTATAATACCCAAATTATGGCCAAAATACCCATGGTTATAATACCCAAATTATGGCCGAAATAACCATGGTTATAATACCCAAATTATGGCCGAAATAACCCTTGTTATAATACCCAAATTATGGCCGAAATACCCATGGTTATAATACCCAAATTATGGCCTAAATAACCATGGTTATAATACCCAAATTATGACCGAAATACCCATTGTTATAATACCCAAATTATTGCCGAAATAACCATGGTTATAATACCCAAATTATGGCCGAAATACCCATGGTTATAATACCCAAATTATGGCCTGAATAACCATGGTTAAAATACCCAAATTATGGCCGAAATAACCATGGTTATAATACCCAAATTATGCAGAAATACCCATGGTTATAATTACCAAATTATGACCGAAATACCCATGGTTATAATACCCAAATTATGGTCGAAATACCCATGGTTATAATACCCAAATTATGGCCAAAATAACCATGGTTATCATACCCAAATTATGGCCGAAATAACAATGGTTATAATACCCAAATTATGGACGAAATAACCATGGTTATATATACCCCAATTATGGCCGAATTAACCATGGTTATAATACCCCAATTATGGCCGAAATACCCACGGTTATGATACCCGAATTATGGCCGAAATACCCATGGTTATAATACCCAAATTATGGCCGAAATAACCATGGTTATAATACCCAAATTATGGCCGAAATAGCCATGGTTATAATACCCAAATTATGGCCGAAATACCCATGGTTATAATACCCAAATTATGGCCGAAATAGCCATGGTTATAATACCCCAATTATGGCCGAAATACCCACGGTTATGATACCCGAATTATGGCCGAAATACCCATGGTTATAATACCCAAATTATGGCCGGAATAACCATGGTTATAATACCCAAATTATGGCCGAAATAGCCATGGTTATAATACCCAAATTATGGCCGAAATACCCATGGTTATAATACCCAAATTATGGCTGAAATACCCATGAATATAATACCCAATTTATGGCCGAAATAGCCATGGTTATAATACCCCAATTATGGCCAAAATACCCACGGTTATGATACCCGAATTATGGCCGAAATACCCATGGTTATAATACCCAAATTAGGGCCGAAATAACCATGGTTATAATACCCAAATTATGGCCGAAATACCCATGGTTATAATACCCAAATTATGGCCGAAATACCCATGGTTATAATACCCAAATTATGGCCAAAATAACCATGGTTATCATACCCAAATTATGGCCGAAATAACCATGGTTATAATACCCAAATTATGGACGAAATAACCATGGTTAAATATACCCCAATTATGGCCGAATTAACCATGGTTATAATACCCCAATTATGGCCGAAATACCCACGGTTATGATACCCGAATTATGGCCGAAATACCCATGGTTATAATACCCAAATTATGGCCGAAAAAGCCATGGTTATAATACCCAAATTATGGTCGAAATACCCATGGTTATAATACCCAAATTATGGCCGAAATAGCCATGGTTATAATACCGCAATTATGGCCGAAATACCCACGGTTATGATACCCGAATTATGGCCGAAATACCCATGGTTATAATACCCAAATTATGGCCGAAAAAACCATGGTTATAATACCCAAATTATGGCCGAAATACCCATGGTTATAATACCCAAATTATGGCCGAAATAGCCATGGTTATAATACCCAAATTATGGCCGAAATAACCATGGTTATAATACCCAAATTATGGCCGAAATAACCATGGTTATAATACCCAAATTATGGCCGAAATAGCCATGGTTATGATACACAAATTATGGCCGAAATAACCATGGTTATAATACCCAAATTATGGTTGAAATAACCATGGTTATAATACACAAATTTTGGACGAAATAACCATAGTTATATATACCCCAATTATGGCTAAAATAACCATGGTTATAATACCCAAATTATGGCCGAAATAGCCATGGTTATAATACCCAAATTATCGCCAAAATAACCATGGTTATCATACCCAAATTATGGCCGAAATAACCATGGTTATAATACCCAAATTATGGACGAAATAACCATGGCTATATATACCCCAATTATGGCGGAAATAACCATGGTTATAATACCCCAATTATGGCCGAAATACCCACGGTTATGATACCCGAATTATGGCCGAAATTCCCATGGTTATAATACCCAAATTATGGCCGAAATAACCATGGTTATAATACCCAAATTATGGCCGAAATAGCCATGGTTAAAATACCGAAATTATGGCCAAAATAACCATGGTTATAATACCCAAATTATTGACGAAATAACCATGGTTATATATACCCCAATTATGGCGGAAATAACCAAGGTTATTATACCCCAATTATGGCCGAAATACCCACGGTTATGATACCCGAATTATGGCCGAAATACCCACGGTTATGATACCCGAATTATGGCCGAAATACCCATGGTTATAATACCCAAATTATAGCCGAAATAACCATGGTTATAATACCCAAATTATGGCCGAAATAGCCATGGTTAGAATACCGAAATTATGGCCAAAATAACCATGGTTATAATGCCCAAATTATGGCCGAAATACCAATGGTTATAATACCCAAATTATGAACGAAATACCCATGGTTATAATACCCAAATTATGGCCAAAATAACCACGGTTATAATACCAAAATTATTGCCGAAATAGCCATGGTTATAATACCCAAATTATGGCCGAAATAGCCATGGTTATAATACCCAAATTATGGCCGAAATAACCATGGTTATTGTACCCAAATTATGCAGAAATACCCATGGTTATAATACCCAAATTATGGCCGAAATACCCATGGTTATAATACCCAATTTATGGCCGAAATAACCAATGTTATAATACCCAAATTGTGGTCGAAATAGCAATGATTATAATACCCAAATTATGGCCGAAATAGCCATGGTTATAATACCCAAATTATGGCCGAAATAACAATGGTTATAATACCCAAATTATGGCCTAAATAACCATGGTTATAGTACCCAAATTATGCAGAAATACCCATCGTTATAATACCCAAATTATGGCCGAAATACCCATGGTTATAATACCCAAATTATGGCCGAAATACCCATGGTTATAATACCCAAATTATGGTCGAAATAACCATGGTTATAATACCCAAATTATGGGAAAAATAACCATTGTTATCATACCCAAATTATTGCCGAAATAACCATGGTTATAATACCCAAATTATGGACGAAATAACCATGGTTATATATACCCCAATTATGGCCGAAATAACCATGGTTATAATACCCAAATTATGGCCAAAATACCCATGGTTATAATACCCAAATTATAGCCGAAATAACCATGGTTATAATACCCAAATTATGGCCGAAATAACCATGGTTATAATACCCAAATTATAGCCGAAATAACCATGGTTATAATACCCAAATTATGGCCGAAATAGCCATGGTTATAATACCCAAATTATGGCCGAAATACCCATGGTTATAATACCCAAATTATAGCCGAAATAACCATGGTTATAATACCCAAATTATGGCCGAAATACCCATGGTTATAATACCCAAATTATGGCCGAAATAACCATGGTTATAATACCCAAATTATGGTTGAAATAACCATGGTTATAATACACAAATTTTGGACGAAATAACCATAGTTATATATACCCCAATTATGGCTAAAATAACCATGGTTATAATACCCAAATTATGGCCGAAATAGCCATGGTTATAATACCCAAATTATCGCCAAAATAACCATGGTTATCATACCCAAATTATGGCCGAAATAACCATGGTTATAATACCCAAATTATGGACGAAATAACCATGGTTATATATACCCCAATTATGGCGGAAATAACCATGGTTATAATACCCCAATTATGGCCGAAATACCCACGGTTATGATACCCGAATTATGGCCGAAATTCCCATGGTTATAATACCCAAATTATGGCCGAAATAACCATGGTTATAATACCCAAATTATGGCCGAAATAGCCATGGTTAAAATACCGAAATTATGGCCAAAATAACCATGGTTATAATACCCAAATTATTGACGAAATAACCATGGTTATATATACCCCAATTATGGCGGAAATAACCAAGGTTATTATACCCCAATTATGGCCGAAATACCCACGGTTATGATACCCGAATTATGGCCGAAATACCCACGGTTATGATACCCGAATTATGGCCGAAATACCCATGGTTATAATACCCAAATTATAGCCGAAATAACCATGGTTATAATACCCAAATTATGGCCGAAATAGCCATGGTTAGAATACCGAAATTATGGCCAAAATAACCATGGTTATAATGCCCAAATTATGGCCGAAATACCAATGGTTATAATACCCAAATTATGAACGAAATACCCATGGTTATAATACCCAAATTATGGCCAAAATAACCACGGTTATAATACCAAAATTATTGCCGAAATAGCCATGGTTATAATACCCAAATTATGGCCGAAATAGCCATGGTTATAATACCCAAATTATGGCCGAAATAACCATGGTTATTGTACCCAAATTATGCAGAAATACCCATGGTTATAATACCCAAATTATGGCCGAAATACCCATGGTTATAATACCCAATTTATGGCCGAAATAACCAATGTTATAATACCCAAATTGTGGTCGAAATAGCAATGATTATAATACCCAAATTATGGCCGAAATAGCCATGGTTATAATACCCAAATTATGGCCGAAATAACAATGGTTATAATACCCAAATTATGGCCTAAATAACCATGGTTATAGTACCCAAATTATGCAGAAATACCCATCGTTATAATACCCAAATTATGGCCGAAATACCCATGGTTATAATACCCAAATTATGGCCGAAATACCCATGGTTATAATACCCAAATTATGGTCGAAATAACCATGGTTATAATACCCAAATTATGGGAAAAATAACCATTGTTATCATACCCAAATTATTGCCGAAATAACCATGGTTATAATACCCAAATTATGGACGAAATAACCATGGTTATATATACCCCAATTATGGCCGAAATAACCATGGTTATAATACCCAAATTATGGCCAAAATACCCATGGTTATAATACCCAAATTATAGCCGAAATAACCATGGTTATAATACCCAAATTATGGCCGAAATAACCATGGTTATAATACCCAAATTATGGCCGAAATAGCCATGGTTATAATACCCAAATTATGGTCTAAATAACCATGGTTATAATACCCAAATTATGGCCGAAATACCCATTGTTATAATACCCAAATTATTGCCGAAATAACCATGGTTATAATACCCAAATTATGGCCGAAATACCCATGGTTATAATACCCAAATTATGGCTTGAATAACCATGGTTAAAATACCCAAATTATGGCCGAAATAACCATGGTTATAGTACCCAAATTATGCAGAAATACCCATGGTTATAATACCCAAATTATGGCCGATATACCCATGGTTATAATACCCAATTTATGGCCAAAATAACCAATGTTATAATACCCAAATTATGGTCGAAATAACCATGGTTATAATACCCAAATTATGGCCAAAATAACCATGGTTATAATACCCCAATTATTGCCCAAATAACCATGGTTATAATACCCAAATTATGGACAAAATAACCATGGTTATATATACCCCAATTATGGCCGAAATACCCATGGTTATAATACCCAAATTATGGCCGAAATAGCCATGGTTATAATACCCAAATTATGGCCGAAATACCCATGGTTATAATACCCAAATTATGGCCGAAATAGCCACGGTTAGAATACCCAAATTATCGCCAAATAACCATGGTTATAATACCCAAATTATGGCCGAAATACCCATGGTTATAATACCCAAATTATGGCCGAAATAGCCATGGTTATAATACCCAAATTATGGCCGAAATACCCATGGTTATAATACCCAAATTATGGCCGAAATAGCCACGGTTAGAATACCCAAATTATCGCCAAATAACCATGGTTATAATACCCAAATTATGGCCGAAATACCCATGGTTATAATACCCAAATTATGGCCGAAATACCCATGGTTATAATACCAAAATTATGGCCAAAATAACCACGGTTATAATACCCAAATTATGGCCGAAATAACCATGGTTATAATACCCAAATTATGGCCGAAATAACCATGGTTATAATACCCAAATTATGGCTGAAATAACCATGGTTATAATACACAAATGTTGGACGAAATAACCATAGTTATATATACTCCAATTATGGCCGAAATAACCATGGTTATAATACCCAAATTATGGCCGAAATAGCCATGGTTATAATACCCAAATTATCGCCAAAATAACCATGGTTATAATGCCCAAATTATGGCCGACATAGCCATGGTTATAATACCCAAATTATGGCCGAAATACCCATGGTTATAATACCCAAATTATGGCCGAAATACCCATGGTTATAATACCCAGATTATGGCCGAAATAACCACGATTATAATACCCAAATTATGGCAAAAATACCCATGGTTATAATAACCAAATTATGGGCGAAATATCCATTGTTATAATACCCAAATTATGGCCGAAATAACCATGGTTATAATACCCAAATTTTGGACGAAATAACCATAGTTATATATACCCCAATTATGGCCGAAATAGCCATGGTTAGAATACCCAAATTATACCCAAAATAACCATGGTTATAATGCCCAAATTATGGCCGAAATACCCATGGTTATAATACCCAAATTATGGCCGGAATAACCATGGTTATAATACCCAAACTATGGCCGAAATAACCATGGTTATAATACCCAAATTATGGCCGAAATAACCATGGTTATAATACCCAAGTTATGGCCGAAATAACCATGGTTATAATACCCAAATTATGGCCGAAATAACCATGGTTATAATACCCAAATTATGGCCGAAATAGCCATGGTTATAATACCCAAATTATCGCCAAAATAACCATGGTTATCATACCCCAATTATGGCCGAAATAACCATGGTTATAATACCCAAATTATGGCCGAAATAGCCATGGTTATAATACCCAAATTATCGCCAAAATAACCATGGTTATAATACCCAAATTATGGCCGAAATAACCATGGTTATAATACCCAAATTATGGCCGAAATAGCCATCGTTAGAATACCGAAATTATGGCCAAAATAACCATGGTTATAATGCCCAAATTATGGCCGAAATACCAATGGTTATAATACCCAAATTATGGCCGAAATACCCATGGTTATAATACCTAAATTATGGCCAAAATAACCACGGTTATAATACCCAATTTATGCCCGAAATAACCAATGTTATAATACCCAAATTATGGTCGAAATAACCATGGTTATAATACCCAAATTATGCCCGAAATAACCAATGTTATAATACCCAAATTATGGTCGAAATAACCATGGTTATAATACCCAAATTATGGCCGAAATAGCCATGGTTATAATACCCAAATTATGGCCGAAATAACCATGGTTATAATACCCAGATTATGGCCTAAATAACCATGGTTATAGTACCCAAATTATGCAGAAATAACCATGGTTATAATACCCAAATTGTGGCCGAAATACCCATGGTTATAATACCCAAATTATGGCCGAAATACCCATGGTTATAATACCCAAATTATGGTCGAAATAACCATGGTTATAATACCCCAATTATGGCCAAAATAACCATTGTTATAATACCCAAATTATGGCCGAAATAACCATGGTTATAATACCCAAATTATGGACGAAATAACCATGGTTATATATACCCCAATTATGACAGAAATAACCATGGTTATAATACCGCAATTATGGCCGAAATAACCATGGTTATATATACCCCAATTATGGCAGAAATAACCATGGTTATAATACCCAAATTATGGCCGAGATACCCATGGTTATAACACCCAAATTATGGCCGAAATACCCATGGTTTTAATACCCAAATTATGGCCGAAATAGCCATTGTTATAATACCCAAATTATGGCCAAAATAACCATGGTTATAATGCCCAAATTATGGCCGAAATACCCATGGTTATCATACCCAAATTATGGCCGAAATAGCCATGGTTATAATATCCAAGTTATGCAGAAATACCCATGGTTATAATACCCAAATTATGGCCGAAATACCCATGGTTGTAATACCCAAATTATGGCCGAAATACCCACGGTTATGATACCCGAATTATGACCGAAATACCCATGGTTATAATACTCAAATTATGGCCGAAATAGCCATGGTTATAATACCCAAATTATGGCCGAAGTACCCATGGTTATAATACCCAAATTATGGCCGAAATAGCCATGGTTATAATACCCAAATTATGGCCGAAATACCCGTGGTTATAATACCCAAATTATGGCCGAAATAACCATGGTTATAATACCCAAATTATGGCCGAAATAACCATGGTTATAATACCCAAATTATGGCCGAAATACCCATGGTTATAATACCCAAATTATGGCCTAAATAACCATGGTTATAATACCCAAATTATTGCCGAAATACCCATTGTTATAATACCCAAATTATTGCCGAAATAACCATGGTTATAATACCCAAATTATGGCCGAAATACCCATGGTTATAATACCCAAATTATGGCCTGAATAACCATGGTTGAAATACCCAAATTATGGCCGAAATAACCATGGTTATAGTACCCAAATTATGCAGAAATACCCATGGTTATAATACCCAAATTATGGCCGATATACCCATGGTTATAATACCCAATTTATGGCCGAAATAACCAATGTTATAATACCCAAATTATGGTCGAAATAACCATGGTTAAAATACCCAAATTATGGCCAAAATAATCATGGTTATAATACCCCAATTATTGCCCAAATAACCATGGTTATAATACCCAAATTATGGACAAAATAACCATGGTTATATATACCCCAATTATGGCCGAAATACCCATGGTTATAATACCCAAATTATGGCCGAAATAACCATGGTTATAATACCCAAATTATGGCCGAAATAACCATGGTTATAATACCCAAATTATGGCTGAAATAACCATGGTTATAATACACAAATGTTGGACGAAATAACCATAGTTATATATACTCCAATTATGGCCGAAATAACCATGGTTATAATACCCAAATTATGGCCGAAATAGCCATGGTTATAATACCCAAATTATCGCCAAAATAACCATGGTTATAATGCCCAAATTATGGCCGACATAGCCATGGTTATAATACCCAAATTATGGCCGAAATACCCATGGTTATAATACCCAAATTATGGCCGAAATACCCATGGTTATAATACCCAGATTATGGCCGAAATAACCACGATTATAATACCCAAATTATGGCAAAAATACCCATGGTTATAATAACCAAATTATGGGCGAAATATCCATTGTTATAATACCCAAATTATGGCCGAAATAACCATGGTTATAATACCCAAATTTTGGACGAAATAACCATAGTTATATATACCCCAATTATGGCCGAAATAGCCATGGTTAGAATACCCAAATTATACCCAAAATAACCATGGTTATAATGCCCAAATTATGGCCGAAATACCCATGGTTATAATACCCAAATTATGGCCGGAATAACCATGGTTATAATACCCAAACTATGGCCGAAATAACCATGGTTATAATACCCAAATTATGGCCGAAATAACCATGGTTATAATACCCAAGTTATGGCCGAAATAACCATGGTTATAATACCCAAATTATGGCCGAAATAACCATGGTTATAATACCCAAATTATGGCCGAAATAGCCATGGTTATAATACCAAAATTATCGCCAAAATAACCATGGTTATCATACCCCAATTATGGCCGAAATAACCATGGTTATAATACCCAAATTATGGCCGAAATAGCCATGGTTATAATACCCAAATTATCGCCAAAATAACCATGGTTATAATACCCAAATTATGGCCGAAATAACCATGGTTATAATACCCAAATTATGGCCGAAATAGCCATCGTCAGAATACCGAAATTATGGCCAAAATAACCATGGTTATAATGCCCAAATTATGGCCGAAATACCAATGGTTATAATACCCAAATTATGGCCGAAATACCCATGGTTATAATACCTAAATTATGGCCAAAATAACCACGGTTATAATACCCAATTTATGCCCGAAATAACCAATGTTATAATACCCAAATTATGGTCGAAATAACCATGGTTATAATACCCAAATTATGCCCGAAATAACCAATGTTATAATACCCAAATTATGGTCGAAATAACCATGGTTATAATACCCAAATTATGGCCGAAATAGCCATGGTTATAATACCCAAATTATGACCGAAATAACCATGGTTATAATACCCAAATTGTGGCCGAAATACCCATGGTTATAATACCCAAATTATGGCCGAAATACCCATGGTTATAATACCCAAATTATGGTCGAAATAACCATGGTTATAATACCCCAATTATGGCCAAAATAACCATTGTTATAATACCCAAATTATGGCCGAAATAACCATGGTTATAATACCCAAATTATGGACGAAATAACCATGGTTATATATACCCCAATTATGACAGAAATAACCATGGTTATAATACCGCAATTATGGCCGAAATAACCATGGTTATATATACCCCAATTATGGCAGAAATAACCATGGTTATAATACCCAAATTATGGCCGAGATACCCATGGTTATAACACCCAAATTATGGCCGAAATACCCATGGTTTTAATACCCAAATTATGGCCGAAATAGCCATTGTTATAATACCCAAATTATGGCCAAAATAACCATGGTTATAATGCCCAAATTATGGCCGAAATACCCATGGTTATCATACCCAAATTATGGCCGAAATAGCCATGGTTATAATATCCAAGTTATGCAGAAATACCCATGGTTATAATACCCAAATTATGGCCGAAATACCCATGGTTGTAATACCCAAATTATGGCCGAAATACCCACGGTTATGATACCCGAATTATGACCGAAATACCCATTGTTATAATACCCAAATTATTGCCGAAATAACCATGGTTATAATACCCAAATTATGGCCGAAATACCCATGGTTATAATACCCAAATTATGGCCTGAATAACCATGGTTGAAATACCCAAATTATGGCCGAAATAACCATGGTTATAGTACCCAAATTATGCAGAAATACCCATGGTTATAATACCCAAATTATGGCCGATATACCCATGGTTATAATACCCAATTTATGGCCGAAATAACCAATGTTATAATACCCAAATTATGGTCGAAATAACCATGGTTAAAATACCCAAATTATGGCCAAAATAATCATGGTTATAATACCCCAATTATTGCCCAAATAACCATGGTTATAATACCCAAATTATGGACAAAATAACCATGGTTATATATACCCCACTTATGGCCGAAATACCCATGGTTATAATACCCAAATTATGGCCGAAAAAGCCATGGTTATAATACCCAAATTATGGCCGAAATACCCATGGTTATAATACCCAAATTATACCCGAAATAGCCACGGTTAGAATACCCAAATTATCGCCAAATAACCATGGTTATAATGCCCAAATTATGGCCGAAATACCCATGGTTATAATACCCAAATTATGGCCGAAATACCCATGGTTATAATACCCAAATTATGGCCGAAATACCCATGGTTATAATACCAAAATTATGGCCAAAATAACCACGGTTATAATACCCAAATTATGGCCGAAATAACCATGGTTATAATACCCAAATTATGGCCGAAATAACCATGGTTATAATACACAAATGTTGGACGAAATAACCATAGTTATATATACTCCAATTATGGCCGAAATAACCATGGTTATAATACCCAAATTATGGCCGAAATAGCCATGGTTATAATACCCAAATTATCGCCAAAATAACCATGGTTATCATACCCAAATTATTGCCGAAATAACCATGGTTATAATACCCAAATTATGGCCGAAATAGCCATGGTTATAATACCCAAATTATGGCCGAAATACCCATGGTTATAATACCCAAATTATGGCCGAAATAGCCATGGTTAGAATACCCAAATTATCGCCAAAATAACCATGGTTATAATGCCCAAATTATGGCCGACATAGCCATGGTTATAATACCCAAATTATGGCCGAAATACCCATGGTTATAATACCCAAATTATGGCCGAAATACCCATGGTTATAATACCCAGATTATGGCCGAAATAACCACGATTATAATACCCAAATTATGGCAAAAATACCCATGGTTATAATAACCAAATTATGGGCGAAATATCCATTGTTATAATACCCAAATTATGGCCGAAATAACCATGGTTATAATACCCAAATTTTGGACGAAATAACCATAGTTATATATACCCAAATTATGGCCGAAATAGCCATGGTTAGAATACCCAAATTATGGCCAAAATAACCATGGTTATAATGCCCAAATTATGGCCGAAATGCCCATGGTTATAATACCCAAATTATGGCCGGAATAACCATGGTTATAATACCCAAATTATGGCCGAAATAACCATGGTTATAATACCCAAATTTTGGCCGAAATAACCATGGTTATAATACCCAAATTATGGCCGAAATAACCGTGGTTATAATACCCAAATTATGGCCGAAATAACCATGGTTTTAATACCCAAATTATGGCCGAAATAACCATGGTTATAATACACAAATTGCTGACGAAATAATCATAGTTATATATACCCCAATTATGGCCGAAATAACCATGGTTATAATACCCAAATTATGGCCGAAATAGCCATGGTTATAATACCCAAATTATCGCCAAAATAACCATGGTTATCATACCCTAATTATGGCCGAAATAACCATGGTTATAATAACCAAATTATGGCCGAAATAGCCATGGCTATAATACCCAAATTATCGCCAAAATAACCATGGTTATAATACCCAAATTATGGCCGAAATACCCATGGTTATAATACCCAAATTATGGCCGAAATAACCATGGTTATAATACCCAAATTATGGCCGAAATAGCCATGGTTTTAATACCCAAATTATGGCCGAAATACCCATGGTTATAATACCCAAATTATGGCCGAAATAACCATGGTTATAATACCCAAATTATGGCCGAAATAGCCATGGTTATAATACCCAAATTATGGCCGAAATAGCCATGGTTATAATACCCAAATTATGGCCGAAATACCCATGGTTATAATACCCAAATTATGGCCGAAATAGCCATGGTTATAATACCCAAATTATGGCCGAGATACCCATGGTTAAAACACCCAAATTATGGCCGAAATACCCATGGTTTTAATACCCAAATTATGGCCGAAATAACCGTGGTTAAAATACCCAAATTATGGCCGAAATAGCCATGGTTATAATACCCAAGTTATGCAGAAATACCCATGGTTATAATACCCAAATTATGGCCGAAATAGCCATGGTTAGAATACCGAAATTATGGCCAAAATAACCATGGTTATAATGCCCAAATTATGGCCGAAATACCAATGGTTATAATACTCAAATTATGGCTGAAATACCCATGGTTATAATACCCAAATTATGGCCAAAATTACCACGGTTATAATACCCAAATTATGGCCGAAATAACCATGGTTATAATACCCAAATTATGGCCGAAATAACCATGGTTATAATACCCAAATTATGGCCGAAATAGCCATGGTTATGATACACAAATTATGGCCGAAATAACCATGGTTATAATACCCAAATTATGGTTGAAATAACCATGGTTATAATACACAAATTTTGGACGAAATAACCATAGTTATATATACCCCAATTATGGCCGAAATAACCATGGTTATAATACCCAAATTATGGCCGAAATAGCCATGGTTATAATACCCAAATTATCGCCAAAATAACCATGGTTATCATACCCAAATTATGGCCGAAATTACCATGGTTATAATACCCAAATTATGGACGAAATAACCATGGTTATATATACCCCAATTATGGCGGAAATAACCATGGTTATAATACCCCAATTATGGCCGAAATACCCACGGTTATGATACCCGAATTCTGGCCGAAATTCCCATGGTTATAATACCCAAATTATGGCCAAAATAACCATGGTTATAATACCCAAATTATGGCCGAAATAGCCATGGTTAGAATACCGAAATTATGGCCAAAATAACCATGGTTATAATACCCAAATTATTGATGAAATAACCATGGTTATATATACCCCAATTATGGCGGAAATAACCATGGTTATTATACCCCAATTATGGCCGAAATACCCACGGTTATGATACCCGAATTATGGCCGAAATACCCACGGTTATGATACCCGAATTATTGCCGAAATACCCATGGTTATAATACCCAAATTATGGCCGAAATAACCATGGTTATAATACCCAAATTATGGCCGAAATAGCCATGGTTAGAATACCGAAATTATGGCCAAAATAACCATGGTTATAATGCCCAAATTATGGCCGAAATACCAATTGTTATAATACCCAAATTATGGCCGAAATACCCATGGTTATAATACCCAAATTATGACCAAAATAACCACGGTTATAATACCCAATTATGGCCGAAATAACCATGGTTATAATACCAAAATTATGGCCAAAAGAGCCATGGTTATAATACCCAAAATATGGCCGAAATAGCCATGGCTATAATACCCAAATTATGGCCGAAATAACCATGGTTATTGTACCCAAATTATGAAGAAATACCTATGGTTATAATACCCAAATTATGGCCGAAATACCCATGGTTATAATACCCAATTTATGGCCGAAATAACCAATGTTATAATACCCAAATTGTGGTCGAAATAGCAATGATTATAATACCCAAATTATGGCCGAAATAGCCATGGTTATAATACCCAAATTATGACCAAAATAACCACGGTTATAATACCCAATTATGGCCGAAATAACCATGGTTATAATACCAAAATTATGGCCAAAAGAGCCATGGTTATAATACCCAAAATATGGCCGAAATAGCCATGGCTATAATACCCAAATTATGGCCGAAATAACCATGGTTATTGTACCCAAATTATGAAGAAATACCTATGGTTATAATACCCAAATTATGGCCGAAATACCCATGGTTATAATACCCAATTTATGGCCGAAATAACCAATGTTATAATACCCAAATTGTGGTCGAAATAGCAATGATTATAATACCCAAATTATGGCCGAAATAACCATGGTTATAATACCCAAATTATGGCCGAAATAGCCATGGTTAGAATACCGAAATTATGGCCAAAATAACCATGGTTATAATACCCAAATTATTGATGAAATAACCATGGTTATATATACCCCAATTATGGCGGAAATAACCATGGTTATTATATCCCAATTATGGCCGAAATACCCACGGTTATGATACCCGAATTATGGCCGAAATACCCACGGTTATGATACCCGAATTATGGCCGAAATACCCATGGTTATAATACCCAAATTATGGCCGAAATAACCATGGTTATAATACCCAAATTATGGCCGAAATAGCCATGGTTAGAATACCGAAATTATGGCCAAAATAACCATGGTTATAATGCCCAAATTATGGCCGAAATACCAATTGTTATAATACCCAAATTATGGCCGAAATACCCATGGTTATAATACCCAAATTATGACCAAAATAACCACGGTTATAATACCCAATTATGGCCGAAATAACCATGGTTATAATACCAAAATTATGGCCAAAAGAGCCATGGTTATAATACCCAAAATATGGCCGAAATAGCCATGGCTATAATACCCAAATTATGGCCGAAATAACCATGGTTATTGTACCCAAATTATGAAGAAATACCTATGGTTATAATACCCAAATTATGGCCGAAATACCCATGGTTATAATACCCAATTTATGGCCGAAATAACCAATGTTATAATACCCAAATTGTGGTCGAAATAGCAATGATTATAATACCCAAATTATGGCCGAAATAGCCATGGTTATAATACCCAAATTATGGCCGAAATAACAATGGTTATAATACCCAAATTATGGCCTAAATAACCATGGTTATAGTACCCAAATTATGCAGAAATACCCATGGTTATAATCCCAAATTATGGCCGAACTACCCATGGTTATAATACCCAAATTATGGCCGAAATACCCATGGTTATAATACCCAAATTATGGTCGAAATAACCATGGTTATAATACCCAAATTATGGCAAAAATAACCATGGTTATCATACCCAAATTATGGCCGAAATAACCATGGTTATAATACCCAAATTATGGACGAAATAACCATGGTTATATATACCCCAATTATGGCCGAAATAACCATGGTTATAATACCCAAATTATGGCCAAAATACCCATCGTTATAATACCCAAATTATGGCCGAAATAACCATGGTTATAATACCCAAATTATGGCCGAAATAGCCATGGTTATAATACCCAAATTATGGCCGAAATACCCATGGTTTTTATACCCAAATTATGGCCGAAATAACCATGGTTATAATGCCCAAATTATGGCCGAAATACCCATGGTTATCATACCCAAATTATGGCCGAAATAGCCATGGTTATAATGCCCAAGTTATGCAGAAATACCCATGGTTATAATACCCAAATTATGGCCGAAATACCCATGGTTGTAATACCCAAATTATGGCCGAAATACCCACGGTTATAATACCCAAATTATGGCCGAAATACCCATGGTTATAATACCCAAATTATGGCCGAAATACCCATGGTTGTAATACCCAAATTATGGCCGAAATACCCACGGTTATAATACCCAAATTATGGCCGAAATACCCATGGTTATAATACCCAAATTATGGCCGAAATAGCCATGGTTATAATACCCAAATTATGGCCGAAGTACCCATGGTTATAATACCCAAATTATGGCCGAAATAGCCATGGTTATAATACCCAAATTATGGCCGAAATACCCATGGTTATAATACCCAAATTATGGTCGAAATAACCATGGTTATAATGCCCAAATTATGGCCGAAATACCAATGGTTATAATACCCAAATTATGGCCGAAATACCCATGGTTATAATACCCAAATTATGACCAAAATAACCACGGTTATAATACCCAAATTATGGCCGAAATAACCATGGTTATAATACCAAAATTATGGCCGAAATAGCCATGGTTATAATACCCAAATTATGGCCGAAATAGCCATGGTTATAATACCCAAATTATGGCCGAAATAACCATGGTTATTGTACCCAAATTATGCAGAAATACCCATGGTTATAATACCCAAATTATGGCCGAAATACCCATGGTTATAATACCCAAATTATGGCCGAAGTAACCAATGTTATAATACCCAAATTGTGGTCGAAATAGCAATGATTATAATACCCAAATTATGGCCGAAATAGCCATGGTTATAATACCCAAATTATGGCCGAAATACCAATGGTTATAATACCCAAATTATGGCCTAAATAACCATGGTTATAGTACCCAAATTATGCAGAAATACCCATGGTTATAATACCCAAATTATGGCCGAAATACCCATGGTTATAATACCCAAATTATGGCCGAAATACCCATGGTTATAATACCCAAATTATTGTCGAAATAACCATGGTTATAATACCCAAATTATGGCAAAAATAACCATGGTTATCATACCCAAATTATGGCCGAAATAACCATGGTTATAATACCCAAATTATGGACAAAATAACCATGGTTATATATACCCCAATTATGGCCGAAATAACCATGATTATAATACCCAAATTATGGTCAAAATACCCATGGTTATAATACCCAAATTATGCCCGAAATAGCCACGGTTAGAATACCCAAATTATCGCCAAATGACCATGGTTATAATGCCCAAATTATGGCCGAAATACCCATGGTTATAATACCCAAATTATGGCCGAAATACCCATGGTTATAATACCCAAATTATGGCCGAAAAACCCATGGTTATAATACCAAAATTATGGCCAAAATAACCACGGTTATAATACCCAAATTATGGCCGAAATAACCATGGTTATAATACCCAAATTATGGCCGAAATAACCATGGTTATAATACCCAAATTATGGCTGAAATAACCATGGTTATAATACACAAATGTTGGACGAAATAACCATAGTTATATATACTCCAATTATGGCCGAAATAACCATGGTTATAATACCCAAATTATGGCCGAAATAGCCATGGTTATAATACCCAGATTATCGCCAAAATAACCATGGTTATCATACCCAAATTATTGCCGAAATAACCATGGTTATAATACCCAAATTATGGCCGAAATAGCCATGGTTATAATACCCAAATTATGGCCGAAATACCCATGGTTATAATACCCAAATTATGGCCGAAATAGCCATGGTTAGAATACCCAAACTATCGCCAAAATAACCATGGTTATAATGCCCAAATTATGGCCGACATAGCCATGGTTATAATACGCAAATTATGGCCGAAATACCCATGGTTATAATACCCAAATTATGGCCGAAATACCCATGGTTATAATACCCAGATTATGGCCGAAATAACCACGATTATAATACCCAAATTATGGCAAAAATACCCATGGTTATAATAACCAAATTATGGGCGAAATATCCATGGTTATAATACCCAAATTATGGCCGAAATAACCATGGTTATAATACCCAAATTTTGGACGTAATAACCATAGTTATATATACCCAAATTATGGCCGAAATAGCCATGGTTAGAATACCCAAATTATGGCCAAAATAACCATGGTTATAATGCCCAAATTATGGCCGAAATACCCATGGCTAGAATACCCAAATTATGGCCGGAATAACCATGGTTATAATACCCAAATTATGGCCGAAATAACCATGGTTATAATACCCAAATTATGGCCGAAATAATCATGGTTATAATACCCAAATTATGGCCGAAACAACCGTGGTTATAATACCCAAATTATGGCCGAAATAACCATGGTTATAATACCCAAATTATGGCCGAAATAACCATGGTTATAATACACAAATTGCTGACGAAATAATCATAGTTATATATACCCCAATTATGGCCGAAATAACCATGGTTATAATACCCAAATTATGGCCGAAATAGCCATGGTTATAATACCCAAATTATCGCCAAAATAACCATGGTTATCATACCCCAATTATGGCCGAAATAACCATGGTTATAATACCCAAATTATGGCCGAAATAGCCATGGTTATAATACCCAAATTATCGCGAAAATAACCATGGTTATAATACCCAAATTATGGCCGAAATACCCATGGTTATAATACCCAAATTATGGCTGAAATAACCATGGTTATAATACCCAAATTATGGCCGAAATAGCCATGGTTATAATACCCAAATTATGGCCGAAATACCCATGGTTATAATACCCAAATTATGGCCGAAATAACCATGGTTATAATACCCAAATTATGGCCGAAATAGCCATGGTTATAATACCCAAATTATGGCCGAAATAGCCATGGTTATAATACCCAAATTATGGCCGAAATACCCATGGTTATAATACCCAAATTATGGCCGAAATAGCCATGGTTATAATAACCAAATTATGGCCGAGATATACATGGTTATAACACCCAAATTATGGCCGAAATACCCATGGTTTTAATACCCAAATTATGGCCGAAATAACCGTGGTTATAATACCCAAATTATGGCCGAAATAGCCATGGTTATAATACCCAAGTTATGCAGAAATACCCATGGTTATAATACCCAAATTATGGCCGAAATAGCCATGGTTAGAATACCGAAATTATGGCCAAAATAACCATGGTTATAATGCCCAAATTATGGCCGAAATACCAATGGTTATAATACTCAAATTATGGCTGAAATACCCATGGTTATAATACCCAAATTATGGCCAAAATAACCACGGTTATAATACCCAAATTATGGCCGAAATAACCATGGTTATAATACCCAAATTATGGCCGAAATAACCATGGTTATAATACCCAAATTATGGCCGAAATAGCCATGGTTATGATACACAAATTATGGCCGAAATAACCATGGTTATAATACCCAAATTATGGTTGAAATAACTATGGTTATAATACACAAATTTTGGACGAAATAACCATAATTATATATACCCCAATTATGGCCGAAATAACCATGGTTATAATACCCAAATTATGGCCGAAATAGCCATGGTTATAATACCCAAATTATCGCCAAAATAACCATGGTTATCATACCCAAATTATGGCCGAAATTACCATGGTTATAATACCCAAATTATGGACGAAATAACCATGGTTATATATACCCCAATTATGGCGGAAATAACCATGGTTATAATACCCCAATTATGGCCGAAATACCCACGGTTATGATACCCGAATTATGGCCGAAATTCCCATGGTTATAATACCCAAATTATGGCCGAAATAACCATGGTTATAATACCCAAATTATGGCCGAAATAGCCATGGTTAGAATACCGAAATTATGGCCAAAATAACCATGGTTATAATACCCAAATTATTGACGAAATAACCATGGTTATATATACCCCAATTATGGCGGAAATAACCATGGTTATTATACCCCAATTATGGCCGAAATACCCACGGTTATGATACCCGAATTATGGCCGAAATACCCACGGTTATGATACCCGAATTATGGCCGAAATACCCATGGTTATAATACCCAAATTATGGCCGAAATAACCATGGTTATAATACCCAAATTATGGCCGAAATAGCCATGGTTAGAATACCCAAATTATGGCCAAAATAACCATGGTTATAATGCCCAAATTATGGCCGAAATACCAATGGTTATAATACCCAAATTATGGCTGAAATACCCATGGTTATAATACCCAAATTATGGCCAAAATAACCACGGTTATAATACCCAAAATATTGCCGAAATAACCATGGTTATAATACCCAAATTATGGCCGAAATACCCATGGTTATAATACCCAAATTATGGCCTGAATAACCATGGTTAAAATACCCAAATTATGGCCGAAATAACCATGGTTATTGTACACAAATTATGCAGAAATACCCATGGTTATAATACCCAAATTATGGCCGAAATACCCATGGTTATAATACCCAATTTATGGCCGAAATAACCAATGTTATAATACCCAAATTGTGGTCGAAATAGCAATGATTATAATACCCAAATTATGGCCGAAATAGCCATGGTTATAATACCCAAATTATGGCCGAAATAACAATGGTTATAATACCCAAATTATGGCCTAAATAACCATGGTTATAGTACCAAATTATGCAGAAATACCCATGGTTATAATACCCAAATTATGGCCGAAATACCCATGGTTATAAGACCCAAATTATGGCCGAAATACCCATGGTTATAATACCCAAATTATGGTCGAAATAACCATGGTTATAATACCCAAATTATGGTCGAAATAACCATGGTTATAATACCCAAATTATGGCCTAAATAACCATGGTTATAGTACCAAATTATGCAGAAATACCCATGGTTATAATACCCAAATTATGGCCGAAATACCCATGGTTATAAGACCCAAATTATGGCCGAAATACCCATGGTTATAATACCCAAATTATGGTCGAAATACCCATGGTTATAATACCCAAATTATGGACGAAATAACCATGGTTATATATACCCCAATTATGGCCGAAATAACCATGGTTATAATACCCAAATTATGGCCAAAATACCAATGGTTATAATACCCAAATTATGGCCGAAATAACCATGGTTATAATACCCAAATTATGGCCGAAATAATCATGGTTATAATACCCAAATTATGGCCGAAATAATCATGGTTATAATACACAAATGTTGGACGAAATAACCATAGTTATATATACTCCAATTATGGCCGAAATAACCATGGTTATAATACCCAAATTATGGCCGAAATAGCCATGGTTATAATACCCAAATTATCGCCAAAATAACCATGGTAATCATACCCAAATTATTGGTTATAATACCCAAATTATGGCCGAAATACCCATGGTTATAATACCCAAATTATGGCCGAAATAGCCATGGTTAGAATACCCAAATTATCGCAAAAATAACCATGGTTATAATGCCCAAATTATGGCCGACATAGCCATGGTTATAATACCCAAATTATGGCCGAAAAACCCATGGTTATAATACCCAAATTATGGCCGGAATACCCATGGTTATAATACCCAGATTATGGCCGAAATAACCACGATTATAATACCCAAATTATGGCAAAAATACCCATGGTTATAATAACCAAATTATGGGCGAAATATCCATTGTTATAATACCCAAATTATGGCCGAAATAACCATGGTTATAATACCCAAATTTTGGACGAAATAACCATAGTTATATATACCCCAATTATGGCCGAAATAGCCATGGTTAGAATACCCAAATTATGGCCAAAATAACCATGGTTATAATGCCCAAATTATGGCCGAAATACCCATGGTTATAATACCCAAATTATGGCCGGAATAACCATGGTTATAATACCCAAATTATGGCCGAAATAACCATGGTTATAATACCCAAATTATGGCCGAAATAACCATGGTTATAATACCCAAATTATGGCCGAAATAACCATGGTTATAATACCCAAATTATGGCCGAAATAACCATGGTTATAATACCCAAATTATGGCCGAAATAACCATGGTTATAATACCCAAATTATGGCCGAAATAACCATGGTTATAATACACAAATTGCTGACGAAATAATCATAGTTATATATACCCCAATTATGGCCGAAATAACCATGGTTATAATACCCAAATTATGGCCGAAATAGCCATGGTTATTATACCCAAATTATCGCCAAAATAACCATGGTTATCATACCCCAATTATGGCCGGAATAACCATGGTTATAATACCCAAATTATGGCCGAAATAACCATGGTTATAATACCCAAATTATGGCCGAGATAACCATGGTTATAATACCCAAATTATGGCCGAAATAACCATGGTTATAATACCCAAATTATGGCCGAAATAACCATGGTTATAATACCCAAATTATGGCCGAAATAACCGTGGTTATAATACCCAAATTATGGCCGAAATAACCATGGTTATAATACACAAATTGCTGACGAAATAATCATAGTTATATATACCCCAATTATGGCCGAAATAACCATGGTTATAATACCCAAATTATGGCCGAAATAGCCATGGTTATAATACCCAAATTATCGCCAAAATAACCATGGTTATCATACCCCAATTATGGCCGAAATAACCATGGTTATAATACCCAAATTATGGCCGAAATAGCCATGGTTATAATACCCAAATTATCGCCAAAATAACCATGGTTATAATACCCAAATTATTGCCGAAATAACCATGGTTATAATACCCAAATTATAGCCGAAATAGCCATCGTTAGAATACCGAAATTATGGCCAAAATAACCATGGTTATAATGCCCAAATTATGGCCGAAATACCAATGGTTATAATACCCAAATTATGGCCGAAATACCCATGGTTATAATACCCAAATTATGGCCAAAATAACCACGGTTATAATACCCAAATTATGGTTGAAATAACCATGGTTATAATACCCAAATTATGGCCGAAATACCCATGTTTATAATACCCAAATTATGGCCGAAATAACCATGGTTATAATACCCAATTTATGGCCGAAATAACCAATGTTATAATACCCAAATTATGGTCGAAATAACCATGGTTATAATACCCAAATTATGGCCGAAATAGCCATGGTTATAATACCCAAATTATGGCCGAAATAACCATGGTTATAATACCCAAATTATGGCCTAAATAACCATGGTTATAGTACCCAAATTATGCAGAAATAACCATGGTTATAATACCCAAATTGTGGCCGAAATACCCATGGTTATAATACCCAAATTATGGCCGAAATACCCATGGTTATAAAACCCAAATTATGGTCGAAATAACCATGGTTATAATACCCAAATTATGGCCAAAATAACAATTGTTATAATACCCAAATTATGGCCGAAATAACCATGGTTATAATACCCAAATTATGGACGAAATAACCATGGTTATATATACCCCAATAATGACAGAAATAACCATGGTTATAATACCGCAATTATGGCCGAAATACCCACGGTTATGATACCCAAATTATGGCCGAAATACCCATGGTTATAATACCCAAATTATGGCCGAAATAACCATTGTTATAATACCCAAATTATGGCCGAAATAACCATGGTTATAATACCCAAATTATGGCCGAAATAGCCATGGTTATAATACCCAAGTTATGCAGAAATACCCATGGTTATAATACCCAAATTATGGCCGAAATACCCATGGTTATAATACCCAAATTATGACCGAAATACCCATGGTTATAATACCCAAATTATGGTCGAAATACCCATGGTTATAATACCCATATTATGGCCAAAATAACCATGGTTATCATACCCAAATTATGGCCGAAATAACCATGGTTGTAATACCCAAATTATGGACGAAATAACCATGGTTATATATACCCCAATTATGGCCGAATTAACCATGGTTATAATACCCCAATTATGGCCGAAATACCCACGGTTATGATACCCGAATTATGGCCGAAATACCCATGGTTATAATACCCAAATTATGGCCGAAATAACCATGGTTGTAATACCCAAATTATGGCCGAAATAGCCATGGTTATAATACCCAAATTATGGCCGAAATAGCCATGGTTATAATACCCAAATTATGGCCGAAATAGCCATGGTTATAATACCCAAATTATGGCCGAGATACCCATGGTTATAATACCCAAATTATGGCCGAAATACCCATGGTTTTAATACCCAAATTATGGCCGAAATAACCATGGTTATAATGCCCAAATTATGGCCGAAATACCCATGGTTATAATACCCAAATTATGGCCGAAATAACCATGGTTATAATGCCCAAATTATGGCCGAAATACCCATGGTTATAATACCCAAATTATGGCCGAAATAGCCATGGTTATAATACCCAAGTTATGCAGAAATACCCATGGTTATAATACCCAAATTATTGCCGAAATACCCATGGTTGTAATACCCAAATTATGGCCGAAATACCCACGGTTATGATACCCGAATTATGACCGAAATACCCATGGTTATAATACTCAAATTATGGCCGAAATAGCCATGGTTATAATACCCAAATTATGGCCGAAATACCCATGGTTATAATACCCAAATTATGGCCGAAATACCCATGGTTATAATACCCAAATTATGGCCGAAATACCCATGGTTATAATACCCAAATTATGGTCGAAATAACCATGGTTATAATGCCCAAATTATGGCCGAAATACCAATGGTTATAATACCCAAATTATGGCCGAAATACCCATGGTTATAATACCCAAATTATGGCCAAAATAACCACGGTTATAATACCCAAATTATGGCCGAAATAACCATGGTTATAATACCCAAATTATGGCCGAAATAGCCATGGTTATAATACCAAAATTATGGCCGAAATAGCCATGGTTATAATACCCAAATTATGGCCGAAATAACCATGGTTATTGTACCCAAATTATGCAGAAATACCCATGGTTATAATACCCAAATTATGGCCGAAATACCCATGGTTGTAATACCCAATTTATGGCCGAAATAACCAATGTTATACTACCCAAATTGTGGTCGAAATAGCAATGATTATAATACCCAAATTATGGCCGAAATAGCCATGGTTATAATACCCAAATTATGGCCGAAATAACAATGGTTATAATACCCAAATTATGGCCTAAATAACCATGGTTATAGTACCCAAATTATGCAGAAATACCCATGGTTATAATACCCAAATTATGGCCGAAATAGCCATGGTTATAATACCCAAATTATGGCCGAAATACCCATGGTTATAATACCCAAATTATGGTCGAAATAACCATGGTTATAATACCCAAATTATGGCAAAAATAACCATGGTTATCATACCCAAATTATGGCCGAAATAACCATGGTTATAATACCCAAATTATGGACAAAATAACCATGGTTATATATACCCCAATTATGGCCGAAATAACCATGGTTATAATACCCAAATTATGGCCAAAATACCCATGGTTATAATACCCAAATTATGGCCGAAATAGCCATGGTTATAATACCCAAATTATGGCCGAAATACCCATGGTTATAATACCCAAATTATGGCCGAAATAGCCATGGTTATAATACCCAAATTATGGCCGAAATACCCATGGTTATAATACCCCAATTATGGCCGAAATAGCCACGGTTAGAATACCCAAATTATCGCCAAATAACCATGGTTATAATGCCCAAATTATGGCCGAAATACCCATGGTTATAATACCCAAATTATGGCCGAAATACCCATGGTTATAATACCCAAATTATGGCCGAAATACCCATGGTTATAATACCAAAATTATGGCCAAAATAACCACGGTTATATTACCCAAATTATGGCCGAAATAACCATGGTTATAATACCCAAATTATGGCCGAAATAACTATGGTTATAATACCCAAATTATTGCTGAAATAACCATGGTTATAATACACAAATGTTGGACGAAATAACCATAGTTATATATACTCCAATTATGGCCGAAATAACCATGGTTATAATACCCAAATTATGGCCGAAATAGCCATGGTTATAATACCCAAATTATCGCCAAAATAACCATGGTTATCATACCCAAATTATTGCCAAAATAACCATGGTTATAATACCCAAATTATGGCCGAAATAGCCATGGTTATAATACCCAAATTATGGCCGAAATACCCATGGTTATAATACCCATATTATGGCCGAAATAGCCATGGTTAGAATACCCAAATTATCGCCAAAATAACCATAGTTATAATACCCAAATTATGGCCGACATAGCCATGGTTATAATACCCAAATTATGGCCGAAATACCCATGGTTATAATACCCAAATAATGGCCGAAATACCCATGGTTATAATACCCAGATTATGGCCGAAATAACCACGATTATAATACCCAAATTATGGCAAAAATACCCATGGTTATAATAACTAAATTATGGGCGAAATATCCATGGTTATAATACCCAAATTATGGCCGAAATAACCATGGTTATAATACCCAAATTTTGGACGAAATAACCATAGTTATCTATACCCAAATTATGGCCGAAATAGCCATGGTTAGAATACCCAAATTATGGCCAAAATAACCATGGTTATAATGCCCAAATTATGGCCGAAATACCCATGGTTAAAATACCCAAATTATGGCCGGAATAACCATGGTTATAATACCCAAATTATGGCCGAAATAACCATGGTTATAATACCCAAATTATGGCCGAAATAACCATAGTTATAATACCCAAATTATGGCCGAAATAACCATGGTTATAATACCCAAATTATCGCCAAAATAACAATTGTTATAATACCCAAATTATGGCCGAAATAACCATGGTTATAATACCCAAATTATGGACGAAATAACCATAGTTATATATACCCCGATAATGACAGAAATAACCATGGTTATAATACCGCAATTATGGCCGAAATACCCACGGTTATGATACCCAAATTATGGCCGAAATACCCATGGTTATAATACCCAAATTATGGCCGAAATAACCATTGTTATAATACCTAAATTATGGCCGAAATAACCATGGTTATAATACCCAAATTATGGCCGAAATAGCCATGGTTATAATACCCAAGTTATGCAGAAATACCCATGGTTATAATACCCAATTTATGGCAAAAATACCCATGGTTATAATACCCAAATTATGACCGAAATACCCATGGTTATAATACCCAAATTATGGCCAAAATAACCATGGTTATCATACCCAAATTATGGCCGAAATAACCATGGTTATAATACCCAAATTATGGACGAAATAACCATGGTTATATATACCCCAATTATGGCCGAATTAACCATGGTTATAATACCCCAATTATGGCCGAAATACCCACGGTTATGATACCCTAATTATGGCCGAAATACCCATGGTTATAATACCCAAATTATGGCCGAAATAACCATGGTTCTAATACCCAAATTATGGCCGAAATAGCCATGGTTATAATACCCAAATTATGGCAGAAATACCCATGGTTATAATACCCAATTTATGGCCGAAATACCCATGGTTATAATACCCAATTTATGGCCGAAATACCCATGGTTATAATACCCAAATTATGGTCGAAATACCCATGGTTATAATACCCAAATTATGGCCAAAATAACCATGGTTATCATACCCAAATTATGGCCGAAATAGCCATGGTTATAATACCCAAATTATCGCCAAAATAACCATGGTTATAATACCCAAATTATGGCCGAAATACCCATTGTTATAATACCCAAATTATTGCCGAAATAACCATGGTTATAATACCCAAATTATGGCCGAAATACCCATGGTTATAATACCCAAATTATGGCCTGAATAACCATGGTTTAAATACCCAAATTATGGCCGGAATAACCATGGTTATAGTACCCAAATTATGCAGAAATACCCATGGTTATAATACCCAAATTATGGCCGATATACCCATGGTTATAATACCCAATTTATGGCCGAAATAACCAATGTTATAATACCCAAATTATGGTCGAAATAACCATGGTTATAATACCCAAATTATGGCCAAAATAACCATGGTTATAATACCCCAATTATTGCCCAAATAACCATGGTTATAATACCCAAATTATGGACAAAATAACCATGGTTATATATACCCCAATTATGGCCGAAATACCCATGGTTATAATACCCATATTATGGCCGAAATAGCCATGGTTATAATACCCAAATTATGGCCGAAATACCCATGGTTATAATACCCAAATTATGGCCGAAATAGCCATGGTTATAATACCCAAATTATGGCCGGAATAACCATGGTTGTAATACCCAAATTATGGCCGAAGTAGCCATGGTTATAATACCCAAATTATGGCCGAAATACCCATGGTTATAATACCCAAATTATGGCCGAAATAGCCATGGTTATAATACCCAAATTATGGCCGAAATGGCCATGGTTATAATACCCAAATTATGGCCGAAATGGCCATGGTTATAATACCTAAATTATGGCCGGAATAACCATGGTTATAATACCCAAATTATGGCCGAAATAAGCATGGTTATAATACCGAAATTATGGCCGAAATAACCATAGTTATAATACCCAAATTATGGCCGAAATAACCATGGTTATAATACCCAAATTATCGCCAAAATAACAATTGTTATAATACCCAAATTATGGCCGAAATAACCATGGTTATAATACCCAAATTATGGACGAAATAACCATGGTTATATATACCCCAATAATGACAGAAATAACCATGGTTATAATACCGCAATTATGGCCGAAATACCCACGGTTATGATACCCAAATTATGGCCGAAATACCCATGGTTATAATACCCAAATTATGGCCGAAATAACCATTGTTATAATACCCAAATTATGGCCGAAATAACCATGGTTATAATACCCAAATTATGGCCGAAATAGCCATGGTTATAATACCCAAGTTATGCAGAAATACCCATGGTTATAATACCCAAATTATGGCCGAAATACCCATGGTTATAATACCCAAATTATGACCGAAATACCCATGGTTATAATACCCAAATTATGGTCGAAATACCCATGGTTATAATACCCAAATTATGGCCAAAATAACCATGGTTATCATACCCAAATTATGGCCGAAATAACCATGGTTATAATACCCAAATTATGGACGAAATAACCATGGTTATATATACCCCAATTATGGCCGAATTAACCATGGTTATAATACCCCAATTATGGCCGAAATACCCACGGTTATGATACCCGAATTATGGCCGAAATACCCATGGTTATAATACCCAAATTATGGCCGAAATAACCATGGTTATAATACCCAAATTATGGCCGAAATAACCATGGTTATAATACCCAAATTATGGCCTAAATAACCATGGTTATAGTACCCAAATTATGCAGAAATAACCATGGTTATAATACCCAAATTGTGGCCGAAATACCCATGGTTGTAATACCCAAATTATGGCCGAAATACCCATGGTTATAAAACCCAAATTATGGTCGAAATAACCATGGTTATAATACCCAAATTATGGCCAAAATAACAATTGTTATAATACCCAAATTATGGCCGAAATAACCATGGTTATAATACCCAAATTATGGACGAAATAACCATGGTTATATATACCCCAATAATGACAGAAATAACCATGGTTATAATACCGCAATTATGGCCGAAATACCCACGGTTATGATACCCAAATTATGGCCGAAATACCCATGGTTATAATACCCAAATTATGGCCGAAATAACCATTGTTATAATACCCAAATTATGGCCGAAATAACCATGGTTATAATACCCAAATTATGGCCGAAATAGCCATGGTTATAATACCCAAGTTATGCAGAAATACCCATGGTTATAATACCCAAATTATGGCCGAAATACCCATGGTTATAATACCCAAATTATGACCGAAATACCCATGGTTATAATACCCAAATTATGGTCGAAATACCCATGGTTATAATACCCAAATTATGGCCAAAATAACCATGGTTATCATACCCAAATTATGGCCGAAATAACCATGGTTATAATACCCAAATTATGGACGAAATAACCATGGTTATATATACCCCAATTATGGCCGAATTAACCATGGTTATAATACCCCAATTATGGCCGAAATACCCACGGTTATGATACCCGAATTATGGCCGAAATACCCATGGTTATAATACCCAAATTATGGCCGAAATAACCATTGTTGTAATACCCAAATTATGGCCGAAATAGCCATGGTTATAATACCCAAATTATGGCCGAAATAGCCATGGTTATAATACCCAAATTATGGCCGAAATAGCCATGGTTATAATACCCAAATTATGGCCGAGATACCCATGGTTATAATACCCAAATTATGGCCGAAATACCCATGGTTTTAATACCCAAATTATGGCCGAAATAGCCATTGTTATAATACCCAAATTATGGCCAAAATAACCATGGTTATAATGCCCAAATTATGGCCGAAATACCCATGGTTATAATACCCAAATTATGGCCGAAATAGCCATGGTTATAATACCCAAGTTATGCAGAAATACCCATGGTTATAATACCCAAATTATTGCCGAAATACCCATGGTTGTAATACCCAAATTATGGCCGAAATACCCACGGTTATGATACCCGAATTATGACCGAAATACCCATGGTTATAATACTCAAATTATGGCCGAAATAGCCATGGTTATAATACCCAAATTATGGCCGAAATACCCATGGTTATAATACCCAAATTATGGCCGAAATACCCATGGTTATAATACCCAAATTATGGCCGAAATACCCATGGTTATAATACCCAAATTATGGTCGAAATAACCATGGTTATAATGCCCAAATTATGGCCGAAATACCAATGGTTATAATACCCAAATTATGGCCGAAATACCCATGGTTATAATACCCAAATTATGGCCAAAATAACCACGGTTATAATACCCAAATTATGGCCGAAATAACCATGGTTATAATACCCAAATTATGGCCGAAATAGCCATGGTTATAATACCAAAATTATGGCCGAAATAGCCATGGTTATAATACCCAAATTATGGCCGAAATAACCATGGTTATTGTACCCAAATTATGCAGAAATACCCATGGTTATAATACCCAAATTATGGCCGAAATACCCATGGTTGTAATAGCCAATTTATGGCCGAAATAACCAATGTTATACTACCCAAATTGTGGTCGAAATAGCAATGATTATAATACCCAAATTATGGCCGAAATAGCCATGGTTATAATACCCAAATTATGGCCGAAATAACAATGGTTATAATACCCAAATTATGGCCTAAATAACCATGGTTATAGTACCCAAATTATGCAGAAATACCCATGGTTATAATACCCAAATTATGGCCGAAATAGCCATGGTTATAATACCCAAATTATGGCCGAAATAACCATGGTTATAATACCCAAATTATGGTCGAAATAACCATGGTTATAATACCCAAATTATGGCAAAAATAACCATGGTTATCATACCCAAATTATGGCCGAAATAACCATGGTTATAATACCCAAATTATGGACAAAATAACCATGGTTATATATACCCCAATTATGGCCGAAATAACCATGGTTATAATACCCAAATTATGGCCAAAATACCCATGGTTATAATACCCAAATTATGGCCGAAATAACCATGGTTATAATACCCAAATTATGGACAAAATAACCATGGTTATATATACCCCAATTATGGCCGAAATACCCATGGTTATAATACCCAAATTATGGCCGAAATAGCCATGGTTATAATACCCAAATTATGGCCGAAATACCCATGGTTATAATACCCCAATTATGGCCGAAATAGCCACGGTTAGAATACCCAAATTATCGCCAAATAACCATGGTTATAATGCCCAAATTATGGCCGAAATACCCATGGTTATAATACCCAAATTATGGCCGAAATACCCATGGTTATAATACCCAAATTATGGCCGAAATACCCATGGTTATAATACCAAAATTATGGCCAAAATAACCACGGTTATAATACCCAAATTATGGCCGAAATAACCATGGTTATAATACCCAAATTATGGCCGAAATAACTATGGTTATAATACCCAAATTATTGCTGAAATAACCATGGTTATAATACACAAATGTTGGACGAAATAACCATAGTTATATATACTCCAATTATGGCCGAAATAACCATGGTTATAATACCCAAATTATGGCCGAAATAGCCATGGTTATAATACCCAAATTATCGCCAAAATAACCATGGTTATCATACCCAAATTATTGCTGAAATAACCATGGTTATAATACCCAAATTATGGCCGAAATAGCCATGGTTATAATACCCAAATTATGGCCGAAATACCCATGGTTATAATACCCAAATTATGGCCGAAATAGCCATGGTTAGAATACCCAAATTATCGCCAAAATAACCATGGTTATAATACCCAAATTATGGCCGACATAGCCATGGTTATAATACCCAGATTATGGCCGAAATACCCATGGTTATAATACCCAAATTATGGCCAAAATAACCACGGTTATAATACCCAAATTATGGCCGAAATAACCATGGTTATAATACCCAAATTATGGCCGAAATAGCCATGGTTATAATACCAAAATTATGGCCGAAATAGCCATGGTTATAATACCCAAATTATGGCCGAAATAACCATGGTTATTGTACCCAAATTATGCAGAAATACCCATGGTTATAATACCCAAATTATGGCCGAAATACCCATGGTTGTAATACCCAATTTATGGCCGAAATAACCAATGTTATACTACCCAAATTGTGGTCGAAATAGCAATGATTATAATACCCAAATTATGGCCGAAATAGCCATGGTTATAATACCCAAATTATGGCCGAAATAACAATGGTTATAATACCCAAATTATGGCCTAAATAACCATGGTTATAGTACCCAAATTATGCAGAAATACCCATGGTTATAATACCCAAATTATGGCCGAAATAGCCATGGTTATAATACCCAAATTATGGCCGAAATACCCATGGTTATAATACCCAAATTATGGTCGAAATAACCATGGTTATAATACCCAAATTATGGCAAAAATAACCATGGTTATCATACCCAAATTATGGCCGAAATAACCATGGTTATAATACCCAAATTATGGACAAAATAACCATGGTTATATATACCCCAATTATGGCCGAAATAACCATGGTTATAATACCCAAATTATGGCCAAAATACCCATGGTTATAATACCCAAATTATGGCCGAAATAACCATGGTTATAATACCCAAATTATGGACAAAATAACCATGGTTATATATACCCCAATTATGGCCGAAATACCCATGGTTATAATACCCAAATTATGGCCGAAATAGCCATGGTTATAATACCCAAATTATGGCCGAAATACCCATGGTTATAATACCCCAATTATGGCCGAAATAGCCACGGTTAGAATACCCAAATTATCGCCAAATAACCATGGTTATAATGCCCAAATTATGGCCGAAATACCCATTGTTATAATACCCAAATTATGGCCGAAATACCCATGGTTATAATACCCAAATTATGGCCGAAATACCCATGGTTATAATACCAAAATTATGGCCAAAATAACCACGGTTATAATACCCAAATTATGGCCGAAATAACCATGGTTATAATACCCAAATTATGGCCGAAATAACTATGGTTATAATACCCAAATTATTGCTGAAATAACCATGGTTATAATACACAAATGTTGGACGAAATAACCATAGTTATATATACTCCAATTATGGCCGAAATAACCATGGTTATAATACCCAAATTATGGCCGAAATAGCCATGGTTATAATACCCAAATTATCGCCAAAATAACCATGGTTATCATACCCAAATTATTGCTGAAATAACCATGGTTATAATACCCAAATTATGGCCGAAATAGCCATGGTTATAATACCCAAATTATGGCCGAAATACCCATGGTTATAATACCCAAATTATGGCCGAAATAGCCATGGTTAGAATACCCAAATTATCGCCAAAATAACCATGGTTATAATACCCAAATTATGGCCGACATAGCCATGGTTATAATACCCAGATTATGGCCGAAATACCCATGGTTATAATACCCAAATTATGGCCGAAATACCCATGGTTATAATACCAAGATTATGGCCGAAATAACCACGATTATAATACCCAAATTATGGCAAAAATACCCATGGTTATAATAACTAAATTATGGGCGAAATATCCATGGTTATAATACCCAAATTATGGCCGAAATAACCATGGTTATAATACCCAAATTTTGGACGAAATAACCATAGTTATCTATACCCAAATTATGGCCGAAATAGCCATGGTTAGAATACCCAAATTATGGCCAAAATAACCATGGTTATAATGCCCAAATTATGGCCGAAATACCCATGGTTAAAATACCCAAATTATGGCCGGAATAACCATGGTTATAATACCCAAATTATGGCCGAAATAACCATGGTTATAATACCCAAATTATGGCCGAAATAACCATAGTTATAATACCCAAATTATGGCCGAAATAACCATGGTTATAATACCCAAATTATCGCCAAAATAACAATTGTTATAATACCCAAATTATGGCCGAAATAACCATGGTTATAATACCCAAATTATGGACGAAATAACCATGGTTATATATACCCCGATAATGACAGAAATAACCATGGTTATAATACCGCAATTATGGCCGAAATACCCACGGTTATGATACCCAAATTATGGCCGAAATACCCATGGTTATAATACCCAAATTATGGCCGAAATAACCATTGTTATAATACCTAAATTATGGCCGAAATAACCATGGTTATAATACCCAAATTATGGCCGAAATAGCCATGGTTATAATACCCAAGTTATGCAGAAATACCCATGGTTATAATACCCAATTTATGGCCGAAATACCCATGGTTATAATACCCAAATTATGACCGAAATACCCATGGTTATAATACCCAAATTATGGTCGAAATACCCATGGTTATAATATCAAATTTATGGCCAAAATAACCATGGTTATCATACCCAAATTATGGCCGAAATAACCATGGTTATAATACCCAAATTATGGACGAAATAACCATGGTTATATATACCCCAATTATGGCCGAATTAACCATGGTTATAATACCCCAATTATGGCCGAAATACCCACGGTTATGATACCCTAATTATGGCCGAAATACCCATGGTTATAATACCCAAATTATGGCCGAAATAACCATGGTTCTAATACCCAAATTATGGCCGAAATAGCCATGGTTATAATACCCAAATTATGGCAGAAATACCCATGGTTATAATACCCAATTTATGGCCGAAATACCCATGGTTATAATACCCAATTTATGGCCGAAATACCCATGGTTATAATACCCAAATTATGGTCGAAATACCCATGGTTATAATACCCAAATTATGGCCAAAATAACCATGGTTATCATACCCAAATTATGGCCGAAATAGCCATGGTTATAATACCCAAATTATCGCCAAAATAACCATGGTTATAATACCCAAATTATGGCCGAAATACCCATTGTTATAATACCCAAATTATTGCCGAAATAACCATGGTTATAATACCCAAATTATGGCCGAAATACCCATGGTTATAATACCCAAATTATGGCCTGAATAACCATGGTTTAAATACCCAAATTATGGCCGGAATAACCATGGTTATAGTACCCAAATTATGCAGAAATACCCATGGTTATAATACCCAAATTATGGCCGATATACCCATGGTTATAATACCCAATTTATGGCCGAAATAACCAATGTTATAATACCCAAATTATGGTCGAAATAACCATGGTTATAATACCCAAATTATGGCCAAAATAACCATGGTTATAATACCCCAATTATTGCCCAAATAACCATGGTTATAATACCCAAATTATGGACAAAATAACCATGGTTATATATACCCCAATTATGGCCGAAATACCCATGGTTATAATACCCAAATTATGGCCGAAATAGCCATGGTTATAATACCCAAATTATGGCCGAAATACCCATGGTTATAATACCCAAATTATGGCCGAAATAGCCATGGTTATAATACCCAAATTATGGCCGGAATAACCATGGTTATAATACCCAAATTATGGCCGAAGTAGCCATGGTTATAATACCCAAATTATGGCCGAAATACCCATGGTTATAATACCCAAATTATGGCCGAAATAGCCATGGTTATAATACCCAAATTATGGCCGAAATACCCATGGTTATAATACCCAAATTATGGCCGAAATGGCCATGGTTATAATACCCAAATTATGGCCGGAATAACCATGGTTATAATACCCAAATTATGGCCGAAATAAGCATGGTTATAATACCCCAATTATGGCCGAAATAACCATAGTTATAATACCCAAATTATGGCCGAAATAACCATGGTTATAATACCCAAATTATCGCCAAAATAACAATTGTTATAATACCCAAATTATGGCCGAAATAACCATGGTTATAATACCCAAATTATGGACGAAATAACCATGGTTATATATACCCCAATAATGACAGAAATAACCATGGTTATAATACCGCAATTATGGCCGAAATACCCACGGTTATGATACCCAAATTATGGCCGAAATACCCATGGTTATAATACCCAAATTATGGCCGAAATAACCATTGTTATAATACCCAAATTATGGCCGAAATAACCATGGTTATAATACCCAAATTATGGCCGAAATAGCCATGGTTATAATACCCAAGTTATGCAGAAATACCCATGGTTATAATACCCAAATTATGGCCGAAATACCCATGGTTATAATACCCAAATTATGACCGAAAAACCCATGGTTATAATACCCAAATTATGGTCGAAATACCCATGGTTATAATACCCAAATTATGGCCAAAATAACCATGGTTATCATACCCAAATTATGGCCGAAATAACCATGGTTATAATACCCAAATTATGGACGAAATAACCATGGTTATATATACCCCAATTATGGCCGAATTAACCATGGTTATAATACCCCAATTATGGCCGAAATACCCACGGTTATGATACCCGAATTATGGCCGAAATACCCATGGTTATAATACCCAAATTATGGCCGAAATAACCATGGTTCTAATACCCAAATTATGGCCGAAATAGCCATGGTTATAATACCCAAATTATGGCCGAAATACCCATGGTTATAATACCCAAATTATGGCCGAAATAGCCATGGTTATAATACCCAAATTATGGCCGAGATACCCATGGTTATAACACCCAAATTATGGCCGAAATACCCATGGTTTTAATACCCAAATTATGGCCGAAATAGCCATTGTTATAATAGCCAAATTATGGCCAAAATAACCATGGTTATAATGCCCAAATTATGGCCGAAATACCCATGGTTATCATACCCAAATTATGGCCGAAATAGCCATGGTTATAATACCCAAGTTATGCAGAATTACCCATGGTTATAATACCCAAATTATGGCCGAAATACCCATGGTTGTAATACCCAAATTATGGCCGAAATACCCACGGTTATGATACCCGAATTATGACCGAAATACCCATGGTTATAATACTCAAATTATGGCCGAAATACCCATGGTTATAACACCCAAATTATGGCCGAGATACCCATGGTTATAATACCCAAATTATGGCCGAAATAGCCATGGTTATAATACCCAAATTATGGCCGAAATACCCATGGTTATAATACCCAAATTATGGTCGAAATAACCATGGTTATAATGCCCAAATTATGGCCGAAATACCAATGGTTATAATACCCAAATTATGGCCGAAATACCCATGGTTATAATACCCAAATTATGGCCAAAATAACCACGGTTATAATACCCAAATTATGGCCGAAATAACCATGGTTATAATACCCAAATTATGGCAGAAATAGCCATGGTTTTAATACCCAAATTATGGCCGAAATAGCCATGGTTATAATACCCAAATTATGGCCGAAATAACCATGGTTATTGTACCCAAATTATGCAGAAATACCCATGGTTATAATACCCAAATTATGGCCGAAATACCCATGGTTGTAATACCCAATTTATGGCCGAAATAACCAATGTTATAATACCCAAATTGTGGTCGAAATAGCAATGATTATAATACCCAAATTATGGCCGAAATAGCCATGGTTATAATACCCAAATTATGGCCGAAATAACAATGGTTATAATACCCAAATTATGGCCTAAATAACCATGGTTATAGTACCCAAATTATGCAGAAATACCCATGGTTATAATACCCAAATTATGGCCGAAATGGCCATGGTTATAATACCCAAATTATGGCCGAAATACCCATGGTTATAATACCCAAATTATGGTCGAAATAACCATGGTTATAATACCCAAATTATGGCAAAAATAACCATGGTTATCATACCCAAATTATGGCCGAAATAACCATGGTTATAATACCCAAATTATGGACAAAATAACCATGGTTATATATACCCCAATTATGGCCGAAATAACCATGGTTATAATACCCAAATTATGGCCAAAATACCCATGGTTATAATACCCAAATTATGGCCGAAATAACCATGGTTATAATACCCAAATTATGGCCGAAATACCCATGGTTATAATACCCAAATTATGGCCGAAATACCCATGGTTATAATACCCAAATTATGTCCTAAATAACCAGGGTTATAATACCCAAATTATGGCCGAAATACCCATTGTTATAATACCCAAATTATTGCCGAAATAACCATGGTTATAATACCCAAATTATGGCCGAAATACCCATGGTTATAATACCCAAATTATGGCCTGAATAACCATGGTTAAAATACCCAAATTATGGCCGAAATAACCATGGTTATAGTACCCAAATTATGCAGAAATACCCATGGTTATAATACCCAAATTATGGCCGATATACCCATGGTTATAATACCCAATTTATAACCGAAATAACCAATGTTATAATACCCAAATTATGGTCGAAATAACCATGGTTATAATACCCAAATTATGGCAAAAATAACCATGGTTATAATACCCCAATTATTGCCCAAATAACCATGGTTATAATACCCAAATTATGGACAAAATAACCATGGTTATAATACCCAAATTATGGCCGAAATAACCATAGTTATAATACCCAAATTATGGCCGAAATAACCATGGTTATAATACCCAAATTATGGCCGAAATAACCATGGTTATAATACCCAAATTATGGCCGAAATAACCATGGTTATAATACACAAATTGCTGACGAAATAATCATAGTTATATATACCCCAATTATGGCCGAATTAACCATGGTTATAATACCCAAATTATGGCCGAAATAGCCATGGTTATAATACCCAAATTATCGCCAAAATAACCATGGTTATCATACCCAAATTATTGCTGAAATAACCATGGTTATAATACCCAAATTATGGCCGAAATAGCCATGGTTATAATACCCAAATTATGGCCGAAATACCCATGGTTATAATACCCAAATTATGGCCGAAATAGCCATGGTTAGAATACCCAAATTATCGCCAAAATAACCATGGTTATAATACCCAAATTATGGCCGACATAGCCATGGTTATAATACCCAGATTATGGCCGAAATACCCATGGTTATAATACCCAAATTATGGCCGAAATACCCATGGTTATAATACCCAGATTATGGCCGAAATAACCACGATTATAATACCCAAATTATGGCAAAAATACCCATGGTTATAATAACTAAATTATGGGCGAAATATCCATGGTTATAATACCCAAATTATGGCCGAAATAACCATGGTTATAATACCCAAATTTTGGACGAAATAACCATAGTTATCTATACCCAAATTATGGCCGAAATAGCCATGGTTAGAATACCCAAATTATGGCCAAAATAACCATGGTTATAATGCCCAAATTATGGCCGAAATACCCATGGTTAAAATACCCAAATTATGGCCGGAATAACCATGGTTATAATACCCAAATTATGGCCGAAATAACCATGGTTATAATACCCAAATTATGGCCGAAATAACCATAGTTATAATACCCAAATTATGGCCGAAATAACCATGGTTATAATACCCAAATTATCGCCAAAATAACAATTGTTATAATACCCAAATTATGGCCGAAATAACCATGGTTATAATACCCAAATTATGGACGAAATAACCATGGTTATATATACCCCGATAATGACAGGAATAACCATGGTTATAATACCGCAATTATGGCCGAAATACCCACGGTTATGATACCCAAATTATGGCCGAAATACCCATGGTTATAATACCCAAATTATGGCCGAAATAACCATTGTTATAATACCTAAATTATGGCAAAAATAACCATGGTTATAATACCCAAATTATGGCCGAAATAGCCATGGTTATAATACCCAAGTTATGCAGAAATACCCATGGTTATAATACCCAATTTATGGCCAAAATACCCATGGTTATAATACCCAAATTATGACCGAAATACCCATGGTTATAATACCCAAATTATGGTCGAAATACCCATGGTTATAATATCCAAATTATGGCCAAAATAACCATGGTTATCATACCCAAATTATGGCCGAAATAACCATGGTTATAATACCCAAATTATGGACGAAATAACCATGGTTATATATACCCCAATTATGGCCGAATTAACCATGGTTATAATACCCCAATTATGGCCGAAATACCCACGGTTATGATACCCTAATTATGGCCGAAATACCCATGGTTATAATACCCAAATTATGGCCGAAATAACCATGGTTCTAATACCCAAATTATGGTCGAAATAGCCATGGTTATAATACCCAAATTATGGCAGAAATACCCATGGTTATAATACCCAATTTATGGCCGAAATACCCATGGTTATAATACCCAATTGATGGCCGAAATACCCATGGTTATAATACCCAAATTATGGTCGAAATACCCATGGTTATAATACCCAAATTATGGCCAAAATAACCATGGTTATCATACCCAAATTATGGCCGAAATAGCCATGGTTATAATACCCAAATTATCGCCAAAATAACCATGGTTATAATACCCAAATTATGGCCGAAATACCCATTGTTATAATACCCAAATTATTGCCGAAATAACCATGGTTATAATACCCAAATTATGGCCGAAATACCCATGGTTATAATACCCAAATTATGGCCTGAATAACCATGGTTTAAATACCCAAATTATGGCCGGAATAACCATGGTTATAGTACCCAAATTATGCAGAAATACCCATGGTTATAATACCCAAATTATGGCCGATATACCCATGGTTATAATACCCAATTTATGGCCGAAATAACCAATGTTATAATACCCAAATTATGGTCGAAATAACCATGGTTATAATACCCAAATTATGGCCAAAATAACCATGGTTATAATACCCCAATTATTGCCCAAATAACCATGGTTATAATACCCAAATTATGGACAAAATAACCATGGTTATATATACCCCAATTATGGCCGAAATACCCATGGTTATAATACCCAAATTATGGCCGAAATAGCCATGGTTATAATACCCAAATTATGGCCGAAATACCCATGGTTATAATACCCAAATTATGGCCGAAATAGCCATGGTTATAATACCCAAATTATGGCCGGAATAACCATGGTTATAATACCCAAATTATGGCCGAAGTAGCCATGGTTATAATACCCAAATTATGGCCGAAATACCCATGGTTATAATACCCAAATTATGGCCGAAATAGCCATGGTTATAATACCCAAATTATGGCCGAAATACCCATGGTTATAATACCCAAATTATGGCCGAAATGGCCATGGTTATAATACCCAAATTATGGCCGAAATAAGCATGGTTATAATACCGAAATTATGGCCGAAATAACCATAGTTATAATACCCAAATTATGGCCGAAATAACCATGGTTATAATGCCCAAATTATGGCCGAAATACCAATGGTTATAATACCCAAATTATGGCCGAAATACCCATGGTTATAATACCCAAATTATGGCCAAAATAACCACGGTTATAATACCCAAATTATGGCCGAAATAACCATGGTTATAATACCCAAATTATGGCAGAAATAGCCATGGTTTTAATACCCAAATTATGGCCGAAATAGCCATGGTTATAATACCCAAATTATGGCCGAAATAACCATGGTTATTGTACCCAAATTATGCAGAAATACCCATGGTTATAATACCCAAATTATGGCCGAAATACCCATGGTTGTAATACCCAATTTATGGCCGAAATAACCAATGTTATAATACCCAAATTATGGCCGAAATAGCCATGGTTATAATACCCAAATTATGGCCGAAATAACAATGGTTATAATACCCAAATTATGGCCTAAATAACCATGGTTATAGTACCCAAATTATGCAGAAATACCCATGGTTATAATACCCAAATTATGGCCGAAATGGCCATGGTTATAATACCCAAATTATGGCCGAAATACCCATGGTTATAATACCCAAATTATGGTCGAAATAACCATGGTTATAATACCCAAATTATGGCAAAAATAACCATGGTTATCATACCCAAATTATGGCCGAAATAACCATGGTTATAATACCCAAATTATGGACAAAATAACCATGGTTATATATACCCCAATTATGGCCGAAATAACCATGGTTATAATACCCAAATTATGGCCAAAATACCCATGGTTATAATACCCAAATTATGGCCGAAATAACCATGGTTATAATACCCAAATTATGGCCGAAATACCCATGGTTATAATACCCAAATTATGGCCGAAATACCCATGGTTATAATACCCAAATTATGTCCTAAATAACCAGGGTTATAATACCCAAATTATGGCCGAAATACCCATTGTTATAATACCCAAATTATTGCCGAAATAACCATGGTTATAATACCCAAATTATGGCCGAAATACCCATGGTTATAATACCCAAATTATGGCCTGAATAACCATGGTTAAAATACCCAAATTATGGCCGAAATAACCATGGTTATAGTACCCAAATTATGCAGAAATACCCATGGTTATAATACCCAAATTATGGCCGATATACCCATGGTTATAATACCCAATTTATAACCGAAATAACCAATGTTATAATACCCAAATTATTGTCGAAATAACCATGGTTATAATACCCAAATTATGGCAAAAATAACCATGGTTATAATACCCCAATTATTGCCCAAATAACCATGGTTATAATACCCAAATTATGGACAAAATAACCATGGTTATAATACCCAAATTATGGCCGAAATAACCATAGTTATAATACCCAAATTATGGCCGAAATAACCATGGTTATAATACCCAAATTATGGCCGAAATAACCATGGTTATAATACCCAAATTATGGCCGAAATAACCATGGTTATAATACACAAATTGCTGACGAAATAATCATAGTTATATATACCCCAATTATGGCCGAATTAACCATGGTTATAATACCCAAATTATGGCCGAAATAGCCATGGTTATAATACCCAAATTATCGCCAAAATAACCATGGTTATCATACCCAAATTATTGCTGAAATAACCATGGTTATAATACCCAAATTATGGCCGAAATAGCCATGGTTATAATACCCAAATTATGGCCGAAATACCCATGGTTATAATACCCAAATTATGGCCGAAATAGCCATGGTTAGAATACCCAAATTATCGCCAAAATAACCATGGTTATAATACCCAAATTATGGCCGACATAGCCATGGTTATAATACCCAGATTATGGCCGAAATACCCATGGTTATAATACCCAAATTATGGCCGAAATACCCATGGTTATAATACCCAGATTATGGCCGAAATAACCACGATTATAATACCCAAATTATGGCAAAAATACCCATGGTTATAATAACTAAATTATGGGCGAAATATCCATGGTTATAATACCCAAATTATGGCCGAAATAACCATGGTTATAATACCCAAATTTTGGACGAAATAACCATAATTATCTATACCCAAATTATGGCCGAAATAGCCATGGTTAGAATACCCAAATTATGGCCAAAATAACCATGGTTATAATGCCCAAATTATGGCCGAAATACCCATGGTTAAAATACCCAAATTATGGCCGGAATAACCATGGTTATAATACCCAAATTATGGCCGAAATAACCATGGTTATAATACCCAAATTATGGCCGAAATAACCATAGTTATAATACCCAAATTATGGCCGAAATAACCATGGTTATAATACCCAAATTATCGCCAAAATAACAATTGTTATAATACCCAAATTATGGCCGAAATAACCATGGTTATAATACCCAAATTATGGACGAAATAACCATGGTTATATATACCCCGATAATGACAGGAATAACCATGGTTATAATACCGCAATTATGGCCGAAATACCCACGGTTATGATACCCAAATTATGGCCGAAATACCCATGGTTATAATACCCAAATTATGGCCGAAATAACCATTGTTATAATACCTAAATTATGGCCGAAATAACCATGGTTATAATACCCAAATTATGGCCGAAATAGCCATGGTTATAATACCCAAGTTATGCAGAAATACCCATGGTTATAATACCCAATTTATGGCCGAAATACCCATGGTTATAATACCCAAATTATGACCGAAATACCCATGGTTATAATACCCAAATTATGGTCGAAATACCCATGGTTATAATATCCAAATTATGGCCAAAATAACCATGGTTATCATACCCAAATTATGGCCGAAATAACCATGGTTATAATACCCAAATTATGGACGAAATAACCATGGTTATATATACCCCAATTATGGCCGAATTAACCATGGTTATAATACCCCAATTATGGCCGAAATACCCACGGTTATGATACCCTAATTATGGCCGAAATACCCATGGTTATAATACCCAAATTATGGCCGAAATAACCATGGTTCTAATACCCAAATTATGGCCGAAATAGCCATGGTTATAATACCCAAATTATGGCAGAAATACCCATGGTTATAATACCCAATTTATGGCCGAAATACCCATGGTTATAATACCCAATTGATGGCCGAAATACCCATGGTTATAATACCCAAATTATGGTCGAAATACCCATGGTTATAATACCCAAATTATGGCCAAAATAACCATGGTTATCATACCCAAATTATGGCCGAAATAGCCATGGTTATAATACCCAAATTATCGCCAAAATAACCATGGTTATAATACCCAAATTATGGCCGAAATACCCATTGTTATAATACCCAAATTATTGCCGAAATAACCATGGTTATAATACCCAAATTATGGCCGAAATACCCATGGTTATAATACCCAAATTATGGCCTGAATAACCATGGTTTAAATACCCAAATTATGGCCGGAATAACCATGGTTATAGTACCCAAATTATGCAGAAATACCCATGGTTATAATACCCAAATTATGGCCGATATACCCATGGTTATAATACCCAATTTATGGCCGAAATAACCAATGTTATAATACCCAAATTATGGTCGAAATAACCATGGTTATAATACCCAAATTATGGCCAAAATAACCATGGTTATAATACCCCAATTATTGCCCAAATAACCATGGTTATAATACCCAAATTATGGACAAAATAACCATGGTTATATATACCCCAATTATGGCCGAAATACCCATGGTTATAATACCCAAATTATGGCCGAAATAGCCATGGTTATAATACCCAAATTATGGCCGAAATACCCATGGTTATAATACCCAAATTATGGCCGAAATAGCCATGGTTATAATACCCAAATTATGGCCGGAATAACCATGGTTATAATACCCAAATTATGGCCGAAGTAGCCATGGTTATAATACCCAAATTATGGCCGAAATACCCATGGTTATAATACCCAAATTATGGCCGAAATAGCCATGGTTATAATACCCAAATTATGGCCGAAATACCCATGGTTATAATACCCAAATTATGGCCGAAATGGCCATGGTTATAATACCCAAATTATGGCCGGAATAACCATGGTTATAATACCCAAATTATGGCCGAAATAAGCATGGTTATAATACCGAAATTATGGCCGAAATAACCATAGTTATAATACCCAAATTATGGCCGAAATAACCATGGTTATAATACCCAAATTATCGCCAAAATAACAATTGTTATAATACCCAAATTATGGCCGAAATAACCATGGTTATACTACCCAAATTATGGACGAAATAACCATGGTTATATATACCCCAATAATGACAGAAATAACCATGGTTATAATACCGCAATTATGGCCGAAATACCCACGGTTATGATACCCAAATTATGGCCGAAATACCCATGGTTATAATACCCAAATTATGGCCGAAATAACCATTGTTATAATACCCAAATTATGGCCGAAATAACCATGGTTATAATACCCAAATTATGGCCGAAATAGCCATGGTTATAATACCCAAGTTATGCAGAAATACCCATGGTTATAATACCCAAATTATGGCCGAAATACCCATGGTTATAATACCCAAATTATGACCGAAATACCCATGGTTATAATACCCAAATTATGGTCGAAATACCCATGGTTATAATACCCAAATTATGGCCAAAATAACCATGGTTATCATACCCAAATTATGGCCGAAATAACCATGGTTATAATACCCAAATTATGGACGAAATAACCATGGTTATATATACCCCAATTATGGCCGAATTAACCATGGTTATAATACCCCAATTATGGCCGAAATACCCACGGTTATGATACCCGAATTATGGCCGAAATACCCATGGTTATAATACCCAAATTATGGCCGAAATAGCCATGGTTCTAATACCCAAATTATGGCCGAAATAGCCATGGTTATAATACCCAAATTATGGCCGAAATACCCATGGTTATAATACCCAAATTATGGCCGAAATAGCCATGGTTATAATACCCAAATTATGGCCGAGATACCCATGGTTATAACACCCAAATTATGGCCGAAATACCCATGGTTTTAATACCCAAATTATGGCCGAAATAGCAATTGTTATAATAGCCAAATTATGGCCAAAATAACCATGGTTATAATGCCCAAATTATGGCCGAAATACCCATGGTTATCATACCCAAATTATGGCCGAAATAGCCATGGTTATAATACCCAAGTTATGCAGAATTACCCATGGTTATAATACCCAAATTATGGCCGAAATACCCATGGTTGTAATACCCAAATTATGGCCGAAATACCCACGGTTATGATACCCGAATTATGACCGAAATACCCATGGTTATAATACTCAAATTATGGCCGAAATACCCATGGTTATAACACCCAAATTATGGCCGAAATACCCATGGTTATAATACCCAAATTATGGCCGAAATAGCCATGGTTATAATACCCAAATTATGGCCGAAATACCCATGGTTATAATACCCAAATTATGGTCGAAATAACCATGGTTATAATGCCCAAATTATGGCCGAAATAACAATGGTTATAATACCCAAATTATGGCCGAAATACCCATGGTTATAATACCCAAATTATGGCCAAAATAACCACGGTTATAATACCCAAATTATGGCCGAAATAACCATGGTTATAATACCCAAATTATGGCAGAAATAGCCATGGTTTTAATACCCAAATTATGGCCGAAATAGCCATGGTTATAATACCCAAATTATTACCGAAATAACCATGGTTATTGTACCCAAATTATGCAGAAATACCCATGGTTATAATACCCAAATTATGGCCGAAATACCCATGGTTGTAATACCCAATTTATGGCCGAAATAACCAATGTTATAATACCCAAATTGTGGTCGAAATAGCAATGATTATAATACCCAAATTATGGCCGAAATAGCCATGGTTATAATACCCAAATTATGGCCGAAATAACAATGGTTATAATACCCAAATTATGGCCTAAATAACCATGGTTATAGTACCCAAATTATGCAGAAATACCCATGGTTATAATACCCAAATTATGGCCGAAATGGCCATGGTTATAATACCCAAATTATGGCCGAAATACCCATGGTTATAATACCCAAATTATGGTCGAAATAACCATGGTTATAATACCCAAATTATGGCAAAAATAACCATGGTTATCATACCCAAATTATGGCCGAAATAACCATGGTTATAATACCCAAATTATGGACAAAATAACCATGGTTATATATACCCCAATTATGGCCGAAATAACCATGGTTATAATACCCAAATTATGGCCAAAATACCCATGGTTATAATACCCAAATTATGGCCGAAATAACCATGGTTATAATACCCAAATTATGGCCGAAATACCCATGGTTATAATACCCAAATTATGGCCGAAATACCCATGGTTATAATACCCAAATTATGTCCTAAATAACCAGGGTTATAATACCCAAATTATGGCCGAAATACCCATTGTTATAATACCCAAATTATTGCCGAAATAACCATGGTTATAATACCCAAATTATGGCCGAAATACCCATGGTTATAATACCCAAATTATGGCCTGAATAACCATGGTTAAAATACCCAAATTATGGCCGAAATAACCATGGTTATAGTACCCAAATTATGCAGAAATACCCATGGTTATAATACCCAAATTATGGCCGATATACCCATGGTTATAATACCCAATTTATAACCGAAATAACCAATGTTATAATACCCAAATTATGGTCGAAATAACCATGGTTATAATACCCAAATTATGGCAAAAATAACCATGGTTATAATACCCCAATTATTGCCCAAATAACCATGGTTATAATACCCAAATTATGGACAAAATAACCATGGTTATAATACCCAAATTATGGCCGAAATAACCATAGTTATAATACCCAAATTATGGCCGAAATAACCATGGTTATAATACCCAAATTATGGCCGAAATAACCATGGTTATAATACCCAAATTATGGCCGAAATAACCATGGTTATAATACACAAATTGCTGACGAAATAATCATAGTTATATATACCCCAATTATGGCCGAATTAACCATGGTTATAATACCCAAATTATGGCCGGAATAGCCATGGTTATAATACCCAAATTATCGCCAAAATAACCATGGTTATCATACCCTAATTATGGCCGAAATAACCATGGTTATAATACCCAAATTATGGCCGAAATAAGCATGGTTATAATACCGAAATTATGGCCGAAATAACCATAGTTATAATACCCAAATTATGGCCGAAATAACCATGGTTATAATACCCAAATTATCGCCAAAATAACAATTGTTATAATACCCAAATTATGGCCGAAATAACCATGGTTATAATACCCAAATTATGGACGAAATAACCATGGTTATATATACCCCAATAATGACAGAAATAACCATGGTTATAATACCGCAATTATGGCCGAAATACCCACGGTTATGATACCCAAATTATGGCCGAAATACCCATGGTTATAATACCCAAATTATGGCCGAAATAACCATTGTTATAATACTCAAATTATGACCGAAATACCCATGGTTATAATACCCAAATTATGGTCGAAATACCCATGGTTATAATACCCAAATTATGGCCAAAATAACCATGGTTATCATACCCAAATTATGGCCAAAAAAACCATGGTTATAATACCCAAATTATGGACGAAATAACCATGGTTATATATACCCCAATTATGGCCGAATTAACCATGGTTATAATACCCCAATTATGGCCGAAATACCCACGGTTATGATACCCGAATTATGGCCGAAATACCCATGGTTATAATACCCAAATTATGGCCGAAATAACCATGGTTCTAATACCCAAATTATGGCCGAAATAGCCATGGTTATAATACCCAAATTATGGCCGAAATACCCATGGTTATAATACCCAAATTATGGCCGAAATAGCCATGGTTATAATACCCAAATTATGGCCGAGATACCCATGGTTATAACACCCAAATTATGGCCGAAATACCCATGGTTTTAATACCCAAATTATGGCCGAAATAGCCATTGTTATAATAGCCAAATTATGGCCAAAATAACCATGGTTATAATGCCCAAATTATGGCCGAAATACCCATGGTTATCATACCCAAATTATGGCCGAAATAGCCATGGTTATAATACCCAAGTTATGCAGAATTACCCATGGTTATAATACCCAAATTATGGCCGAAATACCCATGGTTGTAATACCCAAATTATGGCCGAAATACCCACGGTTATGATACCCGAATTATGACCGAAATACCCATGGTTATAATACTCAAATTATGGCCGAAATACCCATGGTTATAACACCCAAATTATGGCCGAAATACCCATGGTTGTAATACCCAAATTATGGCCGAAATACCCATGGTTATAATACCCAAATTATGGCCGAAATACCCATGGTTATAATACCCAAATTATGGTCGAAATAACCATGGTTATAATGCCCAAATTATGGCCGAAATACCAATGGTTATAATACCCAAATTATGGCCGAAATACCCATGGTTATAATACCCAAATTATGGCCAAAATAACCACGGTTATAATACCCAAATTATGGCCGAAATAACCATGGTTATAATACCCAAATTATGGCCGAAATAGCCATGGTTATAATACCCAAATTATGGCCGAAATAGCCATGGTTATAATACCCAAATTATGGCCGAAATAACCATGGTTATTGTACCCAAATTATGCAGAAATACCCATGGTTATAATACCCAAATTATGGCCGAAATACCCATGGTTGTAATACCCAATTTATGGCCGAAATAACCAATGTTATAATACCCAAATTGTGGTCGAAATAGCAATGATTATAATACCCAAATTATGGCCGAAATAGCCATGGTTATAATACCCAAATTATGGCCGAAATAACAATGGTTATAATACCCAAATTATGGCCTAAATAACCATGGTTATAGTACCCAAATTATGCAGAAATACCCATGGTTATAATACCCAAATTATGGCCGAAATAGCCATGGTTATAATACCCAAATTATGGCCGAAATACCCATGGTTATAATACCCAAATTATGGCCGAAATACCCATGGTTATAATACCCAAATTATGTCCTAAATAACCATGGTTATAATACCCAAATTATGGCCGAAATACCCATTGTTATAATACCCAAATTATTGCCGAAATAACCATGGTTATAATACCCAAATTATGGCCGAAATACCCATGGTTATAATACCCAAATTATGGCCTGAATAACCATGGTTATAATACCCAAATTATGGCCTGAATAACCATGGTTAAAATACCCAAATTATGGCCGAAATAACCATGGTTATAGTACCCAAATTATGCAGAAATACCCATGGTTATAATACCCAAATTATGGCCGATATACCCATGGTTATAATACCCAATTTATAACCGAAATAACCAATGTTATAATACCCAAATTATGGTCGAAATAACCATGGTTATAATACCCAAATTATGGCAAAAATAACCATGGTTATAATACCCCAATTATTGCCCAAATAACCATGGTTATAATACCCAAATTATGGCCGAAATAACCATGGTTATAATACCCAAATTATTGCTGAAATAACCATGGTTATAATACACAAATGTTGGACGAAATAACCATAGTTATATATACTCCAATTATGGCCGAAATAACCATGGTTATAATACCCAAATTATGGCCGAAATAGCTATGGTTATAATACCCAAATTATCGCCAAAATAACCATGGTTATCATACCCAAATTATTGCCGAAATAACCATGGTTATAATACCCAAAGTATGGCCGAAATAGCCATGGTTATAATACCCAAATTATGGCCGAAATACCCATGGTTATAATACCCAAATTATGGCCGAAATAGCCATGGTTAGAATACCCAAATTATCGCCAAAATAACCATGGTTATAATACCCAAATTATGGCCGACATAGCCATGGTTATAATACCCAAATTATGGCCGAAATAGCCATGGTTATAATACCCAAATTATGGCCGAAATACCCATGGTTATAATACCCAGATTATGGCCGAAATAACCACGATTATAATACCCAAATTATGGCAAAAATACCCATGGTTATAATAACTAAATTATGGGCGAAATATCCATGGTTATAATACCCAAATTATGGCCGAAATAACCATGGTTATAATACCCAAATTTTGGACGAAATAACCATAGTTATCTATACCCAAATTATGGCCGAAATAGCCATGGTTAGAATACCCAAATTATGGCCAAAATAACCATGGTTATAATGCCCAAATTATGGCCGAAATACCCATGGTTATAATACCCAAATTATGGCCGGAATAACCATGGTTATAATACCCAAATTATGGCCGAAATAACCATGGTTATAATACCCAAATTATGGCCGAAATAACCATAGTTATAATACCCAAATTATGGCCGAAATAACCATGGTTATAATACCCAAATTATGGCCGAAATAACCATGGTTATAATACCCAAATTATGGCCGAAATAACCATGGTTATAATACACAAATTGCTGACGAAATAATCATAGTTATATATACCCCAATTATGGCCGAAATAACCATGGTTATAATACCCAAATTATGGCCGGAATAGCCATGGTTATAATACCCAAATTATCGCCAAAATAACCATGGTTATCATACCCTAATTATGGCCGAAATAACCATGGTTATAATACCCAAATTATGGCCGAAATAAGGTTGGTTATAATACCGAAATTATGGCCGAAATAACCATAGTTATAATACCCAAATTATGGCCGAAATAACCATGGTTATAATACCCAAATTATCGCCAAAATAACAATTGTTATAATACCCAAATTATGGCCGAAATAACCATGGTTATAATACCCAAATTATGGACGAAATAACCATGGTTATATATACCCCAATAATGACAGAAATAACCATGGTTATAATACCGCAATTATGGCCGAAATACCCACGGTTATGATACCCAAATTATGGCCGAAATACCCATGGTTATAATACCCAAATTATGGCCGAAATAACCATTGTTATAATACCCAAATTATGGCCGAAATAACCATGGTTATAATACCCAAATTATGGCCGAAATAGCCATGGTTATAATACCCAAGTTATGCAGAAATACCCATGGTTATAATACCCAAATTATGGCCGAAATACCCATGGTTATAATACCCAAATTATGACCGAAATACCCATGGTTATAATACCCAAATTATGGTCGAAATACCCATGGTTATAATACCCAAATTATGGCCAAAATAACCATGGTTATCATACCCAAATTATGGCCAAAATAACCATGGTTATAATACCCAAATTATGGACGAAATAACCATGGTTATATATACCCCAATTATGGCCGAATTAACCATGGTTATAATACCCCAATTATGGCCGAAATACCCACGGTTATGATAACCGAATTATGGCCGAAATACCCATGGTTATAATACCCAAATTATGGCCGAAATAACCATGGTTCTAATACCCAAATTATGGCCGAAATAGCCATGGTTATAATACCCAAATTATGGCCGAAATACCCATGGTTATAATACCCAAATTATGGCCGAAATAGCCATGGTTATAATACCCAAATTATGGCCGAGATACCCATGGTTATAACACCCAAATTATGGCCGAAATACCCATGGTTTTAATACCCAAATTATGGCCGAAATAGCCATTGTTATAATAGCCAAATTATGGCCAAAATAACCATGGTTATAATGCCCAAATTATGGCCGAAATACCCATGGTTATCATACCCAAATTATGGCCGAAATAGCCATGGTTATAATACCCAAGTTATGCAGAATTACCCATGGTTATAATACCCAAATTATGGCCGAAATACCCATGGTTGTAATACCCAAATTATGGCCGAAATACCCACGGTTATGATACCCGAATTATGACCGAAATACCCATGGTTATAATACTCAAATTATGGCCGAAATACCCATGGTTATAACACCCAAATTATGGCCGAAATACCCATGGTTATAATACCCAAATTATGGCCGAAATACCCATGGTTATAATACCCAAATTATGGCCGAAATACCCATGGTTATGATACCCAAATTATGGTCGAAATAACCATGGTTATAATGCCCAAATTATGGCCGAAATACCAATGGTTATAATACCCAAATTATGGCCGAAATACCCATGGTTATAATACCCAAATTATGGCCAAAATAACCACGGTTATAATACCCAAATTATGGCCGAAATAGCCATGGTTATAATACCCAAATTATGGCCGAAATAGCCATGGTTATAATACCCAAATTATGGCCGAAATAGCCATGGTTATAATACCCAAATTATGGCCGAAATAACCATGGTTATTGTACCCAAATTATGCAGAAATACCCATGGTTATAATACCCAAATTATGGCCGAAATACCCATGGTTGTAATACCCAATTTATGGCCGAAATAACCAATGTTATAATACCCAAATTGTGGTCGAAATAGCAATGATTATAATACCCAAATTATGGCCGAAATAGCCATGGTTATAATACCCAAATTATGGCCGAAATAACAATGGTTATAATACCCAAATTATGGCCTAAATAACCATGGTTATAGTACCCAAATTATGCAGAAATACCCATGGTTATAATACCCAAATTATGGCCGAAATAGTCATGGTTATAATACCCAAATTATGGCCGAAATACCCATGGTTATAATACCCAAATTATGGCCGAAATACCCATGGTTATAATACCCAAATTATGTCCTAAATAACCATGGTTATAATACCCAAATTATGGCCGAAATACCCATTGTTATAATACCCAAATTATTGCCGAAATAACCATGGTTATAATATCCAAATTATGGCCGAAATACCCATGGTTATAATACCCAAATTATGGCCTGAATAACCATGGTTATAATACCCAAATTATGGCCTGAATAACCATGGTTAACATACCCAAATTATGGCCGAAATAACCATGGTTATAGTACCCAAGTTATGCAGAAATACCCATGGTTATAATACCCAAATTATGGCCGATATACCCATGGTTATAATACCCAATTTATAACCGAAATAACCAATGTTATAATACCCAAATTATGGTCGAAATAACCATGGTTATAATACCCAAATTATGGCAAAAATAACCATGGTTATAATACCCCAATTATTGCCCAAATAACCATGGTTATAATACCCAAATTATGGACAAAATAACCATGGTTATATATACCCCAATTATGGCCGAAATACCCATGGTTATAATACCCAAATTATGGCCGAAATAGCCATGGTTATAATACCCAAATTATGGCCGAAATACCCATGGTTATAATACCCAAATTATGGCCGAAATAGCCACGGTTAGAATACCCAAATTATCGCCAAATAACCATGGTTATAATGCCCAAGTTATGGCCGAAATACCCATGGTTATAATACCCAAATTATGGCCGAAATACCCATGGTTATAATACCCAAATTATGGCCGAAATACCCATGGTTATAATACCAAAATTATGGCCAAAATAACCACGGTTATAATACCCAAATTATGGCCGAAATAACCATGGTTATAATACCCAAATTATGGCCGAAATAACCATGGTTATAATACCCAAATTATTGCTGAAATAACCATGGTTATAATACACAAATGTTGGACGAAATAACCATAGTTATATATACTCCAATTATGGCCGAAATAACCATGGTTATAATACCCAAATTATGGCCGAAATAGCTATGGTTATAATACCCAAATTATCGCCAAAATAACCATGGTTATCATACCCAAATTATTGCCGAAATAACCATGGTTATAATACCCAAAGTATGGCCGAAATAGCCATGGTTATAATACCCAAATTATGGCCGAAATACCCATGGTTATAATACCCAAATTATGGCCGAAATAGCCATGGTTAGAATACCCAAATTATCGCCAAAATAACCATGGTTATAATACCCAAATTATGGCCGACATAGCCATGGTTATAATACCCAAATTATGGCCGAAATACCCATGGTTATAATACCCAAATTATGGCCGAAATACCCATGGTTATAATACCCAGATTATGGCCGAAATAACCACGATTATAATACCCAAATTATGGCAAAAATACCCATGGTTATAATAACTAAATTATGGGCGAAATATCCATGGTTATAATACCCAAATTATGGCCGAAATAACCATGGTTATAATACCCAAATTTTGGACGAAATAACCATAGTTATCTATACCCAAATTATGGCCGAAATAGCCATGGTTAGAATACCCAAATTATGGCCAAAATAACCATGGTTATAATGCCCAAATTATGGCCGAAATACCCATGGTTATAATACCCAAATTATGGCCGGAATAACCATGGTTATAATACCCAAATTATGGCCGAAATAACCATGGTTATAATACCCAAATTATGGCCGAAATAACCATAGTTATAATACCCAAATTATGGCCGAAATAACCATGGTTATAATACCCAAATTATGGCCGAAATAACCATGGTTATAATACCCAAATTATGGCCGAAATAACCATGGTTATAATACACAAATTGCTGACGAAATAATCATAGTTATATATACCCCAATTATGGCCGAAATAACCATGGTTATAATACCCAAATTATGGCCGAAATAGCCATGGTTATAATACCCAAATTATCGCCAAAATAACCATGGTTATCATACCCCAATTATGGCCGAAATAACCATGGTTATAATACCCAAATTATAGCCGGAATAACCATGGTTATAATACCCAAATTATGGCCGGAATAACCATGGTTATAATACCCAAATTATGGCCGAAATAACCATGGTTATAATACCAAAAATATGGCCGAAATAACCATGGTTATAATACCCAAATTATGGCCGAAATAACCATGGTTATAATACCCAAATTATGGCCGAAATAACCATGGTTATAATACCCAAATTATGGCCGAAATAACCATGGTTATAATACACAAATTGCTGACGAAATAATCATAGTTATATATACCCCAATTATGGCCGAAATAACCATGGTTATAATACCCAAATTATGGCCGAAATAGCCATGGTTATAATACCCAAATTATCGCCAAAATAATCCATGGTTATCATACCCCAATTATGGCCGAAATAACCATGGTTATAATACCCAAATTATGGCCGAAATAGCCATGGTTATAATACCCAAATTATCGCCAAAATAACCATGGTTATAATACCCAAATTATCGCCAAAATAATCCATGGTTATCATACCCCAATTATAACCGAAATAACCATGGTTATAATACCCAAATTATGGCCGAAATAGCCATGGTTATAATACCCAAATTATCGCCAAAATAACCATGGTTATAATACCCAAATTATGGCCGAAATACCCATTGTTATAATACCCAAATTATTGCCGAAATAACCATGGTTATAATACCCAAATTATGGCCGAAATACCCATGGTTATAATACCCAAATTATGGCCTGAATTACCATGGTTAAAATACCCAAATTATGGCCGAAATAACCATGGTTATAGTACCCAAATTATGCAGAAATACCCATGGTTATAATACCCAAATTATGGCCGATATACCCATGGTTATAATACCCAATTTATGGCCGAAATAACCAATGTTATAATACCCAAATTATGGTCGAAATAACCATGGTTATAATACCCAAATTATGGCCAAAATAACCATGGTTATCATACCCCAATTATTGCCCAAATAACCATGGTTATAATACCCAAATTATGGACAAAATAACCATGGTTATATATACCCCAATTATGGCCGAAATACCCATGGTTATAATACCCAAATTATGGCCGAAATAGCCATGGTTATAATACCCAAATTATGGCCGAAATACCCATGGTTATAATACCCAAATTATGGCCGAAATAGCCACGGTTAGAATACCCAAATTATCGCCAAATAACCATGGTTATAATGCCCAAATTATGGCCGAAATACCCATGGTTATAATACCCAAATTATGGCCGAAATACCCATGGTTATAATACCCAAATTATGGCCGAAATACCCATGGTTATAATACAAAAATTATGGCCAAAATAACCACGATTATAATACCCAAATTATGGCCGAAATAACCATGGTTATAATACCCAAATTATGGCCGAAATAACCATGGTTTTAATACCCAAATTATTGCTTAAATAACCATGGTTATAATACACAAATGTTGGACGAAATAACCATAGTTATATATACTCCAATTATGGCCGAAATAACCATGGTTATAATACCCAAATTATGGCCGAAATAGCCATGGTTATAATACCCAAATTATTGCCGAAATAACCATGGTTATAATACCCAAATTATGGCCGAAATAGCCATGGTTATAATACCCAAATTATGGCCGAAATACCCATGGTTATAATACCCAAATTATGGCCAAAATAGCCATGGTTAGAATACCCAAATTATCGCCAAAATAACCATGGTTATAATGCCCAAATTATGGCCGACATAGCCATGGTTATAATACCCAAATTATGGCCGAAATACCCATGGTTATAATACCCAAATTATGGCCGAAATACCCATGGTTATAATACCCAGATTATGGCCGAAATAACCACGATTATAATACCCAAATTATGGCAAAAATACCTATGGTTATAATAACAAAATTATGGGCGAAATATCCATGGTTATAATACCCAAATTATGGCCGAAATAACCATGGTTATAATACCCAAATTTTGGACGAAATAACCATAGTTATATATACCCAAATTATGGCCGAAATAGCCATGGTTAGAATACCCAAATTATGGCCAAAATAACCATGGTTATAATGCCCAAATTATGGCCGAAATACCCATGGTTATAATACCCAAATTATGGCCGGAATAACCATGGTTATAATACCCAAATTATGGCCGAAATAACCATGGTTATAATACCCAAATTATGGCCGAAATAACCATGGTTATAATACCCAAATTATGGCCGAAATAACCATGGTTATAATACCCAAATTATGGCCGAAATAACCATGGTTATAATACCCAAATTATGGCCGAAATAACCATGGTTATAATACACAAATTGCTGACGAAATAATCACAGTTATATATACCCCAATTATGGCCGAAATAACCATGGTTATAATACCCAAATTATGGCCGAAATAGCCATGGTTATAATACCCAAATTATCGCCAAAATAACCATGGTTATCATACCCCAATTATGGCCGAAATAACCATGGTTATAATACCCAAATTATGGCCGAAATAACCATGGTTATAATACCCAAATTATGGCCGAAATACCCATGTTTATAATGCTCAAATTATGGCCGAAATAACCATGGTTATAATATCCAAATTATGGCTGAAATAACCATGGTTATAGTACCCAAATTATGCAGAAATACCCATGGTTATAATACCCAAATTATGGCCGAAATACCCAGGGTTATAATACCCAATTTATGGCCGAAATAACCAATGTTATAATACCCAAATTATGGTCGAAATAACCATGGTTATAATACCCAAATTATGGCCGAAATAGCCATGGTTATAATACCCAAATTATGGCCGAAATAACCATGGCTATAATACCCAAATTATGGCCTAAATAACCATGGTTATAGTACCCAAATTATGCAGAAATAACCATGGTTATAATACCCAAATTATGGCCGATATACCCATGGTTATAATACCCAATTTATGGCCGAAATAACCAATGTTATAATACCCAAATTATGGTCGAAATAACCATGGTTATAATACCCAAATTATGGCCAAAATAACCATGGTTATAATACCCCAATTATTGCCCAAATAACCATGGTTATAATACCCAAATTATGGACAAAATAACCATGGTTATATATACCCCAATTATGGCCGAAATTCCCATGGTTATAATACCCAAATTATGGCCGAAATAGCCATGGTTATAATACCCAAATTATGGCCGAAATACCCATGGTTATAATACCCAAATTATGGCCGAAATAGCCACGGTTAGAATACCCAAATTATCGCCAAATAACCATGGTTATAATGCCCAAATTATGGCCGAAATACCCATGGTTATAATACCCAAATTATGGCCGAAATACCCATGGTTATAATACCCAAATTATGGCCGAAATACCCATGGTTATAATACAAAAATTATGGCCAAAATAACCACGATTATAATACCCAAATTATGGCCGAAATAACCATGGTTATAATACCCAAATTATGGCCGAAATAACCATGGTTTTAATACCCAAATTATTGCTGAAATAACCATGGTTATAATACACAAATGTTGGACGAAATAACCATAGTTATATATACTCTAATTATGGCCGAAATAACCATGGTTATAATACCCAAATTATGGCCGAAATAGCCATGGTTATAATACCCAAATTATCGCCAAAATAACCATGGTTATCATACCCAAATTATTGCCGAAATAACCATGGTTATAATACCCAAATTATGGCCGAAATAGCCATGGTTATAATACCCAAATTATGGCCGAAATAACCATGGTTATAATACCCAAATTATGGCCGAAATAACCATGGTTACAATACCCAAATTATGGCCGAAATAGCCATGGTTATAACACCCAAGTTATGCAGAAATACCCATGGTTATAATACCCAAATTATGGCCGAAATACCCATGGTTATAATACCCAAATTATGACCGAAATACCCATGGTTATAATACCCAAATTATGGTCGAAATACCCATGGTTATAATACTCAAATTATGGCCAAAATAACCATGGTTATCATACCCAAATTATGGCCGAAATAACCATGGTTATAATACCCAAATTATGGACGAAATAACCATGGTTATATATACCCCAATTATGGCCGAATTAACCATGGTTATAATACCCCAATTATGGCCGAAATACCCACGGTTATGATACCCGAATTATGGCCGAAATACCCATGGTTATAATACCAAAATTATGGCCGAAATAACCATGGTTATAATACCCAAATTATGGCCGAAATAGCCATGGTTATACTACCCAAATTATGGCCGAAATACCCATGGTTATAATACCCAAATTATGGCCGAAATAGCCATGGCTATAATACCCAAATTATGGCCGAGATACCCATGGTTATAACACCCAAATTATGGCCGAAATACCCATGGTTTTAATACCCAAATTATGGCCGAAATAGCCATTGTTATAATACCCAAATTATGGCTAAAATAACCATGGTTATAAAGCCCAAATTATGGCCGAAATAGCCATGGTTATAATACCCAAGTTATGCAAAAATACCCATGGTTATAATACCCAAATTATGGCCGAAATACCCATGGTTGTAATACCCAAATTATGGCCGAAATACCCACGGTTATGATACCCGAATTATGACCGAAATACCCATGGTTATAATACTCAAATTATGGCCGAAATAGCCATGGTTATAATACCCAAATTATGGCCGAAATACCCATGGTTATAATACCCAAATTATGGCCGAAATAGCCATGGTTATAATACCCAAATTATGGCCGAAATACCCATGGTTATAATATTCAAATTATGGTCGAAATAACCATGGTTATAATACCCAAATTATGGCCAAAATAACCATTGTTATCATACCCAAATTATGACCGAAATAACCATGGTTATAATACCCAAATTATGGACGAAATAACCATGGTTATATATACCCCAATTATGACCGAAATAACCATGGTTATAATACCGCAATTATGGCCGAAATACCCACGGTTATGATACCCAAATTATGGCCGAAATACCCATGGTTATAATACCCAAATAATGCCCAAAATAACCATGGTTATAATACCCAAATTATAGCCGAAATAACCATGGTTATAATACCCAAATTATGGCCGAAATAACCATGGTTACAATACCCAAATTATGGCCGAATTAACCATGGTTATAATACCCAAATTATGGCCGAAATAACCATGGTTATAATACCCAAATTATGGCCGAAATAGCCATGGTTATAATACCCAAATTGTGGCCAAAATAACCATGGTTATAGTACCCAAATTATCCAGAAATACCCATGGTTATAATACCCAAATTATGGCCGAAATACCCATGGTTATAATACCCAAATTATGGCCGAAATACCCATGGTTTTAATACCCAAATTATGGTTGAAATAACCACGGTTATAATACCCAAATTATGGCCAAAATAACCATGGTTATTATACCCAAATTATGGCCGAAATAACCATGGTTATAATACCCAAATTATGGACGAAATAACCATGGTTACATATACCCCAATTATGGCCAAATAACCATGGTTATAATACCCCAATTATGGCCGAAATACCCACGGTTATGATACCCAAATTATGGCCGAAAAAACCCATGGTTATAATACCCAAATTATGGCCGAAATAACCATTGTTATAATACCCAAATTATGGCCGAAATAACCATGGTTATAATACCCAAACTATGGTAGAAATAACCATGGTTATAGTACCCAAATTATCGCTAAAATAACCATGGTTATCATACCCAAATTATAGCCGAAATAACCATGGTTATAATACCCAAATTATGGACGAAATAACCATGGTTATATATACCCCAATTATGGCCGAAATAACCATGGTTATAATACCCCAATTATGGCCGAAATACCCACGGTTATGATACCCGAATTATGGCCGAAATACCCATGGTTATAATACCCAAATTATGACCGAAATAACCATGGTTATAATACCCAAATTATGGCCGAAATAACCATGGTTATAATACCCCAATTATGGCCGAAATACCCATTGTTATGATACCCGAATTATGGCCGAAATACCCATGGTTACAATACCCAAATTATGGCCGAAATAACCATGGTTATAATACCCAAATTATGGCCGAAATAGCCATGGTTATAACACCCAAGTTATGCAGAAATACCCATGGTTATAATACCCAAATTATGGCCGAAATACCCATGGTTATAATACCCAAATTATGACCGAAATACCCATGGTTATAATACCCAAATTATTGTCGAAATACCCATGGTTATAATACTCAATTTATGGCCAAAATAACCATGGTTATCATACCCAAATTATGGCCGAAATAACCATGGTTATAATACCCAAATTATGGACGAAATAACCATGGTTATATATACCCCAATTATGGCCGAATTAACCATGGTTATAATACCCCAATTATGGCCGAAATACCCACGGTTATGATACCCGAATTATGGCCGAAATACCCATGGTTATAATACCAAAATTATGGCCGAAATAACCATGGTTATAATACCCAAATTATGGCCGAAATAGCCATGGTTATACTACCCAAATTATGGCCGAAATACCCATTGTTATAATACCCAAATTATGGCCGAAATAGCCATGGCTATAATACCCAAATTATGGCCGAGATACCCATGGTTATAACACCCAAATTATGGCCGAAATACCCATGGTTTTAATACCCAAATTATGGCCGAAATAGCCATTGTTATAATACCCAAATTATGGCCAAAATACCCATGGTTATAATACCCAAAGTATGGCCGAAATAGCCATGGCTATAATACCCAAATTATGGCCGAGATACCCATGGTTATAACACCCAAATTATGGCCGAAATACCCATGGTTTTAATACCCAAATTATGGCCGAAATAGCCATTGTTATAATACCCAAATTATGGCCGAAATAGCCATGGTTATAATACCCAAGTTATGCAAAAATACCCATGGTTATAATACCCAAATTATGGCCGAAATACCCATGGTTGTAATACCTAAATTATGGCCGAAATACCCACGGTTATGATACCCGAATTATGACCGAAATACCCATGGTTATAATACTCAAATTATGGCCGAAATAGCCATGGTTATAATACCCAAATTATGGCCGAAATACCCATGGTTATAATACCCAAATTATGGCCGAAATAGCCATGGTTATAATACCCAAATTATGGCCGAAATACCCATGGTTATAATATTCAAATTATGGTCGAAATAACCATGGTTATAATACCCAAATTATGGCCAAAATAACCATTGTTATCATACCCAAATTATGACCGAAATAACCATGGTTATAATACCCAAATTATGGACGAAATAACCATGGTTATATATACCCCAATTATGACCGAAATAACCATGGTTATATATACCCCAATTATGGCCGAATTAACCATGGTTATAATACCCCAATTATGGCCGAAATACCCACGGTTATGATACCCGAATTATGGCCGAAATACCCATGGTTATAATACCAAAATTATGGCCGAAATAACCATGGTTATAATACCCAAATTATGGCCGAAATAGCCATGGTTATACTACCCAAATTATGGCCGAAATACCCATTGTTATAATACCCAAATTATGGCCGAAATACCCATGGTTATAATACCCAAATTATGACCGAAATACCCATGGTTATAATACCCAAATTATGGTCGAAATACCCATGGTTATAATACTCAAATTATGGCCAAAATAACCATGGTTATCATACCCAAATTATGGCCGAAATAACCATGGTTATAATACCCAAATTATGGACGAAATAACCATGGTTATATATACCCCAATTATGGCCGAATTAACCATGGTTATAATACCCCAATTATGGCCGAAATACCCACGGTTATGATACCCGAATTATGGCCGAAATACCCATGGTTATAATACCAAAATTATGGCCGAAATAACCATGGTTATAATACCCAAATTATGGCCGAAATAGCCATGGTTATACTACCCAAATTATGGCCGAAATACCCATGGTTATAATACCCAAATTATGGCCGAAATAGCCATGGCTATAATACCCAAATTATGGCCGAGATACCCATGGTTATAACACCCAAATTATGGCCGAAATACCCATGGTTTTAATACCCAAATTATGGCCGAAATAGCCATTGTTATAATACCCAAATTATGGCTAAAATAACCATGGTTATAAAGCCCAAATTATGGCCGAAATAGCCATGGTTATAATACCCAAGTTATGCAAAAATACCCATGGTTATAATACCCAAATTATGGCCGAAATACCCATGGTTGTAATACCCAAATTATGGCCGAAATACCCACGGTTATGATACCCGAATTATGACCGAAATACCCATGGTTATAATACTCAAATTATGGCCGAAATAGCCATGGTTATAATACCCAAATTATGGCCGAAATACCCATGGTTATAATACCCAAATTATGGCCGAAATAGCCATGGTTATAATACCCAAATTATGGCCGAAATACCCATGGTTATAATATTCAAATTATGGTCGAAATAACCATGGTTATAATACCCAAATTATGGCCAAAATAACCATTGTTATCATACCCAAATTATGACCGAAATAACCATGGTTATAATACCCAAATTATGGACGAAATAACCATGGTTATATATACCCCAATTATGACCGAAATAACCATGGTTATAATACCGCAATTATGGCCGAAATACCCACGGTTATGATACCCAAATTATGGCCGAAATACCCATGGTTATAATACCCAAATAATGCCCAAAATAACCATGGTTATAATACCCAAATTATAGCCGAAATAACCATGGTTATAATACCCAAATTATGGCCGAAATAACCATGGTTACAATACCCAAATTATGGCCGAATTAACCATGGTTATAATACCCAAATTATGGCCGAAATAACCATGGTTATAATACCCAAATTATGGCCGAAATAGCCATGGTTATAATACCCAAATTGTGGCCAAAATAACCATGGTTATAGTACCCAAATTATCCAGAAATACCCATGGTTATAATACCCAAATTATGGCCGAAATACCCATGGTTATAATACCCAAATTATGGCCGAAATACCCATGGTTTTAATACCCAAATTATGGTTGAAATAACCACGGTTATAATACCCAAATTATGGCCAAAATAACCATGGTTATTATACCCAAATTATGGCCGAAATAACCATGGTTATAATACCCAAATTATGGACGAAATAACCATGGTTACATATACCCCAATTATGGCCAAATAACCATGGTTATAATACCCCAATTATGGCCGAAATACCCACGGTTATGATACCCAAATTATGGCCGAAAAAACCCATGGTTATAATACCCAAATTATGGCCGAAATAACCATTGTTATAATACCCAAATTATGGCCGAAATAACCATGGTTATAATACCCAAACTATGGTAGAAATAACCATGGTTATAGTACCCAAATTATCGCTAAAATAACCATGGTTATCATACCCAAATTATAGCCGAAATAACCATGGTTATAATACCCAAATTATGGACGAAATAACCATGGTTATATATACCCCAATTATGGCCGAAATAACCATGGTTATAATACCCCAATTATGGCCGAAATACCCACGGTTATGATACCCGAATTATGGCCGAAATACCCATGGTTATAATACCCAAATTATGACCGAAATAACCATGGTTATAATACCCAAATTATGGCCGAAATAACCATGGTTATAATACCCCAATTATGGCCGAAATACCCATTGTTATGATACCCGAATTATGGCCGAAATACCCATGGTTACAATACCCAAATTATGGCCGAAATAACCATGGTTATAATACCCAAATTATGGCCGAAATAGCCATGGTTATAACACCCAAGTTATGCAGAAATACCCATGGTTATAATACCCAAATTATGGCCGAAATACCCATGGTTATAATACCCAAATTATGACCGAAATACCCATGGTTATAATACCCAAATTATTGTCGAAATACCCATGGTTATAATACTCAATTTATGGCCAAAATAACCATGGTTATCATACCCAAATTATGGCCGAAATAACCATGGTTATAATACCCAAATTATGGACGAAATAACCATGGTTATATATACCCCAATTATGGCCGAATTAACCATGGTTATAATACCCCAATTATGGCCGAAATACCCACGGTTATGATACCCGAATTATGGCCGAAATACCCATGGTTATAATACCAAAATTATGGCCGAAATAACCATGGTTATAATACCCAAATTATGGCCGAAATAGCCATGGTTATACTACCCAAATTATGGCCGAAATACCCATTGTTATAATACCCAAATTATGGCCGAAATAGCCATGGCTATAATACCCAAATTATGGCCGAGATACCCATGGTTATAACACCCAAATTATGGCCGAAATACCCATGGTTTTAATACCCAAATTATGGCCGAAATAGCCATTGTTATAATACCCAAATTATGGCCAAAATACCCATGGTTATAATACCCAAAGTATGGCCGAAATAGCCATGGCTATAATACCCAAATTATGGCCGAGATACCCATGGTTATAACACCCAAATTATGGCCGAAATACCCATGGTTTTAATACCCAAATTATGGCCGAAATAGCCATTGTTATAATACCCAAATTATGGCCGAAATAGCCATGGTTATAATACCCAAGTTATGCAAAAATACCCATGGTTATAATACCCAAATTATGGCCGAAATACCCATGGTTGTAATACCTAAATTATGGCCGAAATACCCACGGTTATGATACCCGAATTATGACCGAAATACCCATGGTTATAATACTCAAATTATGGCCGAAATAGCCATGGTTATAATACCCAAATTATGGCCGAAATACCCATGGTTATAATACCCAAATTATGGCCGAAATAGCCATGGTTATAATACCCAAATTATGGCCGAAATACCCATGGTTATAATATTCAAATTATGGTCGAAATAACCATGGTTATAATACCCAAATTATGGCCAAAATAACCATTGTTATCATACCCAAATTATGACCGAAATAACCATGGTTATAATACCCAAATTATGGACGAAATAACCATGGTTATATATACCCCAATTATGACCGAAATAACCATGGTTATATATACCCCAATTATGGCCGAATTAACCATGGTTATAATACCCCAATTATGGCCGAAATACCCACGGTTATGATACCCGAATTATGGCCGAAATACCCATGGTTATAATACCAAAATTATGGCCGAAATAACCATGGTTATAATACCCAAATTATGGCCGAAATAGCCATGGTTATACTACCCAAATTATGGCCGAAATACCCATTGTTATAATACCCAAATTATGGCCGAAATAGCCATGGCTATAATACCCAAATTATGGCCGAGATACCCATGGTTATAACACCCAAATTATGGCCGAAATACCCATGGTTTTAATACCCAAATTATGGCCGAAATAGCCATTGTTATAATACCCAAATTATGGCCAAAATACCCATGGTTATAATACCCAAAGTATGGCCGAAATAGCCATGGCTATAATACCCAAATTATGGCCGAGATACCCATGGTTATAACACCCAAATTATGGCCGAAATACCCATGGTTTTAATACCCAAATTATGGCCGAAATAGCCATTGTTATAATACCCAAATTATGGCCGAAATAGCCATGGTTATAATACCCAAGTTATGCAAAAATACCCATGGTTATAATACCCAAATTATGGCCGAAATACCCATGGTTGTAATACCTAAATTATGGCCGAAATACCCACGGTTATGATACCCGAATTATGACCGAAATACCCATGGTTATAATACTCAAATTATGGCCGAAATAGCCATGGTTATAATACCCAAATTATGGCCGAAATACCCATGGTTATAATACCCAAATTATGGCCGAAATACCCATGGTTATAATACCCAAATTATGGCCGAAATACCCATGGTTATAATATTCAAATTATGGTCGAAATAACCATGGTTATAATACCCAAATTATGGCCAAAATAACCATTGTTATCATACCCAAATTATGACCGAAATAACCATGGTTATAATACCCAAATTATGGACGAAATAACCATGGTTATATATACCCCAATTATGACCGAAATAACCATGGTTATAATACCGCAATTATGGCCGAAATACCCACGGTTATGATACCCAAATTATGGCCGAAATACCCATGGTTATAATACCCAAATAATGGCCAAAATAACCATGGTTATAATACCCAAATTATAGCCGAAATACCCATGGTTATAATACCCAAATTATGACCGAAATAACCATGGTTATAATACCCAAATTATGGCCGAAATAACCATGGTTATAATACCCCAATTATGGCCGAAATACCCATTGTTATGATACCCGAATTATGGCCGAAATACCCATGGTTATAATACCCAAATTATGGCCGAAATAACCATGGTTATAATACCCAAATTATGGCCGAAATAGCCATGGTTATAACACCCAAGTTATGCAGAAATACCCATGGTTATAATACCCAAATTATGGCCGAAATACCCATGGTTATAATACCCAAATTATGACCGAAATACCCATGGTTATAATACCCAAATTATGGTCGAAATACCCATGGTTATAATACTCAAATTATGGCCAAAATAACCATGGTTATCATACCCAAATTATGGCCGAAATAACCATGGTTATAATACCCAAATTATGGACGAAATAACCATGGTTATATATACCCCAATTATGGCCGAAATAACCATGGTTATAATACCCCAATTATGGCCGAAATACCCACGGTTATGATACCCGAATTATGGCCGAAATACCCATGGTTATAATACCAAAATTATGGCCAAAATAACCATGGTTATAATACCCAAATTATGGACGAAATAACCATGGTTATATATACCCCAATTATGACCGAAATAACCATGGTTATAATACCGCAATTATGGCCGAAATACCCACGGTTATGATACCCAAATTATGGCCGAAATACCCATGGTTATAATACCCAAATAATGGCCAAAATAACCATGGTTATAATACCCAAATTATAGCCGAAATAACCATGGTTATAATACCCAAATTATGGCCGAAATAACCATGGTTACAATACCCAAATTATGGCCGAATTAACCATGGTTATAATACCCAAATTATGGCCGAAATAACCATGGTTATAATACCCAAATTGTGGCCAAAATAACCATGGTTATAGTACCCAAATTATCCAGAAATACCCATGGTTATAATACCCAAATTATGGCCGAAATACCCATGGTTATAATACCCAAATTATGGCCGAAATACTCATGGTTACAATACCCAAATTATGGTTGAAATAACCACGGTTATAATACCCAAATTATGGCCAAAATAACCATGGTTATCATACCCAAATTATGGCCGAAATAACCATGGTTATAATACCCAAATTATGGACGAAATAACCATGGTTACATAAACCCCAATTATGGCCGAAATAACCATGGTTATAATACCCCAATTATGGCCGAAATACCCACGGTTATGATACCCAAATTATGGCCGAAATACCCATGGTTATAATACCCAAATTATGGCCGAAATAACCATTGTTATAATACCCAAATTATGGCCGAAATAACCATGGTTATAATACCCAAACTATGGTAGAAATAACCATGGTTATAGTACCCAAATTATCGCTAAAATAACCATGGTTATCATACCCAAATTATAGCCGAAATAACCGTGGTTATAATACCCAAATTATGGACAAAATAACCATGGTTATATATACCCCAATTAAGGCCGAAATAACCATGGTTATAATACCCCAATTATGGCCGAAATACCCACGGTTATGATACCCGAATTATGGCCGAAATACCCATGGTTATAATACCCAAATTATGACCGAAATACCCATGGTTATAATACCCAAATTATGGTCGAAATACCCATGGTTATAATACTCAAATTATGGCCAAAATAACCATGGTTATCATACCCAAATTATGGCCGAAATAACCATGGTTATAATACCCAAATTATGGACGAAATAACCATGGTTATATATACCCCAATTATGGCCGAATTAACCATGGTTATAATACCCCAATTATGGCCGAAATACCCACGGTTATGATACCCGAATTATGGCCGAAATACCCATGGTTATAATACCAAAATTATGGCCGAAATAGCCATGGTTATACTACCCAAATTATGGCCGAAATACCCATGGTTATAATACCCAAATTATGGCCGAAATAGCCATGGCTATAATACCCAAATTATGGCCGAGATACCCATGGTTATAACACCCAAATTATGGCCGAAATACCCATGGTTTTAATACCCAAATTATGGGCGAAATAACCATGGTTATAATACCGCAATTATGGACGAAATACCCACGGTTATGATACCCAAATTATGGCCGAAATACCCATCGTTATAATACCCAAATAATGGCCAAAATAACCATGGTTATAATACCCAAATTATGGCCGAAATACCCATGGTTGTAATACCCAAATTATGGCCGAAATACCCACGGTTATGATACCCGAATTATGACCGAAATACCCATGGTTATAATACTCAAATTATAGCCGAAATAGTCATGGTTATAATACCCAAATTATGGCCGAAATACCCATGGTTATAATAACAAAATTATGGCCGAAATAGCCATGGTTATAATACCCAAATTATGGCCGAAATACCCATGGTTATAATACCCAAATTATGGTCGAAATAACCATGGTTATAATACCCAAATTATGGCCAAAATAACCATTGTTATCATACCCAAATTATGGCCGAAATAACCATGGTTATCATACCCAAATTATGGCCGAAATAACCATGGTTATATATACCCCAATTATGACCGAAATAACCATGGTTATAATACCGCAATTATGGCCGAAATACCCACGGTTATGATACCCAAATTATGGCCGAAATACCCATGGTTATAATACCCAAATAATGGCCAAAATAACCATGGTTATAATACCCAAATTATGGCAGAAATAACCATGGTTATAATACCCAAATTATGGCCGAAATAACCATGGTTATAATACCCAAATTATGGCCGAAATAACCATGGTTATAATAACCAAATTATGGCCGAAATAGCCATGCTTATAATACCCAAATTATGGCCAAAATAACCATGGTTATAGTACCCAAATTATCCAGAAATACCCATGGTTATAATACCCAAATTATGGCCGAAATACCCATGGTTATAATACCCAAATTATGGCCGAAATACCCATGGTTATAATACCCAAATTATGGTGGAAATAACCACGGTTATAATACCCAAATTATGGCCAAAATAACCATGGTTATCATACCCAAATTATGGCCGAAATAACCATGGTTATAATACCCAAATTATGGACGAAATAACCATGGTTATATATACCCCAATTATGGCCGAAATAACCATGGTTATAATACCCAAATTATGGCCGAAATACCCATGGTTATAATACCCAAATTATGGTCGAAATAACCATGGTTATAATACCCAAATTATGGCCAAAATAACCATTGTTATCATACCCAAATTATGGCCGAAATAACCATGGTTATAATACCCAAATTATGGCCAAAATAACCATGGTTATCATACCCAAATTATGGCCGAAATAACCATGGTTATAATACCCAAATTATGGACGAAATAACCATGGTTATATATACTCCAATTATGACCGAAATAACCATGGTTATAATACCGCAATTATGGCCGAAATACCCACGGTTATGATACCCAAATTATGGCCAAAATACCCATGGTTATAATACCCAAATAATGGCCAAAATAACCATGGTTATAATACCCAAATTATGGCCGAAATAACCATGGTTATAATACCCAAATTATGGCCGAAATAACCATGGTTATAATACCCAAATTATGGCCGAAATAACCATGGTTATAATACCCAAATTATGGCCGAAATAGCCATGGTTATAATACCCAAATTATGGCCGAAATACCCATGGTTATAATACCCAAATTATGGCCGAAATACCCATGGTTATAATACCCAAATTATGGTGGAAATAACCACGGTTATAATACCCAAATTATGGCCAAAATAACCATGGTTATCATACCCAAATTATGGCCGAAATAACCATGGTTATAATACCCAAATTATGGACGAAATAACCATGGTTATATATACCCCAATTATGGCCGAAATAACCATGGTTATAATACCCAAATTATGGCCGAAATACCCATGGTTATAATACCCAAATTATGGTCGAAATAACCATGGTTATAATACCCAAATTATGGCCAAAATAACCATTGTTATCATACCCAAATTATGGCCGAAATAACCATGGTTATAATACCCAAATTATGGCCAAAATAACCATGGTTATCATACCCAAATTATGGCCGAAATAACCATGGTTATAATACCCAAATTATGGACGAAATAACCATGGTTATATATACTCCAATTATGACCGAAATAACCATGGTTATAATACCGCAATTATGGCCGAAATACCCACGGTTATGATACCCAAATTATGGCCAAAATACCCATGGTTATAATACCCAAATAATGGCCAAAATAACCATGGTTATAATACCCAAATTATGGCCGAAATAACCATGGTTATAATACCCAAATTATGGCCGAAATAACCATGGTTATAATACCCAAATTATGGCCGAAATAACCATGCTTATAATACCCAAATTATGGCCGAAATAGCCATGGTTATAATACCCAAATTATGGCCGAAATAACCATGGTTATAATACCCAAATTATGGCCAAAATAACCACTGTTATCATACCCAAATTATGGCCGAAATAACCATGGTTATAATACCCAAATTTTGGACGAAATAACCATGGTTATATATACCCCAATTATGACCGAAATAACCATGGTTATAATACCGCAATTATGGCCGAAATACCCACGGTTATGATACCCAAATTATGGAAGAAATACCCATGGTTATAATACCCAAATAATGGCCAGAATAACCATGGTTATAATACCCAAATTATGGCCGAAATAACCATGGTTATAATACCCAAATTATGGCCGAAATAACCATGGTTATATTACCCAAATTATGGCCCAAATAACCATGGTTATAATACCCAAATTATGGCCGAAATAGCCATGGTTATAATACCCAAATTATGGCCGAAATAACCATGGTTATAATACCCAAATTATGGCCGAAATAACCATGGTTATAATACCCAAATTATGGCAAAAATAACCATGGTTATAGTACCCAAATTATGCAGAAATACCCATGGTTATAATACCCAAATTATGGCCGAAATACCCATGGTTATAATACCCAAATTATGGCCGAAATACCCATGGTTATAATACCCAAATTATGGTTGAAATAACCACGGTTATAATACCCAAATTATGGCCAAAATAACCATGGTTATCATACCCAAATTATGGCCGAAATACCAATGGTTATAATACCCAAATTATGGCCGAAATACCCATGGTTATAATACCCAAATTATGGCCAAAATAACCACGGTTATAATACCCAAATTATGGCCGAAATAACCATGGTTATAATACCCAAATTATGGCCGAAATAACCATGGTTATAATACCCAAATTATGGCCGAAATACCCATGTTTATAATGCCCAAATTATGGCCAAAATAACCATGGTTATAATATCCAAATTATGGCTGAAATAACCATGGTTATAGTACCCAAATTATGCAGAAATACCCATGGTTATAATACCCAAATTATGGCCGAAATACCCATGGTTATAATACCCAATTTATGGCCGAAATAACCAATGTTATAATACCCAAATTATGGTCGAAATAACCATGGTTATAATACCCAAATTATGGCCGAAATAGCCATGGCTATAATACCCAAATTATGGCCGAAATAACCATGGCTATAATACCCAAATTATGGCCTAAATAACCATGGTTATAGTTCCCAAATTATGCAGAAATAACCATGGTTATAATACCCAAATTGTGGCTGAAATACCCATGGTTATAATACCCAAATTATGGCCGAAATACCCATGGTTATAATACCCAAATTATGGTTAAAATAACCATGGTTATAATACCCAAATTATGGCCAAAATAACCATTGTTATCATACCCAAATTATGGCAGAAATAACCATGGTTATAATACCCAAATTATGGACGAAATAACCATGGTTATAATGCCCAAATTATGGACGAAATAACCATGGTTATATATACCCCAATTATGGCCAAAATAACCATGGTTATAATACCCAAATTATGGTCAAAATAACCATGGTTATAATACCCAAATTATGGCCAAAATAACCATTGTTATCATACCCAAATTATGGCAGAAATAACCATGGTTATAATACCCAAATTATGGACGAAATAACCATGGTTATAATGCCCAAATTATGGACGAAATAACCATGGTTATATATACCCCAATTATGGCCGAAATAACCATGGTTATAATACCCCAATTATGGCCGAAATACCCACGGTTATGATACCCGAATTATGGCCGAAATACCCATGGTTATAATACCAAAATTATGGCCGAAATAACCATGGTTATAATACCCAAATTATGGCCAAAATAACCATTGTTATCATACCCAAATTATGACCGAAATAACCATGGTTATAATACCCAAATTATGGACGAAATAACCATGGTTATATATACCCCAATTATGACCGAAATAACCATGGTTATAATACCGCAATTATGGCCGAAATACCCACGGTTATGATACCCAAATTATGGCCGAAATACCCATGGTTATAATACCCAAATAATGGCCAAAATAACCATGGTTATAATACCCAAATTATAGCCGAAATAACCATGGTTATAATACCCAAATTATGGCCGAAATAACCATGGTTACAATACCCAAATTATGGCCGAATTAACCATGGTTATAATACCCAAATTATGGCCGAAATAACCATGGTTATAATACCCAAATTGTGGCCAAAATAACCATGGTTATAGTACCCAAATTATCCAGAAATACCCATGGTTATAATACCCAAATTATGGCCGAAATACCCATGGTTATAATACCCAAATTATGGCCGAAATACCCATGGTTATAATACCCAAATTATGGTTGAAATAACCACGGTTATAATACCCAAATTATGGCCAAAATAACCATGGTTATCATACCCAAATTATGGCCGAAATAACCATGGTTATAATACCCAAATTATGGACAAAATAACCATGGTTACATAAACCCCAATTATGGCCGAAATAACCATGGTTATAATACCCCAATTATGGCCGAAATACCCACGGTTATGATACCCAAATTATGGCCGAAATACCCATGGTTATAATACCCAAATTATGGCCGAAATAACCATTGTTATAATACCCAAATTATGGCCGAAATAACCATGGTTCTAATACCCAAACTATGGTAGAAATAACCATGGTTATAGTACCCAAATTATCGCTAAAATAACCATGGTTATCATACCCAAATTATAGCCGAAATAACCATAGTTATAATACCCAAATTATGGACGAAATAACCATGGTTATATATACCCCAATTAAGGCCGAAATAACCATGGTTATAATACCCCAATTATGGCCGAAATACCCACGGTTATGATACCCGAATTATGGCCGAAATACCCATGGTTATAATACCCAAATTTTGACCGAAATAACCATGGTTATAATACCCAAATTATGGCCGAAATAACCATGGTTATAATACCCCAATTATGGCCGAAATACCCATTGTTATGATACCCGAATTATGGCCGAAATACCCATGGTTATAATACCCAAATTATGGCCGAAATAACCATGGTTATAATACCCAAATTATGGCCGAAATAGCCATGGTTATAACACCCAAGTTATGCAGAAATACCCATGGTTATAATACCCAAATTATGGCCGAAATACCCATGGTTATAATACCCAAATTATGACCGAAATACCCATGGTTTTAATACCCAAATTATGGTCGAAATACCCATGGTTATAATACTCAAATTATGGCCAAAATAACCATGGTTATCATACCCAAATTATGGCCGAAATAACCATGGTTATAATACCCAAATTATGGACGAAATAACCATGGTTATATATACCCCAATTATGGCCGAATTAACCATGGTTATAATACCCCAATTATGGCCGAAATACCCACGGTTATGATACCCGAATTATGGCCGAAATACCCATGGTTATAATACCAAAATTATGGCCGAAATAGCCATGGTTATACTACCCAAATTATGGCCGAAATACCCATGGTTATAATACCCAAATTATGGCCGAAATAGCCATGGCTATAATACCCAAATTATGGCCGAGATACCCATGGTTATAACACCCAAATTATGGCCGAAATACCCATGGTTTTAATACCCAAATTATGGCCGAAATACCCATGGTTATAATACCCAAATTATGGCCAAAATAACCATGGTTATAAAGCCCAAATTATGGCCGAAATAGCCATGGTTATAATACCCAAATTATGGCCGAAATAGCCATGGTTATAATACCCAAATTATGGCCGAAATACCCACGGTTATGATACCCGAATTATGACCGAAATACCCATGGCTATAATACTCAAATTATGGCCGAAATAGCCATGGTTATAATACCTAAATTATGGCCGAAATACCCATGGTTATAATACCCAAATTATGGCCGAAATAGCCGTGGTTATAATACCCAAATTATGGCCGAAATACCCATGGTTATAATACCCAAATTATGGTCGAAATAACCATGGTTATAATACCCAAATTATGGCCAAAATAACCATTGTTATCATACCCAAATTGTGACCGAAATAACCATGGTTATAATACCCAAATTATGGACGAAATAACCATGTTTATAATGCCCAAATTATGGCCGAAATAACCATGGTTATAGTATCCAAATTATGGCTGAAATAACCATGGTTATAGTACCCAAATTATGCAGAAATACCCATGGTTATAATACCCAAATTATGGCCGAAATACCCATGGTTATAATACCCAATTTATGGCCGAAATAACCAATGTTATAATACCCAAATTATGGTCGAAATAACCATGGTTATAATACCCAAATTATGGCCGAAATAGCCATGGCTATAATACCCAAATTATGGCCGAAATAACCATGGCTATAATACCCAAATTATGGCCTAAATAACCATGGTTATAGTTCCCAAATTATGCAGAAATAACCATGGTTATAAAACCCAAATTGTGGCTGAAATACCCATGGTTATAATACCCAAATTATGGCCGAAATACCCATGGTTATAATACCCAAATTATGGTTAAAATAACCATGGTTATAATACCCAAATTATGGCCAAAATAACCATTGTTATCATACCCAAATTATGGCAGAAATAACCATGGTTATAATACCCAAATTATGGACGAAATAACCATGGTTATAATGCCCAAATTATGGACGAAATAACCATGGTTATATATACCCCAATTATGGCCGAAATAACCATGGTTATAATACCCAAATTATGGTCAAAATAACCATGGTTATAATACCCAAATTATGGCCAAAATAACCATTGTTATCATACCCAAATTATGGCAGAAATAACCATGGTTATAATACCCAAATTATGGACGAAATAACCATGGTTATAATGCCCAAATTATGGACGAAATAACCATGGTTATATATACCCCAATTATGGCCGAAATAACCATGGTTATAATACCCCAATTATGGCCGAAATACCCACGGTTATGATACCCGAATTATGGCCGAAATACCCATGGTTATAATACCAAAATTATGGCCGAAATAACCATGGTAATAATACCCAAATTATGGCCAAAATAACCATTGTTATCATACCCAAATTATGACCGAAATAACCATGGTTATAATACCCAAATTATGGACGAAATAACCATGGTTATATATACCCCAATTATGACCGAAATAACCATGGTTATAATACCGCAATTATGGCCGAAATACCCACGGTTATGATACCCAAATTATGGCCGAAATACCCATGGTTATAATACCCAAATAATGGCCAAAATAACCATGGTTATAATACCCAAATTATAGCCGAAATAACCATGGTTATAATACCCAAATTATGGCCGAAATAACCATGGTTACAATACCCAAATTATGGCCGAATTAACCATGGTTATAATACCCAAATTATGACCGAAATACCCATGGTTATAATACCCAAATTATGGTCGAAATACCCATAGTTATAATACTCAAATTATGGCCAAAATAACCATGGTTATCATACCCAAATTATGGCCGAAATAACCATGGTTATAATACCCAAATTATGGACGAAATAACCATGGTTATATATACCCCAATTATGGCCGAATTAACCATGGTTATAATACCCCAATTATGGCCGAAATACCCACGGTTATGATACCCGAATTATGGCCGAAATACCCATGGTTATAATACCAAAATTATGGCCGAAATAGCCATGGTTATACTACCCAAATTATGGCCGAAATACCCATGGTTATAATACCCAAATTATGGCCGAAATAGCCATGGCTATAATACCCAAATTATGGCCGAGATACCCATGGTTATAACACCCAAATTATGGCCGAAATACCCATGGTTTTAATACCCAAATTATGGCCGAAATACCCATGGTTATAATACCCAAATTATGGCCAAAATAACCATGGTTATAAAGCCCAAATTATGGCCGAAATAGCCATGGTTATAATACCCAAATTATGGCCGAAATAGCCATGGTTATAATACCCAAATTATGGCCGAAATACCCACGGTTATGATACCCGAATTATGACCGAAATACCCATGGCTATAATACTCAAATTATGGCCGAAATAGCCATGGTTATAATACCTAAATTATGGCCGAAATACCCATGGTTATAATACCCAAATTATGGCCGAAATAGCCGTGGTTATAATACCCAAATTATGGCCGAAATACCCATGGTTATAATACCCAAATTATGGTCGAAATAACCATGGTTATAATACCCAAATTATGGCCAAAATAACCATTGTTATCATACCCAAATTGTGACCGAAATAACCATGGTTATAATACCCAAATTATGGACGAAATAACCATGTTTATAATGCCCAAATTATGGCCGAAATAACCATGGTTATAATATCCAAATTATGGCTGAAATAACCATGGTTATAGTACCCAAATTATGCAGAAATACCCATGGTTATAATACCCAAATTATGGCCGAAATACCCATGGTTATAATACCCAATTTATGGCCGAAATAACCAATGTTATAATACCCAAATTATGGTCGAAATAACCATGGTTATAATACCCAAATTATGGCCGAAATAGCCATGGCTATAATACCCAAATTATGGCCGAAATAACCATGGCTATAATACCCAAATTATGGCCTAAATAACCATGGTTATAGTTCCCAAATTATGCAGAAATAACCATGGTTATAAAACCCAAATTGTGGCTGAAATACCCATGGTTATAATACCCAAATTATGGCCGAAATACCCATGGTTATAATACCCAAATTATGGTTAAAATAACCATGGTTATAATACCCAAATTATGGCCAAAATAACCATTGTTATCATACCCAAATTATGGCAGAAATAACCATGGTTATAATACCCAAATTATGGACGAAATAACCATGGTTATAATGCCCAAATTATGGACGAAATAACCATGGTTATATATACCCCAATTATGGCCGAAATAACCATGGTTATAATACCCAAATTATGGTCAAAATAACCATGGTTATAATACCCAAATTATGGCCAAAATAACCATTGTTATCATACCCAAATTATGGCAGAAATAACCATGGTTATAATACCCAAATTATGGACGAAATAACCATGGTTATAATGCCCAAATTATGGACGAAATAACCATGGTTATATATACCCCAATTATGGCCGAAATAACCATGGTTATAATACCCCAATTATGGCCGAAATACCCACGGTTATGATACCCGAATTATGGCCGAAATACCCATGGTTATAATACCAAAATTATGGCCGAAATAACCATGGTAATAATACCCAAATTATGGCCAAAATAACCATTGTTATCATACCCAAATTATGACCGAAATAACCATGGTTATAATACCCAAATTATGGACGAAATAACCATGGTTATATATACCCCAATTATGACCGAAATAACCATGGTTATAATACCGCAATTATGGCCGAAATACCCACGGTTATGATACCCAAATTATGGCCGAAATACCCATGGTTATAATACCCAAATAATGGCCAAAATAACCATGGTTATAATACCCAAATTATAGCCGAAATAACCATGGTTATAATACCCAAATTATGGCCGAAATAACCATGGTTACAATACCCAAATTATGGCCGAATTAACCATGGTTATAATACCCAAATTATGGCCGAAATAACCATGGTTATAATACCCAAATTGTGGCCAAAATAACCATGGTTATAGTACCCAAATTATCCAGAAATACATATGGTTATAATACCCAAATTATGGCCGAAATACCCATGGTTATAATACCCAAATTATGGCCGAAATACCCATGGTTATAATACCCAAATTATGGTTGAAATAACCACGGTTATAATACCCAAATTATGGCCAAAATAACCATGGTTATCATACCCAAATTATGGCCGAAATAACCATGGTTATAATACCCAAATTATGGACAAAATAACCATGGTTACATAAACCCCAATTATGGCCGAAATAACCATGGTTATAATACCCCAATTATGGCCGAAATAACCATGGTTATAATACCCAAATTATGGCCAAAATAACCATGGTTATAGTACCCAAATTATGCAGAAATACCCATGGTTATAATACCCAAATTATGGCCAAAATAACCATGGTTATCATACCCAAATTATGGCCGACATACCAATGGTTATAATACCCAAATTATGGCCAAAATACCCATGGTTATAATACCCAAATTATGGCCAAAATAACCACGGTTATAATACCCAAATTATGGCCGAAATAACCATGGTTATAATACCCAAATTATGGCCGAAATAACCATGGTTATAATACCCAAATTATGGCCGAAATACCCATGTTTATAATGCCCAAATTATGGCCGAAATAACCATGGTTATAATATCCAAATTATGGCTGAAATAACCATGGTTATAGTACCCAAATTATGCAGAAATACCCATGGTTATAATACCCAAATGATGGCCGAAATACCCATGGTTATAATACCCAATTTATGGCCGAAATAACCAATGTTATAATACCCAAATTATGGTCGAAATAACCATGGTTATAATACCCAAATTATGGCCGAAATAGCCATGGCTATAATACCCAAATTATGGCCGAAATAACCATGGCTATAATACCCAAATTATGGCCTAAATAACCATGGTTATAGTTCCCAAATTATGCAGAAATAACCATGGTTATAATACCCAAATTGTGGCTGAAATACCCATGGTTATAATACCCAAATTATGGCCGAAATACCCATGGTTATAATACCCAAATTATGGTCAAAATAACCATGGTTATAATACCCAAATTATGGCCAAAATAACCATTGTTATCATACCCAAATTATGGCAGAAATAACCATGGTTATAATACCCAAATTATGGACGAAATAACCATGGTTATAATGCCCAAATTATGGACGAAATAACCATGGTTATATATACCCCAATTATGGCCGAAATAACCATGGTTATAATACCCAAATTATGGTCAAAATAACCATGGTTATAATACCCAAATTATGGCCAAAATAACCATTGTTATCATACCCAAATTATGGCAGAAATAACCATGGTTATAATACCCAAATTATGGACGAAATAACCATGGTTATAATGCCCAAATTATGGACGAAATAACCATGGTTATATATACCCCAATTATGGCCGAAATAACCATGGTTATAATACCCAAATTATGGTCAAAATAACCATGGTTATAATACCCAAATTATGGCCAAAATAACCATTGTTATCATACCCAAATTATGGCAGAAATAACCATGGTTATAATACCCAAATTATGGACGAAATAACCATGGTTATAATGCCCAAATTATGGACGAAATAACCATGGTTATATATACCCCAATTTAGTCGAAATAACCATGGTTATAATACCCCAATTATGGCCGAAATACCCACGGTTATGATACCCGAATTATGGCCGAAATACCCATGGTTATAATACCAAAATTATGGCCGAAATAACCATGGTTATAATACCCAAATTATGGCCAAAATAACCATTGTTATCATACCCAAATTATGACCGAAATAACCATGGTTATAATACCCAAATTATGGACGAAATAACCATGGTTATATATACCCCAATTATGACCGAAATAACCATGGTTATAATACCGCAATTATGGCCGAAATACCCACGGTTATGATACCCAAATTATGGCCGAAATACCCATGGTTATAATACCCAAATAATGGCCAAAATAACCATGGTTATAATACCCAAATTATAGCCGAAATAACCATGGTTATAATACCCAAATTATGGCCGAAATAACCATGGTTACAATACCCAAATTATGGCCGAATTAACCATGGTTATAATACCCAAATTATGGCCGAAATAACCATGGTTATAATACCCAAATTGTGGCCAAAATAACCATGGTTATAGTACCCAAATTATCCAGAAATACCCATGGTTATAATACCCAAATTATGGCCGAAATACCCATGGTTATAATACCCAAATTATGGCCGAAATACCCATGGTTATAATACCCAAATTATGGTTGAAATAACCACGGTTATAATACCCAAATTATGGCCAAAATAACCATGGTTATCATACCCAAATTATGGCCGAAATAACCATGGTTATAATACCCAAATTATGGACAAAATAACCATGGTTACATAAACCCCAATTATGGCCGAAATAACCATGGTTATAATACCCCAATTATGGCCGAAATACCCACGGTTATGATACTCAAATTATGGCCGAAATACCCATGGTTATAATACCCAAATTATGGCCGAAATAACCATTGTTATAATACCCAAATTATGGCCGAAATAACCATGGTTATAATACCCAAACTATGGTAGAAATAACCATGGTTATAGTACCCAAATTATCGCTAAAATAACCATGGTTATCATACCCAAATTATAGCCGAAATAACCATGGTTATAATACCCAAATTATGGACGAAATAACCATGGTTATATATACCCCAATTAAGGCCGAAATAACCATGGTTATAATACCCCAATTATGGCCGAAATACCCACGGTTATGATACCCGAATTATGGCCGAAATACCCATGGTTATAATACCCAAATTATGACCGAAATAACCATGGTTATAATACCCAAATTATGGCCGAAATAACCATGGTTATAATACCCCAATTATGGCCGAAATACCCATTGTTATGATACCCGAATTATGGCCGAAATACCCATGGTTATAATACCCAAATTATGGCCGAAATAACCATGGTTATAATACCCAAATTATGGCCGAAATAGCCATGGTTATAACACCCAAGTTATGCAGAAATACCCATGGTTATAATACCCAAATTATGGCCGAAATACCCATGGTTATAATACCCAAATTATGACCGAAATACCCATGGTTATAATACCCAAATTATGGTCGAAATACCCATGGTTATAATACTCAAATTATGGCCAAAATAACCATGGTTATCATACCCAAATTATGGCCGAAATAACCATGGTTATAATACCCAAATTATGGACGAAATAACCATGGTTATATATACCCCAATTATGGCCGAATTAACCATGGTTATAATACCCCAATTATGGCCGAAATACCCACGGTTATGATACCCGAATTATGGCCGAAATACCCATGGTTATAATACCAAAATTATGGCCGAAATAGCCATGGTTATACTACCCAAATTATGGCCGAAATACCCATGGTTATAATACCCAAATTATGGCCGAAATAGCCATGGCTATAATACCCAAATTATGGCCGAGATACCCATGGTTATAACACCCAAATTATGGCCGAAATACCCATGGTTTTAATACCCAAATTATGGCCGAAATACCCATGGTTATAATACCCAAATTATGGCCAAAATAACCATGGTTATAAAGCCCAAATTATGGCCGAAATAGCCATGGTTATAATACCCAAATTATGGCCGAAATAGCCATGGTTATAATACCCAAATTATGGCCGAAATACCCACGGTTATGATACCCGAATTATGACCGAAATACCCATGGCTATAATACTCAAATTATGGCCGAAATAGCCATGGTTATAATACCCAAATTATGGCCGAAATACCCATGGTTATAATACCCAAATTATGGCCGAAATAGCCGTGGTTATAATACCCAAATTATGGCCGAAATACCCATGGTTATAATACCCAAATTATGGTCGAAATAACCATGGTTATAATACCCAAATTATGGACGAAATAACCATGGTTATATATACCCCAATTATGACCGAAATAACCATGGTTATAATACCGCAATTATGGCCGAAATACCCACGGTTATGATACCCAAATTATGGCCGAAATACCCATGGTTATAATACCCAAATAATGGCCAAAATAACCATGGTTATAATACCCAAATTATGGCCGAAATAACCATGGTTATAATACCCAAATTATGGCCGAAATAACCATGGTTATAATACCCAAATTATGGCCGAAATAGCCATGGTTATAATACCCAAATTATGGCCGAAATAACCATGGTTATAATACCCAAATTATGGCCGAAATAGCCATGGTTATAATACCCAAATTATGGCCAAAATAACCATGGTTACAGTACCCAAATTATGCAGAAATACCCATGGTTATAATACCCAAATTATGGCCGAAATACCCATGGTTATAATACCCAAATTATGGCCGAAATACCCATGGTTATAATACCCAAATTATGGTTGAAATAACCACGGTTATAATACCCAAATTATGGCCAAAATAACCATGGTTATCATACCCAAATTATGGCCGAAATACCAATGGTTATAATACCCAAATTATGGCCGAAATACCCATGGTTATAATACCCAAATTATGGCCAAAATAACCACGGTTATAATACCCAAATTATGGCCGAAATAACCATGGTTATAATACCCAAATTATGGCCGAAATAACCATGGTTATAATACCCAAATTATGGCCGAAATAGCCATGGTTATAATACCCGAATTATGGCCGAAATAACCATGGCTATAATACCCAAATTGTGGCCTAAATAACCATGGTTATAGTACCCAAATTATGCAGAAATAACCATGGTTATAATACCCAAATTGTGGCTGAAATACCCATGGTTATAATACCCAAATTATGGCCGAAATACCCATGGTTATAATACCCAAAATATGGTCGAAATAACCATGGTTATAATACCCAAATTATGGCCAAAATACCCATGGTTATAATAACAAAATTATGGCCGAAATAGTCATGGTTATAATACCCAAATTATGGCCGAAATACCCATGGTTATAATAACAAAATTATGGCCGAAATAGCCATGGTTATAATACCCAAATTATGGCCGAAATACCCATGGTTATAATACCCAAATTATGGTCGAAATAACCATGGTTATAATACCCAAATTATGGCCAAAATAACCATTGTTATCATACCCAAATTATGGCCGAAATAACCATGGTTATAATACCCAAATTATGGACGAAATAACCATGGTTATATATACCCCAATTATGACCGAAATAACCATGGTTATAATACCGCAATTATGGCCGAAATACCCACGGTTATGATACCCAAATTATGGCCGAAATACCCATGGTTATAATACCCAAATAATGGCCAAAATAACCATGGTTATAATACCCAAATTATGGCCGAAATAACCATGGTTATAATACCCAAATTATGGCCGAAATAACCATGGTTATAATACCCAAATTATGGCCGAAATAGCCATGCTTATAATACCCAAATTATGGCCAAAATAACCATGGTTATAGTACCCAAATTATCCAGAAATACCCATGGTTATAATACCCAAATTATGGCCGAAATACCCATGGTTATAATACCCAAATTATGGCCGAAATACCCATGGTTATAATACCCAAATTATGGTGGAAATAACCACGGTTATAATACCCAAATTATGGCCAAAATAACCATGGTTATCATACCCAAATTATGGCCGAAATAACCATGGTTATAATACCCAAATTATGAACGAAATAACCATGGTTATATATACCCCAATTATGGCCGAAATAACCATGGTTATAATACCCAAATTATGGTCGAAATACCCATGGTTATAATACCCAAATTATGGTCGAAATAACCATGGTTATAATACCCAAATTATGGCCAAAATAACCATTGTTATCATACCCAAATTATGGCCGAAATAACCATGGTTATAATACCCAAATTATGGACGAAATAACCATGGTTATATATACCCCAATTATGACCGAAATAACCATGGTTATAATACCGCAATTATGGCCGAAATACCCACGGTTATGATACCAAAATTATGGCCGAAATACCCATGGTTATAATACCCAAATAATGGCCAAAATAACCATAGTTATAATACCCAAATTATGGCCGAAATAACCATGGTTATAATACCCAAATTATGGCCGAAATAACCATGGTTATAATACCCAAATTATGGCCGAAATAACCATTGTTATAATACCCAAATTATGGCCAAAATAGCCATGGTTATAATACCCAAATTATGGCCAAAATAACCATGGTTATAGTACCCAAATTATCCAGAAATACCCATGGTTATAATACCCAAATTATGGCCGAAATACCCATGGTTAAAATACCCAAATTATGGCCGAAATACCCATGGTTATAATACCCAAATTATGGTTGAAATAACCATGGTTATAATACCCAAATTATGGCCGAAATAGCCATGGTTATAATACCCAAATTATGGCCGAAATAACCATGGCTATAACACCCAAATTATGGCCTAAATAACCATGGTTATAGTACCCAAATTATGCAGAAATAACCATGGTTATAATACCCAAATTGTGGCTGAAATACCCATGGTTATAATACCCAAATTATGGCCGAAATACCCATGGTTATACTACCCAAATTATGGTCGAAATAACCATGGTTATAATACCCAAATTATGGCCAAAATAACCATTGTTATCATACCCAAATTATGGCAGAAATAACCATGGTTATAATACCCAAATTATGGACGAAATAACCATGGTTATAATACCCAAATTATGGCCGAAATACCCATGGTTATAATACCCAAATTATGGCCGAAATAGCCATGGTTATAATACCCAAGTTATGCAGAAATACCCATGGTTATAATACCCAAATTATGGCCGAAATACCCATGGTTGTAATACCCAAATTATGGCCGAAATAACCATGGTTATAGTACCCAAATTATCCAGAAATACCCATGGTTATAATACCCAAATTATGGCCGAAATACCCATGGTTATAATACCCAAATTATGGCCGAAATACCCATGGTTATAATACCCAAATTATGGTTGAAATAACCACGGTTATAATACCCAAATTATGGCCAAAATAACCATGGTTATCATACCCAAATTATGGCCAAAATAACCATGGTTATCATACCCAAATTATGGCCGAAATAACCATGGTTATAATACCCAAATTATGGCCGAAATAACCATGGTTATATATACCCAAATTATGGCCGAAATAGCCATGGTTATAATACCCAAATTATGGCCGAAATAACCATGGTTATAATACCCAAATTATGGCCAAAATAACCATTGTTATCATACCCATATTATGGCCGAAATAACCATGGTTATAATACCCAAATTTTGGACGAAATAACCATGGTTATATATACCCCAATTATGACCGAAATAACCATGGTTATAATACCGCAATTATGGCCGAAATACCCACGGTTATGATACCCAAATTATGGCCGAAATACCCATGGTTATAATACCCAAATAATGGCCAAAATAACCATGGTTATAATACCCAAATTATGGCCGAAATAACCATGGTTATAATACCCAAATTATGGCCGAAATAACCATGGTTATAATACCCAAATTATGGCCGAAATAACCATGGTTATAATACCCAAATTATGGCCGAAATAGCCATGGTTATAATACCCAAATTATGGCCGAAATAACCATGGTTATAATACCCAAATTATGGCCGAAATAACCATGGTTATAATACCCAAATTATGGCCAAAATAACCATGGTTATAGTACCCAAATTATGCAGAAATACCCATGGTTATAATACCCAAATTATGGCCAAAATACCCATGGTTATAATACCCAAATTATGGCCGAAATACCCATGGTTATAATACCCAAATTATGGTTGAAATAACCACGGTTATAATACCCAAATTATGGCCAAAATAACCATGGTTATCATACCCAAATTATGGCCGAAATACCAATGGTTATAATACCCAAATTATGGCCGAAATACCCATGGTTATAATACCCAAATTATGGCCAAAATAACCACGGTTATAATACCCAAATTATGGCCGAAATAACCATGGTTATAATACCCAAATTATGGCCGAAATAACCATGGTTATAATACCCAAATTATGGCCGAAATACCCATGTTTATAATGCCCAAATTATGGCCGAAAAAACCATGGTTATAATATCCAAATTATGGCTGAAATAACCATGGTTATAGTACCCAAATTATGCAGAAATACCCATGGTTATAATACCCAAATTATGGCCGAAATACCCATGGTTATAATACCCAATTTATGGCCGAAATAACCAATGTTATAATACCCAAATTATGGTCGAAATAACCATGGTTATAATACCCAAATTATGGCCGAAATAGCCATGGCTATAATACCCAAATTATGGCCGAAATAACCATGGCTATAATACCCAAATTATGGCCTAAATAACCATGGTTATAGTTCCCAAATTATGCAGAAATAACCATGGTTATAATACCCAAATTGTGGCTGAAATACCCATGGTTATAATACCCAAATTATGGCCGAAATACCCATGGTTATAATACCCAAATTATGGTCAAAATAACCATGGTTATAATACCCAAATTATGGCCAAAATAACCATTGTTATCATACCCAAATTATGGCAGAAATAACCATGGTTATAATACCCAAATTATGGACGAAATAACCATGGTTATAATGCCCAAATTATGGCCGAAATACCCATGGTTATCATACCCAAATTATGGCCGAAATAGCCATGGTTATAATACCCAGGTTATGCAGAAATACCCATGGTTATAATACCCAAATTATGGCCGAAATACCCATGGTTGTAATACCCAAATTATGGCCGAAATACCCACGGTTATGATACCCGAATTATGACCGAGATACCCATGGTTATAATACTCAAATTATGGCCGAAATAGCCATGGTTATAATACCCAAATTATGGCCGAAATACCCATGGTTATAATACCAAAATTATGGCCTAAATAGCCATGGTTATAATACCCAAATTATGGCCGAAATACCCATGGTTATAATACCCAAATTATGGCCAAAATAACCATTGTTATCATACCCAAATTATGGCCGAAATAACCATGGTTATAATACCCAAATTATGGCCAAAATAACCATTGTTATCATACCCAAATTATGGCCGAAATAACCATGGTTATAATACCCAAATTATGGACGAAATAACCATGGTTATATATACCCCAATTATGACCGAAATAACCATGGTTATAATACCGCAATTATGGCCGAAATACCCACGGTTATGATACCCAAATTATGGCCGAAATACCCATGGTTATAATACCCAAATAATGGCCAAAATAACCATGGTCATAATACCCAAATTATGGCCGAAATAACCATGGTTATAATACCCAAATTATGGCCGAAATAACCATGGTTATAATACGCAAATTATGGCCGAAATAGCCATGGTTATAATACCCAAATTATGGCCGAAATAACCATGGTTATAATACCCAAATTATGGCCGAAATAGCCATGGTTATAATACCCAAATTATGGCCAAAATAACCATGGTTATAGTACCCAAATTATGCAGAAATACCCATGGTTATAATACCCAAATTATGGCCGAAATACCCATGGTTATAATACCCAAATTATGGCCGAAATACCCATGGTTATAATACCCAAATTATGGTTGAAATAACCACGGTTATAATACCCAAATTATGGCCAAAATAACCATGGTTATCATACCCAAATTATGGCCGAAATAACCATGGTTATAATACCCAAATTATGGACGAAATAACCATGGTTATATATACCCCAATTATGGCCGAAATAACCATGGTTATAATACCCCAATTATGGCCGAAATACCCACGGTTACCCAAATTATGGCCGAAATAACCATGGTTGTAATACCCAAATTATGGCCGAAATACCCACGGTTATGATACCCGAATTATGACCGAAATACCCATGGTTATAATACTCAAATTATGGCCGAAATAGCCATGGTTATAATACCCAAATTATGGCCGAAATACCCATGGTTATAATACCCAAATTATGGCCGAAATAGCCATGGTTATAATACGCAAATTATGGCCGATATACCCATGGTTATAATACCCAAATTATGGTCGAAATAACCATGGTTATAATACCCAAATTATGGCCAAAATAACCATGGTTATAATACCCAAATTGTGGCTGAAATACCCATGGTTATAATACCCAAATTATGGCCGAAATACCCATGGTTATAATACCCAAATTATGGTCAAAATAACCATGGTTATAATACCCAAATTATGGCCAAAATAACCATTGTTATCATACCCAAATTATGGCAGAAATAACCATGGTTATAATACCCAAATTATGGACGAAATAACCATGGTTATAATGCCCAAATTATGGACGAAATAACCATGGTTATATATACCCCAATTATGGCCGAAATAACCATGGTTATAATACCCAAATTATGGTCAAAATAACCATGGTTATAATACCCAAATTATGGCCAAAATAACCATTGTTATCATACCCAAATTATGGCAGAAATAACCATGGTTATAATACCCAAATTATGGACGAAATAACCATGGTTATAATGCCCAAATTATGGACGAAATAACCATGGTTATATATACCCCAATTATGGCCGAAATAACCATGGTTATAATACCCCAATTATGGCCGAAATACCCACGGTTATGATACCCGAATTATGGCCGAAATACCCATGGTTATAATACCAAAATTATGGCCGAAATAACCATGGTTATAATACCCAAATTATGGCCAAAATAACCATTGTTATCATACCCAAATTATGACCGAAATAACCATGGTTATAATACCCAAATTATGGACGAAATAACCATGGTTATATATACCCCAATTATGACCGAAATAACCATGGTTATAATACCGCAATTATGGCCGAAATACCCACGGTTATGATACCCAAATTATGGCCGAAATACCCATGGTTATAACACCCAAATAATGGCCAAAATAACCATGGTTATAATACCCAAATTATAGCCGAAATAACCATGGTTATAATACTTAAATTATGGCCGAAATAACCATGGTTACAATACCCAAATTATGGCCGAATTAACCATGGTTATAATACCCAAATTATGGCCGAAATAACCATGGTTATAATACCCAAATTGTGGCCAAAATAACCATGGTTATAGTACCCAAATTATCCAGAAATACCCATGGTTATAATACCCAAATTATGGCCGAAATACCCATGGTTATAATACCCAAATTATGGCCGAAATACCCATGGTTATAATACCCAAATTATGGTTGAAATAACCACGGTTATAATACCCAAATTATGGCCAAAATAACCATGGTTATCATACCCAAATTATGGCCGAAATAACCATGGTTATAATACCCAAATTATGGACAAAATAACCATGGTTACATAAACCCCAATTATGGCCGAAATAACCATGGTTATAATACCCCAATTATGGCCGAAATACCCACGGTTATGATACCCAAATTATGGCCGAAATACCCATGGTTATAATACCCAAATTATGGCCGAAATAACCATTGTTATAATACCCAAATTATGGCCGAAATAACCATGGTTATAATACCCAAACTATGGTAGAAATAACCATGGTTATAGTACCCAAATTATCGCTAAAATAACCATGGTTATCATACCCAAATTATAGCCGAAATAACCATGGTTATAATACCCAAATTATGGACGAAATAACCATGGTTATATATACCCCAATTAAGGCCGAAATAACCATGGTTATAATACCCCAATTATGGCCGAAATACCCACGGTTATGATACCCGAATTATGGCCGAAATACCCATGGTTATAATACCCAAATTATGACCGAAATAACCATGGTTATAATACCCAAATTATGGCCGAAATAACCATGGTTATAATACCCCAATTATGGCCGAAATACCCATTGTTATGATACCCGAATTATGGCCGAAATACCCATGGTTATAATACCCAAATTATGGCCGAAATAACCATGGTTATAATACCCAAATTATGGCCGAAATAGCCATGGTTATAACACCCAAGTTATGCAGAAATACCCATGGTTATAATACCCAAATTATGGCCGAAATACCCATGGTTATAATACCCAAATTATGACCGAAATACCCATGGTTATAATACCCAAATTAAGGTCGAAATACCCATGGTTATAATACTCAAATTATGGCCAAAATAACCATGGTTATCATACCCAAATTATGGCCGAAATAACCATGGTTATAATACCCAAATTATGGACGAAATAACCATGGTTATATATACCCCAATTATGGCCGAATTAACCATGGTTATAATACCCCAATTATGGCCGAAATACCCACGGTTATGATACCCGAATTATGGCCGAAATACCCATGGTTATAATACCAAAATTATGGCCGAAATAGCCATGGTTATACTACCCAAATTATGGCCGAAATACCCATGGTTATAATACCCAAATTATGGCCGAAATAGCCATGGCTATAATACCCAAATTATGGCCGAGATACCCATGGTTATAACACCCAAATTATGGCCGAAATACCCATGGTTTTAATACCCAAATTATGGCCGAAATACCCATGGTTATAATACCCAAATTATGGCCAAAATAACCATGGTTATAAAGCCCAAATTATGGCCGAAATAACCATGGTTATAATACCCAAATTATGGCCGAAATAGCCATGGTTATAATACCCAAATTATGGCCGAAATACCCACGGTTATGATACCCGAATTATGACCGAAATACCCATGGCTATAATACTCAAATTATGGCCGAAATAGCCATGGTTATAATACCCAAATTATGGCCGAAATACCCATGGTTATAATACCCAAATTATGGCCGAAATAGCCGTGGTTATAATACCCAAATTATGGCCGAAATACCCATGGTTATAATACCCAAATTATGGTCGAAATAACCATGGTTATAATACCCAAATTATGGCCAAAATAACCATTGTTATCATACCCAAATTATGACCGAAATAACCATGGTTATAATACCCAAATTATGGACGAAATAACCATGGTTATATATACCCCAATTATGACCGAAATAACCATGGTTATAATACCGCAATTATGGCCGAAATACCCACGGTTATGATACCCAAATTATGGCCGAAATACCCATGGTTATAATACCCAAATAATGGCCAAAATAACCATGGTTATAATACCCAAATTATGGCCGAAATAACCATGGTTATAATACCCAAATTATGGCCGAAATAACCATGGTTATAATACCCAAATTATGGCCGAAATAGCCATGGTTATAATACCCAAATTATGGCCGAAATAACCATGGTTATAATACCCAAATTATGGCCGAAATAGCCATGGTTATAATACCCAAATTATGGCCAAAATAACCATGGTTACAGTACCCAAATTATGCAGAAATACCCATGGTTATAATACCCAAATTATGGCCGAAATACCCATGGTTATAATACCCAAATTATGGCCGAAATACCCATGGTTATAATACCCAAATTATGGTTGAAATAACCACGGTTATAATACCCAAATTATGGCCAAAATAACCATGGTTATCATACCCAAATTATGGCCGAAATACCAATGGTTATAATACCCAAATTATGGCCGAAATACCCATGGTTATAATACCCAAATTATGGCCAAAATAACCACGGTTATAATACCCAAATTATGGCCGAAATAACCATGGTTATAATACCCAAATTATGGCCGAAATAACCATGGTTATAATACCCAAATTATGGCCGAAATAGCCATGGTTATAATACCCAAATTATGGCCGAAATAACCATGGCTATAATACCCAAATTGTGGCCTAAATAACCATGGTTATAGTACCCAAATTATGCAGAAATAACCATGGTTATAATACCCAAATTGTGGCTGAAATACCCATGGTTATAATACCCAAATTATGGCCGAAATACCCATGGTTATAATACCCAAATTATGGTCGAAATAACCATGGTTATAATACCCAAATTATGGCCAAAATACCCATGGTTATAATAACAAAATTATGGCCGAAATAGTCATGGTTATACTACCCAAATTATGGCCGAAATACCCATGGTTATAATAACAAAATTATGGCCGAAATAGCCATGGTTATAATACCCAAATTATGGCCGAAATACCCATGGTTATAATACCCAAATTATGGTCGAAATAACCATGGTTATAATACCCAAATTATGGCCAAAATAACCATTGTTATCATACCCAAATTATGGCCGAAATAACCATGGTTATAATACCCAAATTATGGACGAAATAACCATGGTTATATATACCCCAATTATGACCGAAATAACCATGGTTATAATACCGCAATTATGGCCGAAATACCCACGGTTATGATACCCAAATTATGGCCGAAATACCCATGGTTATAATACCCAAATAATGGCCAAAATAACCATGGTTATAATACCCAAATTATGGCCGAAATAACCATGGTTATAATACCCAAATTATGGCCGAAATAACCATGGTTATAATACCCAAATTATGGCCGAAATAACCATGGTTATAATACCCAAATTATGGCCGAAATAGCCATGCTTATAATACCCAAATTATGGCCAAAATAACCATGGTTATAGTACCCAAATTATCCAGAAATACCCATGGTTATAATACCCAAATTATGGCCGAAATACCCATGGTTATAATACCCAAATTATGGCCGAAATACCCATGGTTATAATACCCAAATTATGGTGGAAATAACCACGGTTATAATACCCAAATTATGGCCAAAATAACCATGGTTATCATACCCAAATTATGGCCGAAATAACCATGGTTATAATACCCAAATTATGAACGAAATAACCATGGTTATATATACCCCAATTATGGCCGAAATAACCATGGTTATAATACCCAAATTATGGTCGAAATACCCATGGTTATAATACCCAAATTATGGTCGAAATAACCATGGTTATAATACCCAAATTATGGCCAAAATAACCATTGTTATCATACCGAAATTATGGCCGAAATAACCATGGTTATAATACCCAAATTATGGACGAAATAACCATGGTTATATATACCCCAATTATGACCGAAATAACCATGGTTATAATACCGCAATTATGGCCGAAATACCCACGGTTATGATACCAAAATTATGGCCGAAATACCCATGGTTATAATACCCAAATAATGGCCAAAATAACCATAGTTATAATACCCAAATTATGGCCGAAATAACCATGGTTATAATACCCAAATTATGGCCGAAATAACCATGGTTATAATACCCAAATTATGGCCGAAATAACCATTGTTATAATACCCAAATTATGGCCGAAATAGCCATGGTTATAATACCCAAATTATGGCCAAAATAACCATGGTTATAGTACCCAAATTATCCAGAAATACCCATGGTTATAATACCCAAATTATGGCCGAAATACCCATGGTTATAATACCCAAATTATGGCCGAAATACCCATGGTTATAATACCCAAATTATGGTTGAAATAACCATGGTTATAATACCCAAATTATGGCCGAAATAGCCATGGTTATAATACCCAAATTATGGCCGAAATAACCATGGCTATAACACCCAAATTATGGCCTAAATAACCATGGTTATAGTACCCAAATTATGCAGAAATAACCATGGTTATAATACCCAAATTGTGGCTGAAATACCCATGGTTATAATACCCAAATTATGGCCGAAATACCCATGGTTATAATACCCAAATTATGGTCGAAATAACCATGGTTATAATACCCAAATTATGGCCAAAATAACCATTGTTATCATACCCAAATTATGGCAGAAATAACCATGGTTATAATACCCAAATTATGGACGAAATAACCATGGTTATAATACCCAAATTATGGCCGAAATACCCATGGTTATAATACCCAAATTATGGCCGAAATAGCCATGGTTATAATACCCAAGTTATGCAGAAATACCCATGGTTATAATACCCAAATTATGGCCGAAATACCCATGGTTGTAATACCCAAATTATGGCCGAAATAACCATGGTTATAGTACCCAAATTATCCAGAAATACCCATGGTTATAATACCCAAATTATGGCCGAAATACCCATGGTTATAATACCCAAATTATGGCCGAAATACCCATGGTTATAATACCCAAATTATGGTTGAAATAACCACGGTTATAATACCCAAATTATGGCCAAAATAACCATGGTTATCATACCCAAATTATGGCCGAAATAACCATGGTTATCATACCCAAATTATGGCCGAAATAACCATGGTTATAATACCCAAATTATGGACGAAATAACCATGGTTATATATACCCCAATTATGACCGAAATAACCATGGTTATAATACCGCAATTATGGCCGAAATACCCACGGTTATGATACCCAAATAACCATGGTTATAATACCCAAATTATGGCCAAAATAACCATTGTTATCATACCCAAATTATGGCCGAAATAACCATGGTTATAATACCCAAATTATGGCCGAAATAACCATGGTTATAATACCCAAATTATGGCCGAAATAGCCATGGTTATAATACCCAAATTATGGCCGAAATAACCATGGTTATAATACCCAAATTATGGCCAAAATAACCATTGTTATCATACCCATATTATGGCCGAAATAACCATGGTTATAATACCCAAATTTTGGACGAAATAACCATGGTTATATATACCCCAATTATGACCGAAATAACCATGGTTATAATACCGCAATTATGGCCGAAATACCCACGGTTATGATACCCAAATTATGGCCGAAATACCCATGGTTATAATACCCAAATAATGGCCAAAATAACCATGGTTATAATACCCAAATTATGGCCGAAATAACCATGGTTATAATACCCAAATTATGGCCGAAATAACCATGGTTATAATACCCAAATTATGGCCGAAATAACCATGGTTATAATACCCAAATTATGGCCGAAATAGCCATGGTTATAATACCCAAATTATGGCCGAAATAACCATGGTTATAATACCCAAATTATGGCCGAAATAACCATGGTTATAATACCCAAATTATGGCCAAAATAACCATGGTTATAGTACCCAAATTATGCAGAAATACCCATGGTTATAATACCCAAATTATGGCCGAAATACCCATGGTTATAATACCCAAATTATGGCCGAAATACCCATGGTTATAATACCCAAATTATGGTTGAAATAACCACGGTTATAATACCCAAATTATGGCCAAAATAACCATGGTTATCATACCCAAATTATGGCCGAAATACCAATGGTTATAATACCCAAATTATGGCCGAAATACCCATGGTTATAATACCCAAATTATGGCCAAAATAACCACGGTTATAATACCCAAATTATGGCCGAAATAACCATGGTTATAATACCCAAATTATGGCCGAAATAACCATGGTTATAATACCCAAATTATGGCCGAAATACCCATGTTTATAATGCCCAAATTATGGCCGAAATAACCATGGTTATAATATCCAAATTATGGCTGAAATAACCATGGTTATAGTACCCAAATTATGCAGAAATACCCATGGTTATAATACCCAAATTATGGCCGAAATACCCATGGTTATAATACCCAATTTATGGCCGAAATAACCAATGTTATAATACCCAAATTATGGTCGAAATAACCATGGTTATAATACCCAAATTATGGCCGAAATAGCCATGGCTATAATACCCAAATTATGGCCGAAATAACCATGGCTATAATACCCAAATTATGGCCTAAATAACCATGGTTATAGTTCCCAAATTATGCAGAAATAACCATGGTTATAATACCCAAATTGTGGCTGAAATACCCATGGTTATAATACCCAAATTATGGCCGAAATACCCATGGTTATAATACCCAAATTATGGTCAAAATAACCATGGTTATAATACCCAAATTATGGCCAAAATAACCATTGTTATCATACCCAAATTATGGCAGAAATAACCATGGTTATAATACCCAAATTATGGACGAAATAACCATGGTTATAATGCCCAAATTATGGCCGAAATACCCATGGTTATCATACCCAAATTATGGCCGAAATAGCCATGGTTATAATACCCAAGTTATGCAGAAATACCCATGGTTATAATACCCAAATTATGGCCGAAATACCCATGGTTGTAATACCCAAATTATGGCCGAAATACCCACGGTTATGATACCCGAATTATGACCGAGATACCCATGGTTATAATACTCAAATTATGGCCGAAATAGCCATGGTTATAATACCCAAATTATGGCCGAAATACCCATGGTTATAATACCAAAATTATGGCCTAAATAGCCATGGTTATAATACCCAAATTATGGCCGAAATACCCATGGTTATAATACCCAAATTATGGCCAAAATAACCATTGTTATCATACCCAAATTATGGCCGAAATAACCATGGTTATAATACCCAAATTATGGCCAAAATAACCATTGTTATCATACCCAAATTATGGCCGAAATAACCATGGTTATAATACCCAAATTATGGACGAAATAACCATGGTTATATATACCCCAATTATGACCGAAATAACCATGGTTATAATACCGCAATTATGGCCGAAATACCCACGGTTATGATACCCAAATTATGGCCGAAATACCCATGGTTATAATACCCAAATAATGGCCAAAATAACCATGGTCATAATACCCAAATTATGGCCGAAATAACCATGGTTATAATACCCAAATTATGGCCGAAATAACCATGGTTATAATACGCAAATTATGGCCGAAATAGCCATGGTTATAATACCCAAATTATGGCCGAAATAACCATGGTTATAATACCCAAATTATGGCCGAAATAGCCATGGTTATAATACCCAAATTATGGCCAAAATAACCATGGTTATAGTACCCAAATTATGCAGAAATACCCATGGTTATAATACCCAAATTATGGCCGAAATACCCATGGTTATAATACCCAAATTATGGCCGAAATACCCATGGTTATAATACCCAAATTATGGTTGAAATAACCACGGTTATAATACCCAAATTATGGCCAAAATAACCATGGTTATCATACCCAAATTATGGCCGAAATAACCATGGTTATAATACCCAAATTATGGACGAAATAACCATGGTTATATATACCCCAATTATGGCCGAAATAACCATGGTTATAATACCCCAATTATGGCCGAAATACCCACGGTTACCCAAATTATGGCCGAAATAACCATGGTTGTAATACCCAAATTATGGCCGAAATACCCACGGTTATGATACCCGAATTATGACCGAAATACCCATGGTTATAATACTCAAATTATGGCCGAAATAGCCATGGTTATAATACCCAAATTATGGCCGAAATACCCATGGTTATAATACCCAAATTATGGCCGAAATAGCCATGGTTATAATACGCAAATTATGGCCGATATACCCATGGTTATAATACCCAAATTATGGTCGAAATAACCATGGTTATAATACCCAAATTATGGCCAAAATAACCATTGTTATCATACCCAAATTATGGCCGAAATAACCATGGTTATAATACCCAAATTATGGACGAAATAACCATGGTTATATATACCCCAATTATGACCGAAATAACCATGGTTATAATACCGCAATTATGGCCGAAATACCCACGGTTATGATACCCAAATTATGGCCGAAATACCCATGGTTATAATACCCAAATAATGGCCAAAATAACCATGGTTATAATACCCAAATTATGGCCGAAATAACCATGGTTATAATACCCAAATTATGGCCGAAATAACCATGGTTATAATACGCAAATTATGGCCGAAATAGCCATGGTTATAATACCCAAATTATGGCCGAAATAACCATGGTTATAATACCCAAATTATGGCCGAAATAGCCATGGTTATAATACCCAAATTATGGCCAAAATAACCATGGTTATAGTACCCAAATTATGCAGAAATACCCATGGTTATAATACCCAAATTATGGCCGAAATACCCATGGTTATAATACCCAAATTATGGCCGAAATACCCATGGTTATAATACCCAAATTATGGTTGAAATAACCACGGTTATAATACCCAAATTATGGCCAAAATAACCATGGTTATCATACCCAAATTATGGCCGAAATAACCATGGTTATAATACCCAAATTATGGACGAAATAACCATGGTTATATATACCCCAATTATGGCCGAAATAACCATGGTTATAATACCCCAATTATGGCCGAAATACCCACGGTTACCCAAATTATGGCCGAAATGCCCAGGGTTATAATACCCAAATTATGGCCGAAATACCCATGGTTATAATACCCAAATTATGGCAGAAATAGCCATGGTTATAATACCCAAATTATGGCCGAAATAGCCATTGTTAGAATACCCAAATTATGGCCAAAATAACCATGGTTATAATGCCCAAATTTTAGCCGAAATACCCATGGTTATAATACCCAAATTATGGCCGAAATAGCCATGGTTATAATACCCAAATTATGGACGAAATAACCATGGTTATATATACCCCAATTATGGCCGAAATAACCATGGTTATAATACCCCAATTATGGCCGAAATACCCACGGTTATGATACCCAAATTATGGCCGAAATACCCATGGTTATAATACCCAAATTATGGCCGAAATAACCATTGTTATAATACCCAAATTATGGCCGAAATAACCATGGTTATAATACCCAAACTATGGTAGAAATAACCATGGTTATAGTAACCAAATTATCGCTAAAATAACCATGGTTATCATACCCAAATTATAGCCGAAATAACCATGGTTATAATACCCAAATTATGGACGAAATAACCATGGTTATATATACCCCAATTATGGCCGAAACAACCATGGTTATAATACCCCAATTATGGCCGAAATACGCACGGTTATGATACCCGAATTATGGCCGAAATACCCATGGTTATAATACCCAAATTATGACCGAAATAACCATGGTTATAATACCCAAATTATGGCCGAAATAACCATGGTTATAATACCCCAATTATGGCCGAAATACCCATTGTTATCATACCCGAATTATGGCCGAAATACCCACGGTTATGATACCCGAATTATGGCCGAAATACCCATGGTTAAAATACCCAAATTATGGCCGAAATAACCATGGTTATAATACCCAAATTATGGCCGAAATAACCATGGTTATAATACCCAAATTATGGCCGAAATAGCCATGGTTATAATACCCAAATTATGGCCGAAATACCCATGGTTATAATACCCAAATTATGGCCGAAATACCCATGGTTATAATACCCAAATTATGGCCGAGATACCCATGGTTATAACACCCAAATTATGGCCGAATACCCATGGTTTTAATACCCAAATTATGGCCGAAATAGCCATTGTTATAATACCCAAATTATGGCCAAAATAACCATGGTTATAATGCCCAAATTATGGCCGAAATACCCATGGTTATCATACCCAAATTATGGCCGAAATAGCCATGGTTATAATACGCAAGTTATGCAGAAATACCCATGGTTATAATACCCAAATTATGGCCGAAATACCCATGGTTGTAATACCCAAATTATGGCCGAAATACCCACGGTTATGATACCCGAATTATGACCGAAATACCCATGGTTATACTACTCAAATTATGGCCGAAATAGCCATGGTTATAATACCCAAATTATGGCCGAAATACCCATGGTTATAATACCCAAATTATGGCCGAAATAGCCATGGTTATAATACCCAAATTATGGCCGATATACCCATGGTTATAATACCCAAATTATGGTCGAAATAACCATGGTTATAATACCCAAATTATGGCCAAAATAACCATTGTTATCATACCCAAATTATGGCCGAGATAACCATGGTTATAATACCCAAATTATAAACGAAATAACCATGGTTATATATACCCCAATTATGACCGAAATAACCATGGTTATAATACCGCAATTATGGCCGAAATACCCACGGTTATGATACCCAAATTATGGCCGAAATACCCATGGTTATAATACCCAAATAATGGCCAAAATAACCATGGTTATAATACCCAAATTATGGCCGAAATAACCATGGTTATAATATTCAAATTATGGCCGAAATAACCATGGTTATAATACCCAAATTATGGCCGAAATAGCCATGGTTATAATACCCAAATTATGGCCGAAATAACCATGGTTATAATACCCAAATTATGGCCGAAATAGCCATGGTTATAATACCCAAATTATGGCCAAAATAACCATGGTTATAGTACCCAAATTATGCAGAAATACCCATTGTTAGAATACCCAAATTATGGCCAAAATAACCATGGTTATAATGCCGAAATTTTAGCCGAAATACCCATGGTTATAATACCCAAATTATGGCCGAAATACCCAGGGTTATAATACCCAAATTATGGCCGAAATACCCATGGTTATAATACCCAAATTATGGCAGAAATAGCCATGGTTATAATACCCAAATTATGGCCGAAATAGCCATTGTTAGAATACCCAAATTATGGCCAAAATAACCATGGTTATAATGCCCAAATTTTAGCCGAAATACCCATGGTTATAATACCCAAATTATGGCCGAAATAGCCATGGTTATAATACCCAAATTATGGCCGAAATAACCATGGTTATAATACCCAAATTATGGCCGAAATACCCATGGTTATAATACCCAAATTATGGCCGAAATAGCCATGGTTATAATACCCAAATTATGGCCGAAATAGCCATTGTTAGAATACCCAAATTATGGCCAAAATAACCATGGTTATAATGCCCAAATTTTAGCTGAAATACCCATGGTTATAATACCCAAATTATGGCCGAAATACCCAGGGTTATAATACCCAAATTATGGCCGAAATACCCATGGTTATAATACCCAAATTATGGCCGAAATAACCATTGTTATAATACCCAAATTATGGCCGAAATACCCATGGTTATAATACCCAAATAATGGCCAAAATAACCATGGTCATAATACCCAAATTATGGCCGAAATACCCATGGTTGTAATACCCAAATTATGGCCGAAATACCCACGGTTATGATACCCGAATTATGACCGAAATACCCATGGTTATAATACTCAAATTATGGCCGAAATAGCCATGGTTATAATACCCAAATTATGGCCGAAATACCCATGGTTATAATACCCAAATTATGGCCGAAATAGCCATGGTTATAATACCCAAATTATGGCCGATATACCCATGGTTATAATACCCAAATTATGGTCGAAATAACCATGGTTATAATACCCAAATTATGGCCAAAATAACCATTGTTATCATACCCAAATTATGGCCGAAATAACCATGGTTGTAATACCCAAATTATGGCCGAAATACCCACGGTTATGATACCCGAATTATGACCGAAATACCCATGGTTATAATACTCAAATTATGGCCGAAATAGCCATGGTTATAATACCCAAATTATGGCCGAAATACCCATGGTTATAATACCCAAATTATGGCCGAAATAGCCATGGTTATAATACGCAAATTATGGCCGATATACCCATGGTTATAATACCCAAATTATGGTCGAAATAACCATGGTTATAATACCCAAATAATGGCCAAAATAACCATGGTTATAATACCCAAATTATGGCCGAAATAACCATGGTTATAATACCCAAATTATGGCCGAAATAACCATGGTTATAATACGCAAATTATGGCCGAGATACCCATGGTTATAACACCCAAATTATGGCCGAAATACCCATGGTTTTAATACCCAAATTATGGCCGAAATACCCATGGTTATAATACCCAAATTATGGCCAAAATAACCATGGTTATAAAGCCCAAATTATGGCCGAAATAGCCATGGTTATAATACCCAAATTATGGCCGAAATAGCCATGGTTATAATACCCAAATTATGGCCGAAATACCCACGGTTATGATACCCGAATTATGACCGAAATACCCATGGCTATAATACTCAAATTATGGCCGAAATGGCCATGGTTATAATACCCAAATTATGGCCGAAATACCCATGGTTATAATACCCAAATTATGGCCGAAATAGCCGTGGTTATAATACCCAAATTATGGCCGAAATACCCATGGTTATAATACCCAAATTATGGTCGAAATAACCATGGTTATAATACCCAAATTATGGCCAAAATAACCATTGTTATCATACCCAAATTATGACCGAAATAACCATGGTTATAATACCCAAATTATGGACGAAATAACCATGGTTATATATACCCCAATTATGACCGAAATAACCATGGTTATAATACCGCAATTATGGCCGAAATACCCACGGTTATGATACCCAAATTATGGCCGAAATACCCATGGTTATAATACCCAAATAATGGCCAAAATAACCATGGTTATAATACCCAAATTATGGCCGAAATAACCATGGTTATAATACCCAAATTATGGCCGAAATAACCATGGTTATAATACCCAAATTATGGCCGAAATAGCCATGGTTATAATACCCAAATTATGGCCGAAATAACCATGGTTATAATACCCAAATTATGGCCGAAATAGCCATGGTTATAATACCCAAATTATGGCCAAAATAACCATGGTTACAGTACCCAAATTATGCAGAAATACCCATGGTTATAATACCCAAATTATGGCCGAAATACCCATGGTTATAATACCCAAATTATGGCCGAAATACCCATGGTTATAATACCCAAATTATGGTTGAAATAACCACGGTTATAATACCCAAATTATGGCCAAAATAACCATGGTTATCATACCCAAATTATGGCCGAAATACCAATGGTTATAATACCCAAATTATGGCCGAAATACCCATGGTTATAATACCCAAATTATGGCCAAAATAACCACGGTTATAATACCCAAATTATGGCCGAAATAACCATGGTTATAATACCCAAATTATGGCCGAAATAACCATGGTTATAATACCCAAATTATGGCCGAAATAGCCATGGTTATAATACCCAAATTATGGCCGAAATAACCATGGCTATAATACCCAAATTGTGGCCTAAATAACCATGGTTATAGTACCCAAATTATGCAGAAATAACCATGGTTATAATACCCAAATTGTGGCTGAAATACCCATGGTTATAATACCCAAATTATGGCCGAAATACCCATGGTTATAATACCCAAATTATGGTCGAAATAACCATGGTTATAATACCCAAATTATGGCCAAAATACCCATGGTTATAATAACAAAATTATGGCCGAAATAGTCATGGTTATAATACCCAAATTATGGCCGAAATACCCATGGTTATAATAACAAAATTATGGCCGAAATAGCCATGGTTATAATACCCAAATTATGGCCGAAATACCCATGGTTATAATACCCAAATTATGGTCGAAATAACCATGGTTATAATACCCAAATTATGGCCAAAATAACCATTGTTATCATACCCAAATTATGGCCGAAATAACCATGGTTATAATACCCAAATTATGGACGAAATAACCATGGTTATATATACCCAAATTATGACCGAAATAACCATGGTTATAATACCGCAATTATGGCCGAAATACCCACGGTTATGATACCCAAATTATGGCCGAAATACCCATGGTTATAATACCCAAATAATGGCCAAAATAACCATGGTTATAATACCCAAATTATGGCCGAAATAACCATGGTTATAATACCCAAATTATGGCCGAAATAACCATGGTTATAATACCCAAATTATGGCCGAAATAACCATGGTTATAATACCCAAATTATGGCCGAAATAGCCATGCTTATAATACCCAAATTATGGCCAAAATAACCATGGTTATAGTACCCAAATTATCCAGAAATACCCATGGTTATAATACCCAAATTATGGCCGAAATACCCATGGTTATAATACCCAAATTATGGCCGAAATACCCATGGTTATAATACCCAAATTATGGTGGAAATAACCACGGTTATAATACCCAAATTATGGCCAAAATAACCATGGTTATCATACCCAAATTATGGCCGAAATAACTATGGTTATAATACCCAAATTATGAACGAAATAACCATGGTTATATATACCCCAATTATGGCCGAAATAACCATGGTTATAATACCCAAATTATGGTCGAAATACCCATGGTTATAATACCCAAATTATGGTCGAAATAACCATGGTTATAATACCCAAATTATGGCCAAAATAACCATTGTTATCATACCCAAATTATGGCCGAAATAACCATGGTTATAATACCCAAATTATGGACAAAATAACCATGGTTATATATACCCCAATTATGGCCAAAATAACCATGGTTATCATACCCAAATTATGGCCGAAATAACCATGGTTATCATACCCAAATTATGGCCGAAATAACCATGGTTATAATACCCAAATTATGGACGAAATAACCATGGTTATATATACCCCAATTATGACCGAAATAACCATGGTTATAATACCGCAATTATGGCCGAAATACCCACGGTTATGATACCCAAATAACCATGGTTATAATACCCAAATTATGGCCGAAATAACCATGGTTAAAATACCCAAATTATGGACGAAATAACCATGGTTATATATACCCCAATTATGACCGAAATAACCATGGTTATAATACCACAATTATGGCCGAAATACCCACGGTTATGATACCAAAATTATGGCCGAAATACCCATGGTTATAATACCCAAATAATGGCCAAAATAACCATAGTTATAATACCCAAATTATGGCCGAAATAACCATGGTTATAATACCCAAATTATGGCCGAAATAACCATGGTTATAATACCCAAATTATGGCCGAAATAACCATTGTTATAATACCCAAATTATGGCCGAAATAGCCATGGTTATAATACCCAAATTATGGCCAAAATAACCATGGTTATAGTACCCAAATTATCCAGAAATACCCATGGTTATAATACCCAAATTATGGCCGAAATACCCATGGTTATAATACCCAAATTATGGCCGAAATACCCATGGTTATAATACCCAAATTATGGTTGAAATAACCATGGTTATAATACCCAAATTATGGCCGAAATAGCCATGGTTATAATACCCAAATTATGGCCGAACTAACCATGGCTATAACACCCAAATTATGGCCTAAATAACCATGGTTATAGTACCCAAATTATGCAGAAATAACCATGGTAATAATACCCAAATTGTGGCTGAAATACCCATGGTTATAATACCCAAATTATGGCCGAAATACCCATGGTTATAATACCCAAATTATGGTCGAAATAACCATGGTTATAATACCCAAATTATGGCCAAAATAACCATTGTTATCATACCCAAATTATGGCAGAAATAACCATGGTTATAATACCCAAATTATGGACGAAATAACCATGGTTATAATACCCAAATTATGGCCGAAATACCCATGGTTATAATACCCAAATTATGGCCGAAATAGCCATGGTTATAATACCCAAGTTATGCAGAAATACCCATGGTTATAATACCCAAATTATGGCCGAAATACCCATGGTTGTAATACCCAAATTATGGCCGAAATAACCATGGTTATAGTACCCAAATTATCCAGAAATAACCATGGTTATAATACCCAAATTATGGCAGAAATACCCATGGTTATAATACCCAAATTATGGCCGAAATACCCATGGTTATAATACCCAAATTATGGTTGAAATAACCAGGGTTATAATACCCAAATTATGGCCAAAATAACCATGGTTATCATACCCAAATTATGGCCGAAATAACCATGGTTATCATACCCAAATTATGGCCGAAATAACCATGGTTATAATACCCAAATTATGGACGAAATAACCATGGTTATATATACCCCAATTATGACCGAAATAACCATGGTTATAATACCGCAATTATGGCCGAAATACCCACGGTTATGATACCCAAATAACCATGGTTATAATACCCAAATTATGGCCAAAATAACCATTGTTATCATACCCAAATTATGGCCGAAATAACCATGGTTATAATACCCAAATTATGGCCGAAATAACCATGGTTATAATACCCAAATTATGGCCGAAATAGCCATGGTTATAATACCCAAATTATGGCCGAAATAACCATGGTTATAATACCCAAATTATGGCCAAAATAACCATTGTTATCATACCCATATTATGGCCGAAATAACCATGGTTATAATACCCAAATTTTGGACGAAATAACCATGGTTATATATACCCCAATTATGACCGAAATAACCATGGTTATAATACCGCAATTATGGCCGAAATACCCACGGTTATGATACCCAAATTATGGCCGAAATACCCATGGTTATAATACCCAAATAATGGCCAAAATAACCATGGTTATAATACCCAAATTATGGCCGAAATAACCATGGTTATAATACCCAAATTATGGCCGAAATAACCATGGTTATAATACCCAAATTATGGCCGAAATAACCATGGTTATAATACCCAAATTATGGCCGAAATAGCCATGGTTATAATACCCAAATTATGGCCGAAATAACCATGGTTATAATACCCAAATTATGGCCGAAATAACCATGGTTATAATACCCAAATTATGGCCAAAATAACCATGGTTATAGTACCCAAATTATGCAGAAATACCCATGGTTATAATACCCAAATTATGGCCGAAATACCCATGGTTATAATACCCAAATTATGGCCGAAATACCCATGGTTATAATACCCAAATTATGGTTGAAATAACCACGGTTATAATACCCAAATTATGGCCAAAATAACCATGGTTATCATACCCAAATTATGGCCGAAATACCAATGGTTATAATACCCAAATTATGGCCGAAATACCCATGGTTATAATACCCAAATTATGGCCAAAATAACCACGGTTATAATACCCAAATTATGGCCGAAATAACCATGGTTATAATACCCAAATTATGGCCGAAATAACCATGGTTATAATACCCAAATTATGGCCGAAATACCCATGTTTATAATGCCCAAATTATGGCCGAAATAACCATGGTTATAATATCCAAATTATGGCTGAAATAACCATGGTTATAGTACCCAAATTATGCAGAAATACCCATGGTTATAATACCCAAATTATGGCCGAAATACCCATGGTTATAATACCAAATTTATGGCCGAAATAACCAATGTTATAATACCCAAATTATGGTCGAAATAACCATGGTTATAATACCCAAATTATGGCCGAAATAGCCATGGCTATAATACCCAAATTATGGCCGAAATAACCATGGCTATAATACCCAAATTATGGCCTAAATAACCATGGTTATAGTTCCAAAATTATGCAGAAATAACCATGGTTATAATACCCAAATTGTGGCTGAAATACCCATGGTTATAATACCCAAATTATGGCCGAAATACCCATGGTTATAATACCCAAATTATGGTCAAAATAACCATGGTTATAATACCCAAATTATGGCCAAAATAACCATTGTTATCATACCCAAATTATGGCAGAAATAACCATGGTTATAATACCCAAATTATGGACGAAATAACCATGGTTATAATGCCCAAATTATGGCCGAAATACCCATGGTTATCATACCCAAATTATGGCCGAAATAGCCATGGTTATAATACCCAAGTTATGCAGAAATACCCATGGTTATAATACCCAAATTATGGCCGAAATACCCATGGTTGTTATACCCAAATTATGACCGAAATACCCACGGTTATGATACCCGAATTATGACCGAGATACCCATGGTTATAATACTCAAATTATGGCCGAAATAGCCATGGTTATAATACCCAAATTATGGCCGAAATACCCATGGTTATAATACCAAAATTATGGCCTAAATAGCCATGGTTATAATACCCAAATTATGGCCGAAATACCCATGGTTATAATACCCAAATTATGGCCAAAATAACCATTGTTATCATACCCAAATTATGGCCGAAATAACCATGGTTATAATACCCAAATTATGGCCAAAATAACCATTGTTATCATACCCAAATTATGGCCGAAATAACCATGGTTATAATACCCAAATTATGGACGAAATAACCATGGTTATATATACCCCAATTATGACCGAAATAACCATGGTTATAATACCGCAATTATGGCCGAAATACCCACGGTTATGATACCCAAATTATGGCCGAAATACCCATGGTTATAATACCCAAATAATGGCCAAAATAACCATGGTCATAATACCCAAATTATGGCCGAAATACCCATGGTTGTAATACCCAAATTATGGCCGAAATACCCACGGTTATGATACCCGAATTATGACCGAAATACCCATGGTTATAATACTCAAATTATGGCCGAAATAGCCATGGTTATAATACCCAAATTATGGCCGAAATACCCATGGTTATAATACCCAAATTATGGCCGAAATAGCCATGGTTATAATACCCAAATTATGGCCGATATACCCATGGTTATAATACCCAAATTATGGTCGAAATAACCATGGTTATAATACCCAAATTATGGCCAAAATAACCATTGTTATCATACCCAAATTATGGCCGAAATAACCATGGTTGTAATACCCAAATTATGGCCGAAATACCCACGGTTATGATACCCGAATTATGACCGAAATACCCATGGTTATAATACTCAAATTATGGCCGAAATAGCCATGGTTATAATACCCAAATTATGGCCGAAATACCCATGGTTATAATACCCAAATTATGGCCGAAATAGCCATGGTTATAATACGCAAATTATGGCCGATATACCCATGGTTATAATACCCAAATTATGGTCGAAATAACCATGGTTATAATACCCAAATTATGGCCAAAATAACCATTGTTATCATACCCAAATTATGGCCGAAATAACCATGGTTATAATACCCAAATTATGGACGAAATAACCATGGTTATATATACCCCAATTATGACCGAAATAACCATGGTTATAATACCGCAATTATGGCCGAAATACCCACGGTTATGATACCCAAATTATGGCCGAAATACCCATGGTTATAATACCCAAATAATGGCCAAAATAACCATGGTTATAATACCCAAATTATGGCCGAAATAACCATGGTTATAATACCCAAATTATGGCCGAAATAACCATGGTTATAATACGCAAATTATGGCCGAAATAGCCATGGTTATAATACCCAAATTATGGCCGAAATAACCATGGTTATAATACCCAAATTATGGCCGAAATAGCCATGGTTATAATACCCAAATTATGGCCAAAATAACCATGGTTATAGTACCCAAATTATGCAGAAATACCCATGGTTATAATACCCAAATTATGGCCGAAATACCCATGGTTATAATACCCAAATTATGGCCGAAATACCCATGGTTATAATACCCAAATTATGGTTGAAATAACCACGGTTATAATACCCAAATTATGGCCAAAATAACCATGGTTATCATACCCAAATTATGGCCGAAATAACCATGGTTATAATACCCAAATTATGGACGAAATAACCATGGTTATATATACCCCAATTATGGCCGAAATAACCATGGTTATAATACCCCAATTATGGCCGAAATACCCACGGTTACCCAAATTATGGCCGAAATACCCAGGGTTATAATACCCAAATTATGGCCGAAATACCCATGGTTATAATACCCAAATTATGGCAGAAATAGCCATGGTTATAATACCCAAATTATGGCCGAAATAGCCATTGTTAGAATACCCAAATTATGGCCAAAATAACCATGGTTATAATGCCCAAATTTTAGCCGAAATACCCATGGTTATAATACCCAAATTATGGCCGAAATAGCCATGGTTATAATACCCAAATTATGGACGAAATAACCATGGTTATATATACCCCAATTATGGCCGAAATAACCATGGTTATAATACCCCAATTATGGCCGAAATACCCACGGTTATGATACCCAAATTATGGCCGAAATACCCATGGTTATAATACCCAAATTATGGCCGAAATAACCATTGTTATAATACCCAAATTATGGCCGAAATAACCATGGTTATAATACCCAAACTATGGTAGAAATAACCATGGTTATAGTAACCAAATTATCGCTAAAATAACCATGGTTATCATACCCAAATTATAGCCGAAATAACCATGGTTATAATACCCAAATTATGGACGAAATAACCATGGTTATAATACCCCAATTATGGCCGAAATACGCACGGTTATGATACCCGAATTATGGCCGAAATACCCATGGTTATAATACCCAAATTATGACCGAAATAACCATGGTTATAATACCCAAATTATGGCCGAAATAACCATGGTTATAATACCCAAATTATGGCCGAAATACCCATGGTTATAATACCCAAATTATGGCCGAAATAGCCATGGTTATAATACCCAAATTATGGCCGAAATAGCCATTGTTAGAATACCCAAATTATGGCCAAAATAACCATGGTTATAATGCCCAAATTTTAGCTGAAATACCCATGGTTATAATACCCAAATTATGGCCGAAATACCCAGGGTTATAATACCCAAATTATGGCCGAAATACCCATGGTTATAATACCCAAATTATGGCCGAAATAACCATTGTTATAATACCCAAATTATGGCCGAAATACCCATGGTTATAATACCCAAATTATGGCCGAAATAACCATTGTTATAATACCCAAATTATGGCCGAAATACCCATGGTTGTAATACCCAAATTATGGCCGAAATACCCACGGTTATGATACCCGAATTATGACCGAAATACCCATGGTTATAATACTCAAATTATGGCCGAAATAGCCATGGTTATAATACCCAAATTATGGCCGAAATACCCATGGTTATAATACCCAAATTATGGCCGAAATAGCCATGGTTATAATACCCAAATTATGGCCGATATACCCATGGTTATAATACCCAAATTATGGTCGAAATAACCATGGTTATAATACCCAAATTATGGCCAAAATAACCATTGTTATCATACCCAAATTATGGCCGAAATAACCATGGTTGTAATACCCAAATTATGGCCGAAATACCCACGGTTATGATACCCGAATTATAACCGAAATACCCATGGTTATAATACTCAAATTATGGCCGAAATAGCCATGGTTATAATACCCAAATTATGGCCGAAATACCCATGGTTATAATACCCAAATTATGGCCGAAATAGCCATGGTTATAATACGCAAATTATGGCCGATATACCCATGGTTATAATACCCAAATTATGGTCGAAATAACCATGGTTATAATACCCAAATAATGGCCAAAATAACCATGGTTATAATACCCAAATTATGGCCGAAATAACCATGGTTATAATACCCAAATTATGGCCGAAATAACCATGGTTATAATACGCAAATTATGGCCGAGATACCCATGGTTATAACACCCAAATTATGGCCGAAATACCCATGGTTTTAATACCCAAATTATGGCCGAAATACCCATGGTTATAATACCCAAATTATGGCCAAAATAACCATGGATATAAAGCCCAAATTATGGCCGAAATAGCCATGGTTATAATACCCAAATTATGGCCGAAATAGCCATGGTTATAATACCCAAATTATGGCCGAAATACCCACGGTTATGATACCCGAATTATGACCGAAATACCCATGGCTATAATACTTAAATTATGGCCGAAATGGCCATGGTTATAATACCCAAATTATGGCCGAAATACCCATGGTTATAATACCCAAATTATGGCCGAAATAGCCGTGGTTATAATACCCAAATTATGGCCGAAATACCCATGGTTATAATACCCAAATTATGGTCGAAATAACCATGGTTATAATACCCAAATTATGGCCAAAATAACCATTGTTATCATACCCAAATTATGACCGAAATAACCATGGTTATAATACCCAAATTATGGACGAAATAACCATGGTTATATATACCCCAATTATGACCGAAATAACCATGGTTATAATACCGCAATTATGGCCGAAATACCCACGGTTATGATACCCAAATTATGGCCGAAATACCCATGGTTATAATACCCAAATAATGGCCAAAATAACCATGGTTATAATACCCAAATTATGGCCGAAATAACCATGGTTATAATACCCAAATTATGGCCGAAATAACCATGGTTATAATACCCAAATTATGGCCGAAATAGCCATGGTTATAATACCCAAATTATGGCCGAAATAACCATGGTTATAATACCCAAATTATGGCCGAAATACCCATGGTTATAATACCAAAATTATGGCCGAAATACCCATGGTTATAATACCCAAATTATGGCCAAAATACCCATGGTTATAATACCCAAATTATGGCCAAAATAACCATTGTTATCATACCCAAATTATGGCCGAAATAACCATGGTTATAATACCCAAATTATGGCCAAAATAACCATTGTTATCATACCCAAATTATGGCCGAAATAACCATGGTTATAATACCCAAATTATGGACGAAATAACCATGGTTATATATACCCCAATTATGACCGAAATAACCATGGTTATAATACCGCAATTATGGCCGAAATACCCACGGTTATGATACCCAAATTATGGCCGAAATACCCATGGTTATAATACCCAAATAATGGCCAAAATAACCATGGTCATAATACCCAAATTATGGCCGAAATACCCATGGTTGTAATACCCAAATTATGGCCGAAATACCCACGGTTATGATACCCGAATTATGACCGAAATACCCATGGTTATAATACTCAAATTATGGCCGAAATAGCCATGGTTATAATACCCAAATTATGGCCGAAATACCCATGGTTATAATACCCAAATTATGGCCGAAATAGCCATGGTTATAATACCCAAATTATGGCCGATATACCCATGGTTATAATACCCAAATTATGGTCGAAATAACCATGGTTATAATACCCAAATTATGGCCAAAATAACCATTGTTATCATACCCAAATTATGGCCGAAATAACCATGGTTGTAATACCCAAATTATGGCCGAAATACCCACGGTTATGATACCCGAATTATGACCGAAATACCCATGGTTATAATACTCAAATTATGGCCGAAATAGCCATGGTTATAATACCCAAATTATGGCCGAAATACCCATGGTTATAATACCCAAATTATGACCGAAATAGCCATGGTTATAATACGCAAATTATGGCCGATATACCCATGGTTATAATACCCAAATTATGGTCGAAATAACCATGGTTATAATACCCAAATTATGGCCAAAATAACCATTGTTATCATACCCAAATTATGGCCGAAATAACCATGGTTATAATACCCAAATTATGGACGAAATAACCATGGTTATATATACCCCAATTATGACCGAAATAACCATGGTTATAATACCGCAATTATGGCCGAAATACCCACGGTTATGATACCCAAATTATGGCCGAAATACCCATGGTTATAATACCCAAATAATGGCCAAAATAACCATGGTTATAATACCCAAATTATGGCCGAAATAACCATGGTTATAATACCCAAATTATGGCCGAAATAACCATGGTTATAATACGCAAATTATGGCCGAAATAGCCATGGTTATAATACCCAAATTATGGCCGAAATAACCATGGTTATAATACCCAAATTATGGCCGAAATAGCCATGGTTATAATACCCAAATTATGGCCAAAATAACCATGGTTATAGTACCCAAATTATGCAGAAATACCCATGGTTATAATACCCAAATTATGGCCGAAATACCCATGGTTATAATACCCAAATTATGGCCGAAATACCCATGGTTATAATACCCAAATTATGGTTGAAATAACCACGGTTATAATACCCAAATTATGGCCAAAATAACCATGGTTATCATACCCAAATTATGGCCGAAATAACCATGGTTATAATACCCAAATTATGGACGAAATAACCATGGTTATATATACCCCAATTATGGCCGAAATAACCATGGTTATAATACCCCAATTATGGCCGAAATACCCACGGTTACCCAAATTATGGCCGAAATACCCAGGGTTATAATACCCAAATTATGGCCGAAATACCCATGGTTATAATACCCAAATTATGGCAGAAATAGCCATGGTTATAATACCCAAATTATGGCCGAAATAGCCATTGTTAGAATACCCAAATTATGGCCAAAATAACCATGGTTATAATGCCCAAATTTTAGCCGAAATACCCATGGTTATAATACCCAAATTATGGCCGAAATAGCCATGGTTATAATACCCAAATTATGGACGAAATAACCATGGTTATATATACCCCAATTATGGCCGAAATAACCATGGTTATAATACCCCAATTATGGCCGAAATACCCACGGTTATGATACCCAAATTATGGCCGAAATACCCATGGTTATAATACCCAAATTATGGCCGAAATAACCATTGTTATAATACCCAAATTATGGCCGAAATAACCATGGTTATAATACCCAAACTATGGTAGAAATAACCATGGTTATAGTAACCAAATTATCGCTAAAATAACCATGGTTATCATACCCAAATTATAGCCGAAATAACCATGGTTATAATACCCAAATTATGGACGAAATAACCATGGTTATATATACCCCAATTATGGCCGAAACAACCATGGTTATAATACCCCAATTATGGCCGAAATACGCACGGTTATGATACCCGAATTATGGCCGAAATACCCATGGTTATAATACCCAAATTATGACCGAAATAACCATGGTTATAATACCCAAATTATGGCCGAAATAACCATGGTTATAATACCCAAATTATGGCCGAAATACCCATGGTTATAATACCCAAATTATGGCCGAAATAGCCATGGTTATAATACCCAAATTATGGCCGAAATAGCCATTGTTAGAATACCCAAATTATGGCCAAAATAACCATGGTTATAATGCCCAAATTTTAGCTGAAATACCCATGGTTATAATACCCAAATTATGGCCGAAATACCCAGGGTTATAATACCCAAATTATGGCCGAAATACCCATGGTTATAATACCCAAATTATGGCCGAAATAACCATTGTTATAATACCCAAATTATGGCCGAAATACCCATGGTTATAATACCCAAATAATGGCCAAAATAACCATGGTCATAATACCCAAATTATGGCCGAAATACCCATGGTTGTAATACCCAAATTATGGCCGAAATACCCACGGTTATGATACCCGAATTATGACCGAAATACCCATGGTTATAATACTCAAATTATGGCCGAAATAGCCATGGTTATAATACCCAAATTATGGCCGAAATACCCATGGTTATAATACCCAAATTATGGCCGAAATAGCCATGGTTATAATACCCAAATTATGGCCGATATACCCATGGTTATAATACCCAAATTATGGTCGAAATAACCATGGTTATAATACCCAAATTATGGCCAAAATAACCATTGTTATCATACCCAAATTATGGCCGAAATAACCATGGTTGTAATACCCAAATTATGGCCGAAATACCCACGGTTATGATACCCGAATTATAACCGAAATACCCATGGTTATAATACTCAAATTATGGCCGAAATAGCCATGGTTATAATACCCAAATTATGGCCGAAATACCCATGGTTATAATACCCAAATTATGGCCGAAATAGCCATGGTTATAATACGCAAATTATGGCCGATATACCCATGGTTATAATACCCAAATTATGGTCGAAATAACCATGGTTATAATACCCAAATAATGGCCAAAATAACCATGGTTATAATACCCAAATTATGGCCGAAATAACCATGGTTATAATACCCAAATTATGGCCGAAATAACCATGGTTATAATACGCAAATTATGGCCGAGATACCCATGGTTATAACACCCAAATTATGGCCGAAATACCCATGGTTTTAATACCCAAATTATGGCCGAAATACCCATGGTTATAATACCCAAATTATGGCCAAAATAACCATGGTTATAAAGCCCAAATTATGGCCGAAATAGCCATGGTTATAATACCCAAATTATGGCCGAAATAGCCATGGTTATAATACCCAAATTATGGCCGAAATACCCACGGTTATGATACCCGAATTATGACCGAAATACCCATGGCTATAATACTTAAATTATGGCCGAAATGGCCATGGTTATAATACCCAAATTATGGCCGAAATACCCATGGTTATAATACCCAAATTATGGCCGAAATAGCCGTGGTTATAATACCCAAATTATGGCCGAAATACCCATGGTTATAATACCCAAATTATGGTCGAAATAACCATGGTTATAATACCCAAATTATGGCCAAAATAACCATTGTTATCATACCCAAATTATGACCGAAATAACCATGGTTATAATACCCAAATTATGGACGAAATAACCATGGTTATATATACCCCAATTATGACCGAAATAACCATGGTTATAATACCGCAATTATGGCCGAAATACCCACGGTTATGATACCCAAATTATGGCCGAAATACCCATGGTTATAATACCCAAATAATGGCCAAAATAACCATGGTTATAATACCCAAATTATGGCCGAAATAACCATGGTTATAATACCCAAATTATGGCCGAAATAACCATGGTTATAATACCCAAATTATGGCCGAAATAGCCATGGTTATAATACCCAAATTATGGCCGAAATAACCATGGTTATAATACCCAAATTATGGCCGAAATAGCCATGGTTATAATACCCAAATTATGGCCAAAATAACCATGGTTACAGTACCCAAATTATGCAGAAATACCCATGGTTATAATACCCAAATTATGGCCGAAATACCCATGGTTATAATACCCAAATTATGGCCGAAATACCCATGGTTATAATACCCAAATTATGGTTGAAATAACCACGGTTATAATACCCAAATTATGGCCAAAATAACCATGGTTATCATACCCAAATTATGGCCGAAATACCAATGGTTATAATACCCAAATTATGGCCGAAATACCCATGGTTATAATACCCAAATTATGGCCAAAATAACCACGGTTATAATACCCAAATTATGGCCGAAATAACCATGGTTATAATACCCAAATTATGGCCGAAATAACCATGGTTATAATACCCAAATTATGGCCGAAATAGCCATGGTTATAATACCCAAATTATGGCCGAAATAACCATGGCTATAATACCCAAATTGTGGCCTAAATAACCATGGTTATAGTACCCAAATTATGCAGAAATAACCATGGTTATAATACCCAAATTGTGGCTGAAATACCCATGGTTATAATACCCAAATTATGGCCGAAATACCCATGGTTATAATACCCAAATTATGGTCGAAATAACCATGGTTATAATACCCAAATTATGGCCAAAATACCCATGGTTATAATAACAAAATTATGGCCGAAATAGTCATGGTTATAATACCCAAATTATGGCCGAAATACCCATGGTTATAATAACAAAATTATGGCCGAAATAGCCATGGTTATAATACCCAAATTATGGCCGAAATACCCATGGTTATAATACCCAAATTATGGTCGAAATAACCATGGTTATAATACCCAAATTATGGCCAAAATAACCATTGTTATCATACCCAAATTATGGCCGAAATAACCATGGTTATAATACCCAAATTATGGACGAAATAACCATGGTTATATATACCCCAATTATGACCGAAATAACCATGGTTATAATACCGCAATTATGGCCGAAATACCCACGGTTATGATACCCAAATTATGGCCGAAATACCCATGGTTATAATACCCAAATAATGGCCAAAATAACCATGGTTATAATACCCAAATTATGGCCGAAATAACCATGGTTATAATACCCAAATTATGGCCGAAATAACCATGGTTATAATACCCAAATTATGGCCGAAATAACCATGGTTATAATACCCAAATTATGGCCGAAATAGCCATGCTTATAATACCCAAATTATGGCCAAAATAACCATGGTTATAGTACCCAAATTATCCAGAAATACCCATGGTTATAATACCCAAATTATGGCCGAAATACCCATGGTTATAATACCCAAATTATGGCCGAAATACCCATGGTTATAATACCCAAATTATGGTGGAAATAACCACATTTATAATACCCAAATTATGGCCAAAATAACCATGGTTATCATACCCAAATTATGGCCGAAATAACTATGGTTATAATACCCAAATTATGAACGAAATAACCATGGTTATATATACCCCAATTATGGCCGAAATAACCATGGTTATAATACCCAAATTATGGTCGAAATACCCATGGTTATAATACCCAAATTATGGTCGAAATAACCATGGTTATAATACCCAAATTATGGCCAAAATAACCATTGTTATCATACCCAAATTATGGCCGAAATAACCATGGTTATAATACCCAAATTATGGACAAAATAACCATGGTTATATATACCCCAATTATGGCCAAAATAACCATGGTTATCATACCCAAATTATGGCCGAAATAACCATGGTTATCATACCCAAATTATGGCCGAAATAACCATGGTTATAATACCCAAATTATGGACGAAATAACCATGGTTATATATACCCCAATTATGACCGAAATAACCATGGTTATAATACCGCAATTATGGCCGAAATACCCACGGTTATGATACCCAAATAACCATGGTTATAATACCCAAATTATGGCCGAAATAACCATGGTTATAATACCCAAATTATGGACGAAATAACCATGGTTATATATACCCCAATTATGACCGAAATAACCATGGTTATAATACCGCAATTATGGCCGAAATACCCACGGTTATGATACCAAAATTATGGCCGAAATACCCATGGTTATAATACCCAAATAATGGCCAAAATAACCATAGTTATAATACCCAAATTATGGCCGAAATAACCATGGTTATAATACCCAAATTATGGCCGAAATAACCATGGTTATAATACCCAAATTATGGCCGAAATAACCATTGTTATAATACCCAAATTATGGCCGAAATAGCCATGGTTATAATACCCAAATTATGGCCAAAATAACCATGGTTATAGTACCCAAATTATCCAGAAATACCCATGGTTATAATACCCAAATTATGGCCGAAATACCCATGGTTATAATACCCAAATTATGGCCGAAATACCCATGGTTATAATACCCAAATTATGGTTGAAATAACCATGGTTATAATACCCAAATTATGGCCGAAATAGCCATGGTTATAATACCCAAATTATGGCCGAAATAACCATGGCTATAACACCCAAATTATGGCCTAAATAACCATGGTTATAGTACCCAAATTATGCAGAAATAACCATGGTAATAATACCCAAATTGTGGCTGAAATACCCATGGTTATAATACCCAAATTATGGCCGAAATACCCATGGTTATAATACCCAAATTATGGTCGAAATAACCATGGTTATAATACCCAAATTATGGCCAAAATAACCATTGTTATCATACCCAAATTATGGCAGAAATAACCATGGTTATAATACCCAAATTATGGACGAAATAACCATGGTTATAATACCCAAATTATGGCCGAAATACCCATGGTTATAATACCCAAATTATGGCCGAAATAGCCATGGTTATAATACCCAAGTTATGCAGAAATACCCATGGTTATAATACCCAAATTATGGCCGAAATACCCATGGTTGTAATACCCAAATTATGGCCGAAATAACCATGGTTATAGTACCCAAATTATCCAGAAATAACCATGGTTATAATACCCAAATTATGGCCGAAATACCCATGGTTATAATACCCAAATTATGGCCGAAATACCCATGGTTATAATACCCAAATTATGGTTGAAATAACCACGGTTATAATACCCAAATTATGGCCAAAATAACCATGGTTATCATACCCAAATTATGGCCGAAATAACCATGGTTATCATACCCAAATTATGGCCGAAATAACCATGGTTATAATACCCAAATTATGGACGAAATAACCATGGTTATATATACCCCAATTATGACCGAAATAACCATGGTTATAATACCGCAATTATGGCCGAAATACCCACGGTTATGATACCCAAATAACCATGGTTATAATACCCAAATTATGGCCAAAATAACCATTGTTATCATACCCAAATTATGGCCGAAATAACCATGGTTATAATACCCAAATTATGGCCGAAATAACCATGGTTATAATACCCAAATTATGGCCGAAATAGCCATGGTTATAATACCCAAATTATGGCCGAAATAACCATGGTTATAATACCCAAATTATGGCCAAAATAACCATTGTTATCATACCCATATTATGGCCGAAATAACCATGGTTATAATACCCAAATTTTGGACGAAATAACCATGGTTATATATACCCCAATTATGACCGAAATAACCATGGTTATAATACCGCAATTATGGCCGAAATACCCACGGTTATGATACCCAAATTATGGCCGAAATACCCATGGTTATAATACCCAAATAATGGCCAAAATAACCATGGTTATAATACCCAAATTATGGCCGAAATAACCATGGTTATAATACCCAAATTATGGCCGAAATAACCATGGTTATAATACCCAAATTATGGCCGAAATAACCATGGTTATAATACCCAAATTATGGCCGAAATAGCCATGGTTATAATACCCAAATTATGGCCGAAATAACCATGGTTATAATACCCAAATTATGGCCGAAATAACCATGGTTATAATACCCAAATTATGGCCAAAATAACCATGGTTATAGTACCCAAATTATGCAGAAATACCCATGGTTATAATACCCAAATTATGGCCGAAATACCCATGGTTATAATACCCAAATTATGGCCGAAATACCCATGGTTATAATACCCAAATTATGGTTGAAATAACCACGGTTATAATACCCAAATTATGGCCAAAATAACCATGGTTATCATACCCAAATTATGGCCGAAATACCAATGGTTATAATACCCAAATTATGGCCGAAATACCCATGGTTATAATACCCAAATTATGGCCAAAATAACCACGGTTATAATACCCAAATTATGGCCGAAATAACCATGGTTATAATACCCAAATTATGGCCGAAATAACCATGGTTATAATACCCAAATTATGGCCGAAATACCCATGTTTATAATGCCCAAATTATGGCCGAAATAACCATGGTTATAATATCCAAATTATGGCTGAAATAACCATGGTTATAGTACCCAAATTATGCAGAAATACCCATGGTTATAATACCCAAATTATGGCCGAAATACCCATGGTTATAATACCAAATTTATGGCCGAAATAACCAATGTTATAATACCCAAATTATGGTCGAAATAACCATGGTTATAATACCCAAATTATGGCCGAAATAGCCATGGCTATAATACCCAAATTATGGCCGAAATAACCATGGCTATAATACCCAAATTATGGCCTAAATAACCATGGTTATAGTTCCCAAATTATGCAGAAATAACCATGGTTATAATACCCAAATTGTGGCTGAAATACCCATGGTTATAATACCCAAATTATGGCCGAAATACCCATGGTTATAATACCCAAATTATGGTCAAAATAACCATGGTTATAATACCCAAATTATGGCCAAAATAACCATTGTTATCATACCCAAATTATGGCAGAAATAACCATGGTTATAATACCCAAATTATGGACGAAATAACCATGGTTATAATGCCCAAATTATGGCCGAAATACCCATGGTTATCATACCCAAATTATGGCCGAAATAGCCATGGTTATAATACCCAAGTTATGCAGAAATACCCATGGTTATAATACCCAAATTATGGCCGAAATACCCATGGTTGTTATACCCAAATTATGACCGAAATACCCACGGTTATGATACCCGAATTATGACCGAGATACCCATGGTTATAATACTCAAATTATGGCCGAAATAGCCATGGTTATAATACCCAAATTATGGCCGAAATACCCATGGTTATAATACCAAAATTATGGCCTAAATAGCCATGGTTATAATACCCAAATTATGGCCGAAATACCCATGGTTATAATACCCAAATTATGGCCAAAATAACCATTGTTATCATACCCAAATTATGGCCGAAATAACCATGGTTATAATACCCAAATTATGGCCAAAATAACCATTGTTATCATACCCAAATTATGGCCGAAATAACCATGGTTATAATACCCAAATTATGGACGAAATAACCATGGTTATATATACCCCAATTATGACCGAAATAACCATGGTTATAATACCGCAATTATGGCCGAAATACCCACGGTTATGATACCCAAATTATGGCCGAAATACCCATGGTTATAATACCCAAATAATGGCCAAAATAACCATGGTCATAATACCCAAATTATGGCCGAAATACCCATGGTTGTAATACCCAAATTATGGCCGAAATACCCACGGTTATGATACCCGAATTATGACCGAAATACCCATGGTTATAATACTCAAATTATGGCCGAAATAGCCATGGTTATAATACCCAAATTATGGCCGAAATACCCATGGTTATAATACCCAAATTATGGCCGAAATAGCCATGGTTATAATACCCAAATTATGGCCGATATACCCATGGTTATAATACCCAAATTATGGTCGAAATAACCATGGTTATAATACCCAAATTATGGCCAAAATAACCATTGTTATCATACCCAAATTATGGCCGAAATAACCATGGTTGTAATACCCAAATTATGGCCGAAATAACCATGGTTATATATACCCCAATTATGACCGAAATAACCATGGTTATAATACCGCAATTATGGCCGAAATACCCACGGTTATGATACCCAAATTATGGCCGAAATACCCATGGTTATAATACCCAAATAATGGCCAAAATAACCATGGTTATAATACCCAAATTATGGACGAAATAACCATGGTTATATATACCCCAATTATGACCGAAATAACCATGGTTATAATACCGCAATTATGGCCGAAATACCCACGGTTATGATACCCAAATTATGGCCGAAATACCCATGGTTATAATACCCAAATAATGGCCAAAATAACCATGGTTATAATACCCAAATTATGGCCGAAATAACCATGGTTATAATACCCAAATTATGGCCGAAATAACCATGGTTATAATACGCAAATTATGGCCGAAATAGCCATGGTTATAATACCCAAATTATGGCCGAAATAACCATGGTTATAATACCCAAATTATGGCCGAAATAGCCATGGTTATAATACCCAAATTATGGCCAAAATAACCATGGTTATAGTACCCAAATTATGCAGAAATACCCATGGTTATAATACCCAAATTATGGCCGAAATACCCATGGTTATAATACCCAAATTATGGCCGAAATACCCATGGTTATAATACCCAAATTATGGTTGAAATAACCACGGTTATAATACCCAAATTATGGCCAAAATAACCATGGTTATCATACCCAAATTATGGCCGAAATAACCATGGTTATAATACCCAAATTATGGACGAAATAACCATGGTTATATATACCCCAATTATGGCCGAAATAACCATGGTTATAATACCCCAATTATGGCCGAAATACCCACGGTTACCCAAATTATGGCCGAAATACCCAGGGTTATAATACCCAAATTATGGCCGAAATACCCATGGTTATAATACCCAAATTATGGCAGAAATAGCCATGGTTATAATACCCAAATTATGGCCGAAATAGCCATTGTTAGAATACCCAAATTATGGCCAAAATAACCATGGTTATAATGCCCAAATTTTAGCCGAAATACCCATGGTTATAATACCCAAATTATGGCCGAAATAGCCATGGTTATAATACCCAAATTATGGACGAAATAACCATGGTTATATATACCCCAATTATGGCCGAAATAACCATGGTTATAATACCCCAATTATGGCCGAAATACCCACGGTTATGATACCCAAATTATGGCCGAAATACCCATGGTTATAATACCCAAATTATGGCCGAAATAACCATTGTTATAATACCCAAATTATGGCCGAAATAACCATGGTTATAATACCCAAACTATGGTAGAAATAACCATGGTTATAGTAACCAAATTATCGCTAAAATAACCATGGTTATCATACCCAAATTATAGCCGAAATAACCATGGTTATAATACCCAAATTATGGACGAAATAACCATGGTTATACTACCCCAATTATGGCCGAAATACGCACGGTTATGATACCCGAATTATGGCCGAAATACCCATGGTTATAATACCCAAATTATGACCGAAATAACCATGGTTATAATACCCAAATTATGGCCGAAATAACCATGGTTATAATACCCAAATTATGGCCGAAATACCCATGGTTATAATACCCAAATTATGGCCGAAATAGCCATGGTTATAATACCCAAATTATGGCCGAAATATCCATTGTTAGAATACCCAAATTATGGCCAAAATAACCATGGTTATAATGCCCAAATTTTAGCTGAAATACCCATGGTTATAATACCCAAATTATGGCCGAAATACCCAGGGTTATAATACCCAAATTATGGCCGAAATACCCATGGTTATAATACCCAAATTATGGCCGAAATAACCATTGTTATAATACCCAAATTATGGCCGAAATACCCATGGTTATAATACCCAAATTATGGCCGAAATAACCATTGTTATAATACCCAAATTATGGCCGAAATACCCATGGTTGTAATACCCAAATTATGGCCGAAATACCCACGGTTATGATACCCGAATTATGACCGAAATACCCATGGTTATAATACTCAAATTATGGCCGAAATAGCCATGGTTATAATACCCAAATTATGGCCGAAATACCCATGGTTATAATACCCAAATTATGGCCGAAATAGCCATGGTTATAATACCCAAATTATGGCCGATATACCCATGGTTATAATACCCAAATTATGGTCGAAATAACCATGGTTATAATACCCAAATTATGGCCAAAATAACCATTGTTATCATACCCAAATTATGGCCGAAATAACCATGGTTGTAATACCCAAATTATGGCCGAAATACCCACGGTTATGATACCCGAATTATAACCGAAATACCCATGGTTATAATACTCAAATTATGGCCGAAATAGCCATGGTTATAATACCCAAATTATGGCCGAAATACCCATGGTTATAATACCCAAATTATGGCCGAAATAGCCATGGTTATAATACGCAAATTATGGCCGATATACCCATGGTTATAATACCCAAATTATGGTCGAAATAACCATGGTTATAATACCCAAATAATGGCCAAAATAACCATGGTTATAATACCCAAATTATGGCCGAAATAACCATGGTTATAATACCCAAATTATGGCCGAAATAACCATGGTTATAATACGCAAATTATGGCCGAGATACCCATGGTTATAACACCCAAATTATGGCCGAAATACCCATGGTTTTAATACCCAAATTATGGCCGAAATACCCATGGTTATAATACCCAAATTATGGCCAAAATAACCATGGTTATAAAGCCCAAATTATGGCCGAAATAGCCATGGTTATAATACCCAAATTATGGCCGAAATAGCCATGGTTATAATACCCAAATTATGGCCGAAATACCCACGGTTATGATACCCGAATTATGATCGAAATACCCATGGCTATAATACTTAAATTATGGCCGAAATGGCCATGGTTATAATACCCAAATTATGGCCGAAATACCCATGGTTATAATACCCAAATTATGGCCGAAATAGCCGTGGTTATAATACCCAAATTATGGCCGAAATACCCATGGTTATAATACCCAAATTATGGTCGAAATAACCATGGTTATAATACCCAAATTATGGCCAAAATAACCATTGTTATCATACCCAAATTATGACCGAAATAACCATGGTTATAATACCCAAATTATGGACGAAATAACCATGGTTATATATACCCCAATTATGACCGAAATAACCATGGTTATAATACCGCAATTATGGCCGAAATACCCACGGTTATGATACCCAAATTATGGCCGAAATACCCATGGTTATAATACCCAAATAATGGCCAAAATAACCATGGTTATAATACCCAAATTATGGCCGAAATAACCATGGTTATAATACCCAAATTATGGCCGAAATAACCATGGTTATAATACCCAAATTATGGCCGAAATAGCCATGGTTATAATACCCAAATTATGGCCGAAATAACCATGGTTATAATACCCAAATTATGGCCGAAATACCCATGGTTATAATACCAAAATTATGGCCGAAATACCCATGGTTATAATACCCAAATTATGGCCAAAATACCCATGGTTATAATACCCAAATTATGGCCAAAATAACCATTGTTATCATACCCAAATTATGGCCGAAATAACCATGGTTATAATACCCAAATTATGGCCAAAATAACCATTGTTATCATACCCAAATTATGGCCGAAATAACCATGGTTATAATACCCAAATTATGGACGAAATAACCATGGTTATATATACCCCAATTATGACCGAAATAACCATGGTTATAATACCGCAATTATGGCCGAAATACCCACGGTTATGATACCCAAATTATGGCCGAAATACCCATGGTTATAATACCCAAATAATGGCCAAAATAACCATGGTCATAATACCCAAATTATGGCCGAAATACCCATGGTTGTAATACCCAAATTATGGCCGAAATACCCACGGTTATGATACCCGAATTATGACCGAAATACCCATGGTTATAATACTCAAATTATGGCCGAAATAGCCATGGTTATAATACCCAAATTATGGCCGAAATACCCATGGTTATAATACCCAAATTATGGCCGAAATAGCCATGGTTATAATACCCAAATTATGGCCGATATACCCATGGTTATAATACCCAAATTATGGTCGAAATAACCATGGTTATAATACCCAAATTATGGCCAAAATAACCATTGTTATCATACCCAAATTATGGCCGAAATAACCATGGTTGTAATACCCAAATTATGGCCGAAATACCCACGGTTATGATACCCGAATTATGACCGAAATACCCATGGTTATAATACTCAAATTATGGCCGAAATAGCCATGGTTATAATACCCAAATTATGGCCGAAATACCCATGGTTATAATACCCAAATTATGGCCGAAATAGCCATGGTTATAATACGCAAATTATGGCCGATATACCCATGGTTATAATACCCAAATTATGGTCGAAATAACCATGGTTATAATACCCAAATTATGGGCAAAATAACCATTGTTATCATACCCAAATTATGGCCGAAATAACCATGGTTATAATACCCAAATTATGGACGAAATAACCATGGTTATATATACCCCAATTATGACCGAAATAACCATGGTTATAATACCGCAATTATGGCCGAAATACCCACGGTTATGATACCCAAATTATGGCCGAAATACCCATGGTTATAATACCCAAATAATGGCCAAAATAACCATGGTTATAATACCCAAATTATGGCCGAAATAACCATGGTTATAATACCCAAATTATGGCCGAAATAACCATGGTTATAATACGCAAATTATGGCCGAAATAGCCATGGTTATAATACCCAAATTATGGCCGAAATAACCGTGGTTATAATACCCAAATTATGGCCGAAATAGCCATGGTTATAATACCCAAATTATGGCCAAAATAACCATGGTTATAGTACCCAAATTATGCAGAAATACCCATGGTTATAATACCCAAATTATGGCCGAAATACCCATGGTTATAATACCCAAATTATGGCCGAAATACCCATGGTTATAATACCCAAATTATGGTTGAAATAACCACGGTTATAATACCCAAATTATGGCCAAAATAACCATGGTTATCATACCCAAATTATGGCCAAAATAACCATGGTTATAATACCCAAATAATGGCCAAAATAACCATGGTTATAATACCCAAATTATGGCCGAAATAACCATGGTTATAATACCCAAATTATGGCCGAAATAACCATGGTTATAATACGCAAATTATGGCCGAGATACCCATGGTTATAACACCCAAATTATGGCCGAAATACCCATGGTTTTAATACCCAAATTATGGCCGAAATACCCATGGTTATAATACCCAAATTATGGCCAAAATAACCATGGTTATAAAGCCCAAATTATGGCCGAAATAGCCATGGTTATAATACCCAAATTATGGCCGAAATAGCCATGGTTATAATACCCAAATTATGGCCGAAATACCCACGGTTATGATACCCGAATTATGATCGAAATACCCATGGCTATAATACTTAAATTATGGCCGAAATGGCCATGGTTATAATACCCAAATTATGGCCGAAATACCCATGGTTATAATACCCAAATTATGGCCGAAATAGCCGTGGTTATAATACCCAAATTATGGCCGAAATACCCATGGTTATAATACCCAAATTATGGTCGAAATAACCATGGTTATAATACCCAAATTATGGCCAAAATAACCATTGTTATCATACCCAAATTATGACCGAAATAACCATGGTTATAATACCCAAATTATGGACGAAATAACCATGGTTATATATACCCCAATTATGACCGAAATAACCATGGTTATAATACCGCAATTATGGCCGAAATACCCACGGTTATGATACCCAAATTATGGCCGAAATACCCATGGTTATAATACCCAAATAATGGCCAAAATAACCATGGTTATAATACCCAAATTATGGCCGAAATAACCATGGTTATAATACCCAAATTATGGCCGAAATAACCATGGTTATAATACCCAAATTATGGCCGAAATAGCCATGGTTATAATACCCAAATTATGGCCGAAATAACCATGGTTATAATACCCAAATTATGGCCGAAATACCCATGGTTATAATACCAAAATTATGGCCGAAATACCCATGGTTATAATACCCAAATTATGGCCAAAATACCCATGGTTATAATACCCAAATTATGGCCAAAATAACCATTGTTATCATACCCAAATTATGGCCGAAATAACCATGGTTATAATACCCAAATTATGGCCAAAATAACCATTGTTATCATACCCAAATTATGGCCGAAATAACCATGGTTATAATACCCAAATTATGGACGAAATAACCATGGTTATATATACCCCAATTATGACCGAAATAACCATGGTTATAATACCGCAATTATGGCCGAAATACCCACGGTTATGATACCCAAATTATGGCCGAAATACCCATGGTTATAATACCCAAATAATGGCCAAAATAACCATGGTCATAATACCCAAATTATGGCCGAAATACCCATGGTTGTAATACCCAAATTATGGCCGAAATACCCACGGTTATGATACCCGAATTATGACCGAAATACCCATGGTTATAATACTCAAATTATGGCCGAAATAGCCATGGTTATAATACCCAAATTATGGCCGAAATACCCATGGTTATAATACCCAAATTATGGCCGAAATAGCCATGGTTATAATACCCAAATTATGGCCGATATACCCATGGTTATAATACCCAAATTATGGTCGAAATAACCATGGTTATAATACCCAAATTATGGCCAAAATAACCATTGTTATCATACCCAAATTATGGCCGAAATAACCATGGTTGTAATACCCAAATTATGGCCGAAATACCCACGGTTATGATACCCGAATTATGACCGAAATACCCATGGTTATAATACTCAAATTATGGCCGAAATAGCCATGGTTATAATACCCAAATTATGGCCGAAATACCCATGGTTATAATACCCAAATTATGGCCGAAATAGCCATGGTTATAATACGCAAATTATGGCCGATATACCCATGGTTATAATACCCAAATTATGGTCGAAATAACCATGGTTATAATACCCAAATTATGGGCAAAATAACCATTGTTATCATACCCAAATTATGGCCGAAATAACCATGGTTATAATACCCAAATTATGGACGAAATAACCATGGTTATATATACCCCAATTATGACCGAAATAACCATGGTTATAATACCGCAATTATGGCCGAAATACCCACGGTTATGATACCCAAATTATGGCCGAAATACCCATGGTTATAATACCCAAATAATGGCCAAAATAACCATGGTTATAATACCCAAATTATGGCCGAAATAACCATGGTTATAATACCCAAATTATGGCCGAAATAACCATGGTTATAATACGCAAATTATGGCCGAAATAGCCATGGTTATAATACCCAAATTATGGCCGAAATAACCGTGGTTATAATACCCAAATTATGGCCGAAATAGCCATGGTTATAATACCCAAATTATGGCCAAAATAACCATGGTTATAGTACCCAAATTATGCAGAAATACCCATGGTTATAATACCCAAATTATGGCCGAAATACCCATGGTTATAATACCCAAATTATGGCCGAAATACCCATGGTTATAATACCCAAATTATGGTTGAAATAACCACGGTTATAATACCCAAATTATGGCCAAAATAACCATGGTTATCATACCCAAATTATGGACGAAATAACCATGGTTATATATACCCCAATTATGGCCGAAATAACCATGGTTATAATACCCAAATTATGGTTGAAATAACCACGGTTATAATACCCAAATTATGGCCAAAATAACCATGGTTATAATACCCAAATTATGGACGAAATAACCATGGTTATATATACCCCAATTATGGCCGAAATAACCATGGTTATAATACCCCAATTATGGCCGAAATACCCACGGTTACCCAAATTATGGCCGAAATACCAAGGGTTATAATACCCAAATTATGGCCAAAATACCCATGGTTATAATACCCAAATTATGGCAGAAATAGCCATGGTTATAATACCCAAATTATGGCCGAAATAGCCATTGTTAGAATACCCAAATTATGGCCAAAATAACCATGGTTATAATGCCCAAATTTTAGCCGAAATACCCATGGTTATAATACCCAAATTATGGCCGAAATAGCCATGGTTATAATACCCAAATTATGGACGAAATAACCATGGTTATATATACCCCAATTATGGCCGAAATAACCATGGTTATAATACCCCAATTATGGCCGAAATACCCACGGTTATGATACCCCAATTATGGCCGAAATAACCATGGTTATAATACCCAAATTATGGTTGAAATAACCACGGTTATAATACCCAAATTATGGCCAAAATAACCATGGTTATAATACCCAAATTATGGACGAAATAACCATGGTTATATATACCCCAATTATGGCCGAAATAACCATGGTTATAATACCCCAATTATGGCCGAAATACCCACGGTTACCCAAATTATGGCCGAAATACCCAGGGTTATAATACCCAAATTATGGCCGAAATACCCATGGTTATAATACCCAAATTATGGCAGAAATAGCCATGGTTATAATACCCAAATTATGGCCGAAATAGCCATTGTTAGAATACCCAAATTATGGCCAAAATAACCATGGTTATAATGCCCAAATTTTAGCCGAAATACCCATGGTTATAATACCCAAATTATGGCCGAAATAGCCATGGTTATAATACCCAAATTATGGACGAAATAACCATGGTTATATATACCCCAATTATGGCCGAAATAACCATGGTTATAATACCCCAATTATGGCCGAAATACCCACGGTTATGATACCCAAATTATGGCCGAAATACCCATGGTTATAATACCCAAATTATGGCCGAAATAACCATTGTTATAATACCCAAATTATGGCCGAAATAACCATGGTTATAATACCCAAACTATGGTAGAAATAACCATGGTTATAGTAACCAAATTATCGCTAAAATAACCATGGTTATCATACCCAAATTATAGCCGAAATAACCATGGTTATAATACCCAAATTATGGACGAAATAACCATGGTTATATATACCCCAATTATGGCCGAAACAACCATGGTTATAATACCCCAATTATGGCCGAAATACGCACGGTTATGATACCCGAATTATGGCCGAAATACCCATGGTTATAATACCCAAATTATGACCGAAATAACCATGGTTATAATACCCAAATTATGGCCGAAATAACCATGGTTATAATACCCAAATTATGGCCGAAATACCCATGGTTATAATACCCAAATTATGGCCGAAATAGCCATGGTTATAATACCCAAATTATGGCCGAAATAGCCATTGTTAGAATACCCAAATTATGGCCAAAATAACCATCGTTATAATGCCCAAATTTTAGCTGAAATACCCATGGTTATAATACCCAAATTATGGCCGAAATACCCAGGGTTATAATACCCAAATTATGGCCGAAATACCCATGGTTATAATACCCAAATTATGGCCGAAATAACCATTGTTATAATACCCAAATTATGGCCGAAATACCCATGGTTATAATACCCAAATAATGGCCAAAATAACCATGGTCATAATACCCAAATTATGGCCGAAATACCCATGGTTGTAATACCCAAATTATGGCCGAAATACCCACGGTTATGATACCCGAATTATGACCGAAATACCCATGGTTATAATACTCAAATTATGGCCGAAATAGCCATGGTTATAATACCCAAATTATGGCCGAAATACCCATGGTTATAATACCCAAATTATGGCCGAAATAGCCATGGTTATAATACCCAAATTATGGCCGATATACCCATGGTTATAATACCCAAATTATGGTCGAAATAACCATGGTTATAATACCCAAATTATGGCCAAAATAACCATTGTTATCATACCCAAATTATGGCCGAAATAACCATGGTTGTAATACCCAAATTATGGCCGAAATACCCACGGTTATGATACCCGAATTATAACCGAAATACCCATGGTTATAATACTCAAATTATGGCCGAAATAGCCATGGTTATAATACCCAAATTATGGCCGAAATACCCATGGTTATAATACCCAAATTATGGCCGAAATAGCCATGGTTATAATACGCAAATTATGGCCGATATACCCATGGTTATAATACCCAAATTATGGTCGAAATAACCATGGTTATAATACCCAAATAATGGCCAAAATAACCATGGTTATAATACCCAAATTATGGCCGAAATAACCATGGTTATAATACCCAAATTATGGCCGAAATAACCATGGTTATAATACGCAAATTATGGCCGAGATACCCATGGTTATAACACCCAAATTATGGCCGAAATACCCATGGTTTTAATACCCAAATTATGGCCGAAATACCCATGGTTATAATACCCAAATTATGGCCAAAATAACCATGGTTATAAAGCCCAAATTATGGCCGAAATAGCCATGGTTATAATACCCAAATTATGGCCGAAATAGCCATGGTTATAATACCCAAATTATGGCCGAAATACCCACGGTTATGATACCCGAATTATGACCGAAATACCCATGGCTATAATACTTAAATTATGGCCGAAATGGCCATGGTTATAATACCCAAATTATGGCCGAAATACCCATGGTTATAATACCCAAATTATGGCCGAAATAGCCGTGGTTATAATACCCAAATTATGGCCGAAATACCCATGGTTATAATACCCAAATTATGGTCGAAATAACCATGGTTATAATACCCAAATTATGGCCAAAATAACCATTGTTATCATACCCAAATTATGACCGAAATAACCATGGTTATAATACCCAAATTATGGACGAAATAACCATGGTTATATATACCCCAATTATGACCGAAATAACCATGGTTATAATACCGCAATTATGGCCGAAATACCCACGGTTATGATACCCAAATTATGGCCGAAATACCCATGGTTATAATACCCAAATAATGGCCAAAATAACCATGGTTATAATACCCAAATTATGGCCGAAATAACCATGGTTATAATACCCAAATTATGGCCGAAATAACCATGGTTATAATACCCAAATTATGGCCGAAATAGCCATGGTTATAATACCCAAATTATGGCCGAAATAACCATGGTTATAATACCCAAATTATGGCCGAAATAGCCATGGTTATAATACCCAAATTATGGCCAAAATAACCATGGTTACAGTACCCAAATTATGCAGAAATACCCATGGTTATAATACCCAAATTATGGCCGAAATACCCATGGTTATAATACCCAAATTATGGCCGAAATACCCATGGTTATAATACCCAAATTATGGTTGAAATAACCACGGTTATAATACCCAAATTATGGCCAAAATAACCATGGTTATCATACCCAAATTATGGCCGAAATACCAATGGTTATAATACCCAAATTATGGCCGAAATACCCATGGTTATAATACCCAAATTATGGCCAAAATAACCACGGTTATAATACCCAAATTATGGCCGAAATAACCATGGTTATAATACCCAAATTATGGCCGAAATAACCATGGTTATAATACCCAAATTATGGCCGAAATAGCCATGGTTATAATACCCAAATTATGGCCGAAATAACCATGGCTATAATACCCAAATTGTGGCCTAAATAACCATGGTTATAGTACCCAAATTATGCAGAAATAACCATGGTTATAATACCCAAATTGTGGCTGAAATACCCATGGTTATAATACCCAAATTATGGCCGAAATACCCATGGTTATAATACCCAAATTATGGTCGAAATAACCATGGTTATAATACCCAAATTATGGCCAAAATACCCATGGTTATAATAACAAAATTATGGCCGAAATAGTCATGGTTATAATACCCAAATTATGGCCGAAATACCCATGGTTATAATAACAAAATTATGGCCGAAATAGCCATGGTTATAATACCCAAATTATGGCCGAAATACCCATGGTTATAATACCCAAATTATGGTCGAAATAACCATGGTTATAATACCCAAATTATGGCCAAAATAACCATTGTTATCATACCCAAATTATGGCCGAAATAACCATGGTTATAATACCCAAATTATGGACGAAATAACCATGGTTATATATACCCCAATTATGACCGAAATAACCATGTTTATAATACCGCAATTATGGCCGAAATACCCACGGTTATGATACCCAAATTATGGCCGAAATACCCATGGTTATAATACCCAAATAATGGCCAAAATAACCATGGTTATAATACCCAAATTATGGCCGAAATAACCATGGTTATAATACCCAAATTATGGCCGAAATAACCATGGTTATAATACCCAAATTATGGCCGAAATAACCATGGTTATAATACCCAAATTATGGCCGAAATAGCCATGCTTATAATACCCAAATTATGGCCAAAATAACCATGGTTATAGTACCCAAATTATCCAGAAATACCCATGGTTATAATACCCAAATTATGGCCGAAATACCCATGGTTATAATACCCAAATTATGGCCGAAATACCCATGGTTATAATACCCAAATTATGGTGGAAATAACCACGGTTATAATACCCAAATTATGGCCAAAATAACCATGGTTATCATACCCAAATTATGGCCGAAATAACTATGGTTATAATACCCAAATTATGAACGAAATAACCATGGTTATATATACCCCAATTATGGCCGAAATAACCATGGTTATAATACCCAAATTATGGTCGAAATACCCATGGTTATAATACCCAAATTATGGTCGAAATAACCATGGTTATAATACCCAAATTATGGCCAAAATAACCATTGTTATCATACCCAAATTATGGCCGAAATAACCATGGTTATAATACCCAAATTATGGACAAAATAACCATGGTTATATATACCCCAATTATGGCCAAAATAACCATGGTTATCATACCCAAATTATGGCCGAAATAACCATGGTTATCATACCCAAATTATGGCCGAAATAACCATGGTTATAATACCCAAATTATGGACGAAATAACCATGGTTATATATACCCCAATTATGACCGAAATAACCATGGTTATAATACCGCAATTATGGCCGAAATACCCACGGTTATGATACCCAAATAACCATGGTTATAATACCCAAATTATGGCCGAAATAACCATGGTTATAATACCCAAATTATGGACGAAATAACCATGGTTATATATACCCCAATTATGACCGAAATAACCATGGTTATAATACCGCAATTATGGCCGAAATACCCACGGTTATGATACCAAAATTATGGCCGAAATACCCATGGTTATAATACCCAAATAATGGCCAAAATAACCATAGTTATAATACCCAAATTATGGCCGAAATAACCATGGTTATAATACCCAAATTATGGCCGAAATAACCATGGTTATAATACCCAAATTATGGCCGAAATAACCATTGTTATAATACCCAAATTATGGCCGAAATAGCCATGGTTATAATACCCAAATTATGGCCAAAATAACCATGGTTATAGTACCCAAATTATCCAGAAATACCCATGGTTATAATACCCAAATTATGGCCGAAATACCCATGGTTATAATACCCAAATTATGGCCGAAATACCCATGGTTATAATACCCAAATTATGGTTGAAATAACCATGGTTATAATACCCAAATTATGGCCGAAATAGCCATGGTTATAATACCCAAATTATGGCCGAAATAACCATGGCTATAACACCCAAATTATGGCCTAAATAACCATGGTTATAGTACCCAAATTATGCAGAAATAACCATGGTAATAATACCCAAATTGTGGCTGAAATACCCATGGTTATAATACCCAAATTATGGCCGAAATACCCATGGTTATAATACCCAAATTATGGTCGAAATAACCATGGTTATAATACCCAAATTATGGCCAAAATAACCATTGTTATCATACCCAAATTATGGCAGAAATAACCATGGTTATAATACCCAAATTATGGACGAAATAACCATGGTTATAATACCCAAATTATGGCCGAAATACCCATGGTTATAATACCCAAATTATGGCCGAAATAGCCATGGTTATAATACCCAAGTTATGCAGAAATACCCATGGTTATAATACCCAAATTATGGCCGAAATACCCATGGTTGTAATACCCAAATTATGGCCGAAATAACCATGGTTATAGTACCCAAATTATCCAGAAATAACCATGGTTATAATACCCAAATTATGGCCGAAATACCCATGGTTATAATACCCAAATTATGGCCGAAATACCCATGGTTATAATACCCAAATTATGGTTGAAATAACCACGGTTATAATACCCAAATTATGGCCAAAATAACCATGGTTATCATACCCAAATTATGGCCGAAATAACCATGGTTATCATACCCAAATTATGGCCGAAATAACCATGGTTATAATACCCAAATTATGGACGAAATAACCATGGTTATATATACCCCAATTATGACCGAAATAACCATGGTTATAATACCGCAATTATGGCCGAAATACCCACGGTTATGATACCCAAATAACCATGGTTATAATACCCAAATTATGGCCAAAATAACCATTGTTATCATACCCAAATTATGGCCGAAATAACCATGGTTATAATACCCAAATTATGGCCGAAATAACCATGGTTATAATACCCAAATTATGGCCGAAATAGCCATGGTTATAATACCCAAATTATGGCCGAAATAACCATGGTTATAATACCCAAATTATGGCCAAAATAACCATTGTTATCATACCCATATTATGGCCGAAATAACCATGGTTATAATACCCAAATTTTGGACGAAATAACCATGGTTATATATACCCCAATTATGACCGAAATAACCATGGTTATAATACCGCAATTATGGCCGAAATACCCACGGTTATGATACCCAAATTATGGCCGAAATACCCATGGTTATAATACCCAAATAATGGCCAAAATAACCATGGTTATAATACCCAAATTATGGCCGAAATAACCATGGTTATAATACCCAAATTATGGCCGAAATAACCATGGTTATAATACCCAAATTATGGCCGAAATAACCATGGTTATAATACCCAAATTATGGCCGAAATAGCCATGGTTATAATACCCAAATTATGGCCGAAATAACCATGGTTATAATACCCAAATTATGGCCGAAATAACCATGGTTATAATACCCAAATTATGGCCAAAATAACCATGGTTATAGTACCCAAATTATGCAGAAATACCCATGGTTATAATACCCAAATTATGGCCGAAATACCCATGGTTATAATACCCAAATTATGGCCGAAATACCCATGGTTATAATACCCAAATTATGGTTGAAATAACCACGGTTATAATACCCAAATTATGGCCAAAATAACCATGGTTATCATACCCAAATTATGGCCGAAATACCAATGGTTATAATACCCAAATTATGGCCGAAATACCCATGGTTATAATACCCAAATTATGGCCAAAATAACCACGGTTATAATACCCAAATTATGGCCGAAATAACCATGGTTATAATACCCAAATTATGGCCGAAATAACCATGGTTATAATACCCAAATTATGGCCGAAATACCCATGTTTATAATGCCCAAATTATGGCCGAAATAACCATGGTTATAATATCCAAATTATGGCTGAAATAACCATGGTTATAGTACCCAAATTATGCAGAAATACCCATGGTTATAATACCCAAATTATGGCCGAAATACCCATGGTTATAATACCAAATTTATGGCCGAAATAACCAATGTTATAATACCCAAATTATGGTCGAAATAACCATGGTTATAATACCCAAATTATGGCCGAAATAGCCATGGCTATAATACCCAAATTATGGCCGAAATAACCATGGCTATAATACCCAAATTATGGCCTAAATAACCATGGTTATAGTTCCCAAATTATGCAGAAATAACCATGGTTATAATACCCAAATTGTGGCTGAAATACCCATGGTTATAATACCCAAATTATGGCCGAAATACCCATGGTTATAATACCCAAATTATGGTCAAAATAACCATGGTTATAATACCCAAATTATGGCCAAAATAACCATTGTTATCATACCCAAATTATGGCAGAAATAACCATGGTTATAATACCCAAATTATGGACGAAATAACCATGGTTATAATGCCCAAATTATGGCCGAAATACCCATGGTTATCATACCCAAATTATGGCCGAAATAGCCATGGTTATAATACCCAAGTTATGCAGAAATACCCATGGTTATAATACCCAAATTATGGCCGAAATACCCATGGTTGTTATACCCAAATTATGACCGAAATACCCACGGTTATGATACCCGAATTATGACCGAGATACCCATGGTTATAATACTCAAATTATGGCCGAAATAGCCATGGTTATAATACCCAAATTATGGCCGAAATACCCATGGTTATAATACCAAAATTATGGCCTAAATAGCCATGGTTATAATACCCAAATTATGGCCGAAATACCCATGGTTATAATACCCAAATTATGGCCAAAATAACCATTGTTATCATACCCAAATTATGGCCGAAATAACCATGGTTATAATACCCAAATTATGGCCAAAATAACCATTGTTATCATACCCAAATTATGGCCGAAATAACCATGGTTATAATACCCAAATTATGGACGAAATAACCATGGTTATATATACCCCAATTATGACCGAAATAACCATGGTTATAATACCGCAATTATGGCCGAAATACCCACGGTTATGATACCCAAATTATGGCCGAAATACCCATGGTTATAATACCCAAATAATGGCCAAAATAACCATGGTCATAATACCCAAATTATGGCCGAAATACCCATGGTTGTAATACCCAAATTATGGCCGAAATACCCACGGTTATGATACCCGAATTATGACCGAAATACCCATGGTTATAATACTCAAATTATGGCCGAAATAGCCATGGTTATAATACCCAAATTATGGCCGAAATACCCATGGTTATAATACCCAAATTATGGCCGAAATAGCCATGGTTATAATACCCAAATTATGGCCGATATACCCATGGTTATAATACCCAAATTATGGTCGAAATAACCATGGTTATAATACCCAAATTATGGCCAAAATAACCATTGTTATCATACCCAAATTATGGCCGAAATAACCATGGTTGTAATACCCAAATTATGGCCGAAATACCCACGGTTATGATACCCGAATTATGACCGAAATACCCATGGTTATAATACTCAAATTATGGCCGAAATAGCCATGGTTATAATACCCAAATTATGGCCGAAATACCCATGGTTATAATACCCAAATTATGGCCGAAATAGCCATGGTTATAATACGCAAATTATGGCCGATATACCCATGGTTATAATACCCAAATTATGGTCGAAATAACCATGGTTATAATACCCAAATTATGGCCAAAATAACCATTGTTATCATACCCAAATTATGGCCGAAATAACCATGGTTATAATACCCAAATTATGGACGAAATAACCATGGTTATATATACCCCAATTATGACCGAAATAACCATGGTTATAATACCGCAATTATGGCCGAAATACCCACGGTTATGATACCCAAATTATGGCCGAAATACCCATGGTTATAATACCCAAATAATGGCCAAAATAACCATGGTTATAATACCCAAATTATGGCCGAAATAACCATGGTTATAATACCCAAATTATGGCCGAAATAACCATGGTTATAATACGCAAATTATGGCCGAAATAGCCATGGTTATAATACCCAAATTATGGCCGAAATAACCATGGTTATAATACCCAAATTATGGCCGAAATAGCCATGGTTATAATACCCAAATTATGGCCAAAATAACCATGGTTATAGTACCCAAATTATGCAGAAATACCCATGGTTATAATACCCAAATTATGGCCGAAATACCCATGGTTATAATACCCAAATTATGGCCGAAATACCCATGGTTATAATACCCAAATTATGGTTGAAATAACCACGGTTATAATACCCAAATTATGGCCAAAATAACCATGGTTATCATACCCAAATTATGGCCGAAATAACCATGGTTATAATACCCAAATTATGGACGAAATAACCATGGTTATATATACCCCAATTATGGCCGAAATAACCATGGTTATAATACCCCAATTATGGCCGAAATACCCACGGTTACCCAAATTATGGCCGAAATACCCAGGGTTATAATACCCAAATTATGGCCGAAATACCCATGGTTATAATACCCAAATTATGGCAGAAATAGCCATGGTTATAATACCCAAATTATGGCCGAAATAGCCATTGTTAGAATACCCAAATTATGGCCAAAATAACCATGGTTATAATGCCCAAATTTTAGCCGAAATACCCATGGTTATAATACCCAAATTATGGCCGAAATAGCCATGGTTATAATACCCAAATTATGGACGAAATAACCATGGTTATATATACCCCAATTATGGCCGAAATAACCATGGTTATAATACCCCAATTATGGCCGAAATACCCACGGTTATGATACCCAAATTATGGCCGAAATACCCATGGTTATAATACCCAAATTATGGCCGAAATAACCATTGTTATAATACCCAAATTATGGCCGAAATAACCATGGTTATAATACCCAAACTATGGTAGAAATAACCATGGTTATAGTAACCAAATTATCGCTAAAATAACCATGGTTATCATACCCAAATTATAGCCGAAATAACCATGGTTATAATACCCAAATTATGGACGAAATAACCATGGTTATATATACCCCAATTATGGCCGAAACAACCATGGTTATAATACCCCAATTATGGCCGAAATACGCACGGTTATGATACCCGAATTATGGCCGAAATACCCATGGTTATAATACCCAAATTATGACCGAAATAACCATGGTTATAATACCCAAATTATGGCCGAAATAACCATGGTTATAATACCCCAATTATGGCCGAAATACCCATTGTTATCATACCCGAATTATGGCCGAAATACCCACGGTTATGATACCCGAATTATGGCCGAAATACCCATGGTTATAATACCCAAATTATGGCCGAAATAACCATGGTTATAATACCCAAATTATGGCCGAAATAACCATGGTTATAATACCCAAATTATGGCCGAAATAGCCATGGTTATAATACCCAAATTATGGCCGAAATACCCATGGTTATAATACCCAAATTATGGCCGAAATACCCATGGTTATAATACCCAAATTATGGCCGAGATACCCATGGTTATAACACCCAAATTATGGCCGAATACCCATGGTTTTAATACCCAAATTATGGCCGAAATAGCCATTGTTATAATACCCAAATTATGGCCAAAATAACCATGGTTATAATGCCCAAATTATGGCCGAAATACCCATGGTTATCATACCCAAATTATGGCCGAAATAGCCATGGTTATAATACCCAAGTTATGCAGAAATACCCATGGTTATAATACCCAAATTATGGCCGAAATACCCATGGTTGTAATACCCAAATTATGGCCGAAATACCCACGGTTATGATACCCGAATTATGACCGAAATACCCATGGTTATAATACTCAAATTATGGCCGAAATAGCCATGGTTATAATACCCAAATTATGGCCGAAATACCCATGGTTATAATACCCAAATTATGGCCGAAATAGCCATGGTTATAATACCCAAATTATGGCCGATATACCCATGGTTATAATACCCAAATTATGGTCGAAATAACCATGGTTATAATACCCAAATTATGGCCAAAATAACCATTGTTATCATACCCAAATTATGGCCGAGATAACCATGGTTATAATACCCAAATTATAAACGAAATAACCATGGTTATATATACCCCAATTATGACCGAAATAACCATGGTTATAATACCGCAATTATGGCCATAATACCCACGGTTATGATACCCAAATTATGGCCGAAATACCCATGGTTATAATACCCAAATAATGGCCAAAATAACCATGGTTATAATACCCAAATTATGGCCGAAATAACCATGGTTATAATATTCAAATTATGGCCGAAATAACCATGGTTATAATACCCAAATTATGGCCGAAATAGCCATGGTTATAATACCCAAATTATGGCCGAAATAACCATGGTTATAATACCCAAATTATGGCCGAAATAGCCATGGTTATAATACCCAAATTATGGCCAAAATAACCATGGTTATAGTACCCAAATTATGCAGAAATACCCATTGTTAGAATACCCAAATTATGGCCAAAATAACCATGGTTATAATGCCGAAATTTTAGCCGAAATACCCATGGTTATAATACCCAAATTATGGCCGAAATACCCAGGGTTATAATACCCAAATTATGGCCGAAATACCCATGGTTATAATACCCAAATTATGGCAGAAATAGCCATGGTTATAATACCCAAATTATGGCCGAAATAGCCATTGTTAGAATACCCAAATTATGGCCAAAATAACCATGGTTATAATGCCCAAATTTTAGCCGAAATACCCATGGTTATAATACCCAAATTATGGCCGAAATAGCCATGGTTATAATACCCAAATTATGGCCGAAATAACCATGGTTATAATACCCAAATTATTGCCGAAATACCCATGGTTATAATACCCAAATTATGGCCGAAATAGCCATGGTTATAATACCCAAATTATGGCCGAAATAGCCATTGTTAGAATACCCAAATTATGGCCAAAATAACCATGGTTATAATGCCCAAATTTTAGCTGAAATACCCATGGTTATAATACCCAAATTATGGCCGAAATACCCAGGGTTATAATACCCAAATTATGGCCGAAATACCCATGGTTATAATACCCAAATTATGGCCGAAATAACCATTGTTACAATACCCAAATTATGGCCGAAATACCCATGGTTATAATACCCAAATAATGGCCAAAATAACCATGGTCATAATACCCAAATTATGGCCGAAATACCCATGGTTGTAATACCCAAATTATGGCCGAAATACCCACGGTTATGATACCCGAATTATGACCGAAATACCCATGGTTATAATACTCAAATTATGGCCGAAATAGCCATGGTTATAATACCCAAATTATGGCCGAAATACCCATGGTTATAATACCCAAATTATGGCCGAAATAGCCATGGTTATAATACCCAAATTATGGCCGATATACCCATGGTTATAATACCCAAATTATGGTCGAAATAACCATGGTTATAATACCCAAATTATGGCCAAAATAACCATTGTTATCATACCCAAATTATGGCCGAAATAACCATGGTTGTAATACCCAAATTATGGCCGAAATACCCACGGTTATGATACCCGAATTATGACCGAAATACCCATGGTTATAATACTCAAATTATGGCCGAAATAGCCATGGTTATAATACCCAAATTATGGCCGAAATACCCATGGTTATAATACCCAAATTATGGCCGAAATAGCCATGGTTATAATACGCAAATTATGGCCGATATACCCATGGTTATAATACCCAAATTATGGTCGAAATAACCATGGTTATAATACCCAAATTATGGCCAAAATAACCATTGTTATCATACCCAAATTATGGCCGAAATAACCATGGTTATAATACCCAAATTATGGACGAAATAACCATGGTTATATATACCCCAATTATGACCGAAATAACCATGGTTATAATACCGCAATTATGGCCGAAATACCCACGGTTATGATACCCAAATTATGGCCGAAATACCCATGGTTATAATACCCAAATAATGGCCAAAATAACCATGGTTATAAAACCCAAATTATGGCCGAAATAACCATGGTTATAATACCCAAATTATGGCCGAAATAACCATGGTTATAATACGCAAATTATGGCCGAAATAGCCATGGTGATAATACCCAAATTATGGCCGAAATAACCATGGTTATAATACCCAAATTATGGCCGAAATAGCCATGGTTATAATACCCAAATTATGGCCAAAATAACCATGGTTATAGTACCCAAATTATGCAGAAATACCCATGGTTATAATACCCAAATTATGGCCGAAATACCCATGGTTATAATACCCAAATTATGGCCGAAATACCCATGGTTATAATACCCAAATTATGGTTGAAATAACCACGGTTATAATACCCAAATTATGGCCAAAATAACCATGGTTATCATACCCAAATTATGGCCGAAATAACCATGGTTATAATACCCAAATTATGGACGAAATAACCATGGTTATATATACCCCAATTATGGCCGAAATAACCATGGTTATAATACCCCAATTATGGCCGAAATACCCACGGTTACCCAAATTATGGCCGAAATACCCAGGGTTATAATACCCAAATTATGGCCGAAATACCCATGGTTATAATACCCAAATTATGGCAGAAATAGCCATGGTTATAATACCCAAATTATGGCCGAAATAGCCATTGTTAGAATACCCAAATTATGGCCAAAATAACCATGGTTATAATGCCCAAATTTTAGCCGAAATACCCATGGTTATAATACCCAAATTATGGCCGAAATAGCCATGGTTATAATACCCAAATTATGGACGAAATAACCATGGTTATATATACCCCAATTATGGCCGAAATAACCATGGTTATAATACCCCAATTATGGCCGAAATACCCACGGTTATGATACCCAAATTATGGCCGAAATACCCATGGTTATAATACCCAAATTATGGCCGAAATAACCATTGTTATAATACCCAAATTATGGCCGAAATAACCATGGTTATAATACCCAAACTATGGTAGAAATAACCATGGTTATAGTAACCAAATTATCGCTAAAATAACCATGGTTATCATACCCAAATTATAGCCGAAATAACCATGGTTATAATACCCAAATTATGGACGAAATAACCATGGTTATATATACCCCAATTATGGCCGAAACAACCATGGTTATAATACCCCAATTATGGCCGAAATACGCACGGTTATGATACCCGAATTATGGCCGAAATACCCATGGTTATAATACCCAAATTATGACCGAAATAACCATGGTTATAATACCCAAATTATGGCCGAAATAACCATGGTTATAATACCCCAATTATGGCCGAAATACCCATTGTTATCATACCCGAATTATGGCCGAAATACCCACGGTTATGATACCCGAATTATGGCCGAAATACCCATGGTTATAATACCCAAATTATGGCCGAAATAACCATGGTTATAATACCCAAATTATGGCCGAAATAACCATGGTTATAATACCCAAATTATGGCCGAAATAGCCATGGTTATAATACCCAAATTATGGCCGAAATACCCATGGTTATAATACCCAAATTATGGCCGAAATACCCATGGTTATAATACCCAAATTATTGCCGAGATACCCATGGTTATAACACCCAAATTATGGCCGAAATACCCATGGTTTTAATACCCCAATTATGGCCGAAATTCCCATTGTTATAATACCCAAATTATGGCCAAAATAACCATGGTTATAATGCCCAAATTATGGCCGAAATACCCATGGTTATCATACCCAAATTATGGCCGAAATAACCATGGTTATAATACCCAAGTTATGCAGAAATACCCATGGTTATAATACCCAAATTATGGCCGAAATACCCATGGTTGTAATACCCAAATTATGGCCGAAATACCCACGGTTATGATACCCGAATTATGACCGAAATACCCATGGTTATAATACTCAAATTATGGCCGAAATAGCCATGGTTATAATACCCAAATTATGGCCGAAATACCCATGGTTATAATACCCAAATTATGGCCGAAATAGCCATGGTTATAATACCCAAATTATGGCCGATATACCCATGGTTATAATACCCAAATTATGGTCGAAATAACCATGGTTATAATACCCAAATTATGGCCAAAATAACCATTGTTATCATACCCAAATTATGGCCGAGATAACCATGGTTATAATACCCAAATTATAAACGAAATAACCATGGTTATATATACCCCAATTATGACCGAAATAACCATGGTTATAATACCGCAATTATGGCCGAAATACCCACGGTTATGATACCCAAATTATGGCCGAAATACCCATGGTTATAATACCCAAATAATGGCCAAAATAACCATGGTTATAATACCCAAATTATGGCCGAAATAACCATGGTTATAATATTCAAATTATGGCCGAAATAACCATGGTTATAATACCCAAATTATGGCCGAAATAGCCATGGTTATAATACCCAAATTATGGCCGAAATAACCATGGTTATAATACCCAAATTATGGCCGAAATAGCCATGGTTATAATACCCAAATTATGGCCAAAATAACCATGGTTATAGTACCCAAATTATGCAGAAATACCCATTGTTAGAATACCCAAATTATGGCCAAAATAACCATGGTTATAATGCCGAAATTTTAGCCGAAATACCCATGGTTATAATACCCAAATTATGGCCGAAATACCCAGGGTTATAATACCCAAATTATGGCCGAAATACCCATGGTTATAATACCCAAATTATGGCAGAAATAGCCATGGTTATAATACCCAAATTATGGCCGAAATAGCCATTGTTAGAATACCCAAATTATGGCCGAAATAGCCATGGTTATAATACCCAAATTATGGCCGAAATAACCATGGTTATAATACCCAAGTTATGCAGAAATACCCATGGTTATAATACCCAAATTATGGCCGAAATACCCATGGTTGTAATACCCAAATTATGGCCGAAATACCCACGGTTATGATACCCGAATTATGACCGAAATACCCATGGTTATAATACTCAAATTATGGCCGAAATAGCCATGGTTATAATACCCAAATTATGGCCGAAATACCCATGGTTATAATACCCAAATTATGGCCGAAATAGCCATGGTTATAATACCCAAATTATGGCCGATATACCCATGGTTATAATACCCAAATTATGGTCGAAATAACCATGGTTATAATACCCAAATTATGGCCAAAATAACCATTGTTATCATACCCAAATTATGGCCGAGATAACCATGGTTATAATACCCAAATTATAAACGAAATAACCATGGTTATATATACCCCAATTATGACCGAAATAACCATGGTTATAATACCGCAATTATGGCCGAAATACCCACGGTTATGATACCCAAATTATGGCCGAAATACCCATGGTTATAATACCCAAATAATGGCCAAAATAACCATGGTTATAATACCCAAATTATGGCCGAAATAACCATGGTTATAATATTCAAATTATGGCCGAAATAACCATGGTTATAATACCCAAATTATGGCCGAAATAGCCATGGTTATAATACCCAAATTATGGCCGAAATAACCATGGTTATAATACCCAAATTATGGCCGAAATAGCCATGGTTATAATACCCAAATTATGGCCAAAATAACCATGGTTATAGTACCCAAATTATGCAGAAATACCCATTGTTAGAATACCCAAATTATGGCCAAAATAACCATGGTTATAATGCCGAAATTTTAGCCGAAATACCCATGGTTATAATACCCAAATTATGGCCGAAATACCCAGGGTTATAATACCCAAATTATGGCCGAAATACCCATGGTTATAATACCCAAATTATGGCAGAAATAGCCATGGTTATAATACCCAAATTATGGCCGAAATAGCCATTGTTAGAATACCCAAATTATGGCCAAAATAACAATGGTTATAATGCCCAAATTTTAGCTGAAATACCCATGGTTATAATACCCAAATTATGGCCGAAATACCCAGGGTTATAATACCCAAATTATGGCCGAAATACCCATGGTTATAATACCCAAATTATGGCAGAAATAGCCATGGTTATAATACCCAAATTATGGCCGAAATAGCCATTGTTAGAATACCCAAATTATGGCCAAAATAACCATGGTTATAATGCCCAAATTTTAGCCGAAATACCCATGGTTATAATACCCAAATTATGGCCGAAATAGCCATGGTTATAATACCCAAATTATGGACGAAATAACCATGGTTATATATACCCCAATTATGGCCGAAATAACCATGGTTATAATACCCCAATTATGGCCGAAATACCCACGGTTATGATACCCAAATTATGGCCGAAATACCCATGGTTATAATACCCAAATTATGGCCGAAATAACCATTGTTATAATACCCAAATTATGGCCGAAATAACCATGGTTATAATACCCAAACTATGGTAGAAATAACCATGGTTATAGTAACCAAATTATCGCTAAAATAACCATGGTTATCATACCCAAATTATAGCCGAAATAACCATGGTTATAATACCCAAATTATGGACGAAATAACCATGGTTATATATACCCCAATTATGGCCGAAACAACCATGGTTATAATACCCCAATTATGGCCGAAATACGCACGGTTATGATACCCGAATTATGGCCGAAATACCCATGGTTATAATACCCAAATTATGACCGAAATAACCATGGTTATAATACCCAAATTATGGCCGAAATAACCATGGTTATAATACCCCAATTATGGCCGAAATACCCATTGTTATCATACCCGAATTATGGCCGAAATACCCACGGTTATGATACCCGAATTATGGCCGAAATACCCATGGTTATAATACCCAAATTATGGCCGAAATAACCATGGTTATAATACCCAAATTATGGCCGAAATAACCATGGTTATAATACCCAAATTATGGCCGAAATAGCCATGGTTATAATACCCAAATTATGGCCGAAATACCCATGGTTATAATACCCAAATTATGGCCGAAATACCCATGGTTATAATACCCAAATTATTGCCGAGATACCCATGGTTATAACACCCAAATTATGGCCGAAATACCCATGGTTTTAATACCCCAATTATGGCCGAAATTCCCATTGTTATAATACCCAAATTATGGCCAAAATAACCATGGTTATAATGCCCAAATTATGGCCGAAATACCCATGGTTATCATACCCAAATTATGGCCGAAATAACCATGGTTATAATACCCAAGTTATGCAGAAATACCCATGGTTATAATACCCAAATTATGGCCGAAATACCCATGGTTGTAATACCCAAATTATGGCCGAAATACCCACGGTTATGATACCCGAATTATGACCGAAATACCCATGGTTATAATACTCAAATTATGGCCGAAATAGCCATGGTTATAATACCCAAATTATGGCCGAAATACCCATGGTTATAATACCCAAATTATGGCCGAAATAGCCATGGTTATAATACCCAAATTATGGCCGATATACCCATGGTTATAATACCCAAATTATGGTCGAAATAACCATGGTTATAATACCCAAATTATGGCCAAAATAACCATTGTTATCATACCCAAATTATGGCCGAGATAACCATGGTTATAATACCCAAATTATAAACGAAATAACCATGGTTATATATACCCCAATTATGACCGAAATAACCATGGTTATAATACCGCAATTATGGCCGAAATACCCACGGTTATGATACCCAAATTATGGCCGAAATACCCATGGTTATAATACCCAAATAATGGCCAAAATAACCATGGTTATAATACCCAAATTATGGCCGAAATAACCATGGTTATAATATTCAAATTATGGCCGAAATAACCATGGTTATAATACCCAAATTATGGCCGAAATAGCCATGGTTATAATACCCAAATTATGGCCGAAATAACCATGGTTATAATACCCAAATTATGGCCGAAATAGCCATGGTTATAATACCCAAATTATGGCCAAAATAACCATGGTTATAGTACCCAAATTATGCAGAAATACCCATTGTTAGAATACCCAAATTATGGCCAAAATAACCATGGTTATAATGCCGAAATTTTAGCCGAAATACCCATGGTTATAATACCCAAATTATGGCCGAAATACCCAGGGTTATAATACCCAAATTATGGCCGAAATACCCATGGTTATAATACCCAAATTATGGCAGAAATAGCCATGGTTATAATACCCAAATTATGGCCGAAATAGCCATTGTTAGAATACCCAAATTATGGCCAAAATAACAATGGTTATAATGCCCAAATTTTAGCTGAAATACCCATGGTTATAATACCCAAATTATGGCCGAAATACCCAGGGTTATAATACCCAAATTATGGCCGAAATACCCATGGTTATAATACCCAAATTATGGCCGAAATAACCATTGTTATAATACCCAAATTATGGCCGAAATACCCATGGTTATAATACCCAAATTATGGCCGAAATAACCACGGTTATAATACCCAAATTATGGCCGAAATACCCATGGTTATGATACCCAAATTATGGCCGAAATAACCATGGTTATAATACCCAAATTATGGCCGAAATACCCATGGATGGCAGAACTAAATAACTCTCGCGTTATTGTCTTGGACAAGCTTGTTCCCTCTGACTGGTACACACTTATTACAATCCCTGGAAAAGAAAGCCAAGCATCTAATACGTACTTCCATATTTTGCCCAAGAACGGCATGTTACAAAAGACGTACCAACATCTTAAAGGTATTCCTCACCTTAATGTTTACCTGAAGGAGGAAATTCCTGAAGAATTCCACTACAAACGTAACAGACGTATAATGCCGATTTTAATTGTGGCAGATAATGGATGGGTTATTGCCAAAAACTTGTTACACCTGGAAATACATGGTAACCATGGTTACAGTAACAAGTATCCGGATATGCACCCTTTTTTCCTTGCCCAGGGTCCAGCATTCAAGGAAAACTTTATCTCAGAGCCATTTGAAAATGTTCATATTTACCCTCTAATGTGTCACATACTTGGAATTGAGCCTTCACCAAATAATGGCTCCCTACAAGCAGTCCAAAAGCTGCTCAAAATAGCACCGATGGTGAAATCAACACAGGATTTAACTGTTCTTGTAGTGGTTTGTGTTGTTTCATTTTTCGTGATCATGTTGATGAGTTATGGTATTGTATCATTCTGTGTCAAAAATCTCTGCAGAATGAGTCAGTATGGACATATTGTGACTTTATGATCTAGGAACAACAGACTGATAAGGTATTTTCAAATAGCGCTGCACAGTTCTGATTTCACAATAGCCTGACGACAGAAAGCCAAAGCTTTGGAAACGACTGCATATTAAGAAAATGTTTCGAAATTATCAAATATTTATTACTTTATTGCACTTAGTTTACATTCCCGTGCTTGTTTTGTTCGGCGAGTTAAAATTAGCCACAGGCTTCCCAAGCTCAAAATACGTGGTGTATGGGACAGCTTGTGTATATAGAGAATTGTATGGGAAAATCACCGATCGTAAAATGTGTCGCGTACTTGTCTCTTGAGTCGATTTTGAAGCCATTCTGATTTTTTTTAACGATCGGTGACTTTCCCAAACAATTCTCTATACACACAAGCTGTCCCATACACCACGTATTTTGAGCTTGGGTAGCCTGTGAATTGGCATGCATTTCCATGCGAGTGAAAGTAAGCATATTTGTAAAATGCCCCCAACTCTAATAAAGTCTAACGAAAGTTGCACAATCCAGCCGCTGAAATGGAGACCTGCCGGCGGTATGGTTTTCCACAGTTGCTAAAGATTCCTCAAAAAGCTGCTGTTGCTACAAAAATTAACTTTCTTTCCCCTGAAAAGGTATTTGCAACAGAAGTTGCTCTCATTTTTCAGTTGTTCAGAAATATTTACGTGTAACCTGGGTTACTAAATAATGGGCAAGGAATGGAAGGAATGTTGCATCTGAAAAGGAAATGGTTTAATGCAATTTGGCAAGTGTAGCTAGTCAGTAAAGCGAACAGAGGAATTCCTTTTACTTTTCTTTTACAACCAAAATATAATTCCAAATGGTGAAAACTTGATGCTCAAAAAGTGTACATCGGAACTTGAGATGCTATTAAACATCACGAACACCCTTGAAAACGGGGTCAGAATGTTTTTCTTTTCGTGGCTCATAATTGCTTTTAATGACAACTGAAAAAACTTTCCCTTGCAAATATTATGGGAACTGTATTAAAAGTTTAGGCTAAGAAAAGAAGACCTAAAAAATAGAGGAGTGTTGCTATTCACATACTTTTTAAAAAGTAACTGTATATTTATAAAATAACTATGATGACCCACGCGTCAGGATTGGTGGGTAGCCGTTCGTACTATAACACTATATTTGCGGTTGCGTTTTCTGTATGTTTATGTCGAGCGGTAATAGCGACAACAGCTTTTGATGAAATGTGCGAATCTCGAGTTAAGTCGACACTAAATGTCTTTAGAAGTATACCGAACGTCCATAACAGAATTTCTTTAACACCGCAAGTTTAAAGTGTATCATTACTCGCTTGCTAAATGCTCAACACTTGCATACAACAATTAATATGCCCTTTCTTGGCCTTTCTCTGTGCTGACCAAAAAAATAAGGGTTGCAGGAACAAAAAATGCTTTTACGTCTACAATTCACTCATGCTCATTCACAATTCACAAGTCTCTGCAGCCGCAGGTCAGCCGAGAATATCTTGTTGTTACTTGACTAGCCGCTGAGAACTTGACCGTCGTCGCTCCTCCCGGTAAAGTTCACGAACTTGGCTTGCTTCAGACTGTATTCCAACGATTTCATCTGTAAAAAGGGGGTTTATAGATGCGTTATTCAGGGTATTTGTAGCGGCATTGATAGAGGAACTCTTGCTGTGTGGATATTTTAATAAAAGTAACTTTAGGAACTGACAACAATGACACTGACAGAGGCCGAGGAAACATGATCATATGGCATGCCAGAGAAAATTCAGCCAATCAGAATACAGAATAGCCGTTGTATATTCGACGGTATTACACCCAACCTTCCTATCATGCGCTTAAAATAAAATAAATCGACTTTGATTTAACGAGGGTAGCACGTAACAGTACTGCGACTGACAATTGTGTGGCCCTCGGATTCCTGAACGAATTGGAACTTAGAAGGAACGTTGGTATTTGTGGAGAGAGGAAAACCGGAGAACACGGAGAAAAACCCGCGGAGCGAGGAAACACTAGTTTTTCTTTGACGGTTAAACAGATTTCCTCCTTGTTACTCACCCAAGGTGGCGCCAGGCCTGGTTACTAATGTACACGTGACGTAATATGCAAACAACGTCATCAGGTGGCAGAATGCAGCGCGGTATTTTCTTCTTGTCAAGGGATACAGCCAAGGATTAACAACCGTGTGTAGAGAGGCGAGGCGTATTGCTGTGAAGTCAATGAACTCGTCAAAGGACCAGCCACTTTGAATAAGCGTCACTCTTAGCTGGAAAATAGAAACCAAAGTACTAAGAATGCGCTTGCGATATGGATATCTAAATAAAAACAATGACGCGGGAATTAACAAGAAAAACAAAACTTTAACCGAGTTAATCCTACACACGGATGGATTTATATGAAGTCCAGTTTGCAGCTGTACCGCGTTCCAAATATTAGTGGTATGTCGTGCATTTTGGGAAGAGACCTAGGGGAACAAGCACCCCTTCTACACTCCCCTCCCCCCTATTTATGCCTTGTCGATTTAAGGACGAAGACACGATCCCACGTACCCCTCCATCCCTCCTGCCTTTCTCGGGCATGAGAAGGCACTTTGGGCAGGTCTATAGATTCCACAGTCATATAACAGTCAGCGCAGTCATACCACAGCGTCCATAGCCAGGTCGTAGTCGTTTCACCATCTTACTATGGTCGTGTGGCACACTCGTACACGTTTTTTTACTCCAATTTCGAACCGAGATTGCACTGTCTAACGTTGGAAATTTAAAAAATCAATTCAGTCTGGACAGATTTCTTCGACTGATTGGGTGACAGCGAGGTCACATGGCCTTTAGAGCCATTCAATTCAGTTGTACTCACCAAAAATAAACCCCAGCAACCAACAAATGTCACTGCAACAGCACCGCTTAACTTAACAAACTGAAGTTCGATTTTTCCAGAGTTGCAGTGATGATTTTCTATATTCCTTGTGTTTGACGCCTCCGCATCTTCACGAGGCTTGTTGATACTGTCTTGTCTTCGATTCGAAAGCCATTGCAATCGTGGCTAAATTACAAGACACAACTAGAATCATAGCACACGCTAACGAAGCCATAAAGATGTAAACCAATGCTTGGCCTTCAACAGTATCGGAACCCCATTCAAACAGACATAACGTCCCGGGAAAGTGGAGTACATTTCTACTGACACCGAACGCCGGAAGTAAACTTACAGTTAGCACAGAGCACCCGAAACCAATGGATGCAATCTTGACTTTTTCCTTGTCGTAAATTATATGTTTGTCGTAATAAAAAGGTTTATATAACGCTAGCAGGCGATCCACGCTCATTAAAACAACCAGTAATATAGATAACACAAATAAAAATGTTATAGAGGTGGCCTGGAAGTCGCAAGCCATGTAGTCTCCAATATAGACCCCGAAAAAATACTTTATCAGCGACTGTGGATACGCTAAGGGAAATACGAGCAGGTCCGTCCATGCTAAAAATAATATCAATACATTTGGTACGTTTCGTCTGTGCCGAATAATTCTGTATGTGACAATCAAAACAAGCAGGTTCCCAATAAAACCAATGAGACCAGTCAATAGAAGAGTTACGCCGCCAACAAGAAACTGATCGTCGCTGAATTCCTCCTGTCCAAATTCGCGCCCGTTCATAGTCCCAACGGAGCGCTAATTACCAACTGTTAGCGTTGCAAATCGGATTGTTTAATAAACTCTATCAATCGAGCTTTAGCATCGATCCACTCCTTCTCCAGCGCTATAGATTGGTGATATGTCCAAAATCCGCCAGAAGTGCGTAAAATACAGTAACGAATCGGGTAAATTTGATATCTCTTGATTAGAATTGATATTTCCAAAGAAGCGGTGCAAATCTCATCAAGGCATACTACAGAGCCCAATGCAGTGCCCAACAACTGGACGCTTAATGGGTTTCCACTCGACTATTGTACACTTAAATGGGTTCCACAAATATTCGCGTATTTGCTACTGCTAGAAAGAAAAGGAATACGGACGGAACAGAGCAGTCGTTAAATCTTCCGAGCTGCACAGTCACCCTGCTAAGGGTGTTGCTAGCTTGTAAACTTTTATTGGGCTTAGCGTAAATATAAACTGGTCACTGTTAGGAGTGACTTATTAGCCAATCAGCTGATAGCATTGAAGAGTATAGACGAAGGGAAATTATGAGTCACTTGTGGCAACAGGTGGCGTGCGCTTGCTGTTCATATTTTGCTGATAAATATCTCACGTCCGTTATGCATTCAAACCACCAAAGTAACAAATCGGAACGTGTAATGGAAAAATTAATCTGTGTGTAGCAAACAGTGAAGAACAGGACGGAGAAAATGAGTGGTCGCGCAGACATTTCAAACTATGTATTGCTTGGAAGGAAATTAGACTTTGTACATCTTATCGAACACGGTTTTACCTGTGATGTTTCAACCGTTTTAGAAATTTACATAGCATCGTTGCGTTCATGCATGCTTTAGTTATTTGTTTAGTTTCTGTACATATTTTGGTAACAAACCGCGAAAGAAATTGTTAATTTTGCGATTGAATGTATTTCTGGACACAAGTGTCTAATTTCCAGGAGTAAATGCGTTTCTCAAACATACCAAGGTACTTTCGGGTTCCAAAAAGATAGATTGTTTACAGGATTTTAATGACCGAAGATACAGTTCTTGATGATTTTAAAATGTAAAAATGAGCGAAGTGCTGGTTTTCAGCCTAAAGCTACATTGCCAGCTGTAATCTATTCCCAGTGAAATGCTCTCTTAACAAAGGCCCGAGAACTCGAGAGTGAATTACGGGACATGCGAGTCCTTGGCTCGGAGACGTAGAACAGCTAGATGAAACGAAAGGTTTCTACCAGCCTCCCCGACCCCATAAACCCGTAACTAAACTCCTCGATCCCAAAACTAAAGTTCCAAATGAGGCACGAAGCTAGGAAAAAGTTATAAGAAAGCCGGCGTTAAGCCAGCAAGAATGTTGCGTTTACGGAAAGTGTTCCAAAGATGTGATGAACCGCTTCCACTGAGTATGGCGAACCAAAATATTTGAAGAGGTGGATGCATTCATAACCGAGTAGGACAGTTACAGGTCTGCTTACCCTGTAAACACGGGAACTGATACCACTGTCACGGCTGCACTAATGTTTTTCCTTTGCCATCTTTCCAGATCAGAAATCTAACACCATCCTTAGGTGTGGACTCAGTCTATTAGGCGTTGATATGCGTTAGAAGCTCTGGCGGAATCGAGTTCTTTCATTCTGGCCTCTATCTGTTCCGAGTCAATTTTAAACTACTTGCAGGGGTAACCCAAATTGCCCAAATATCTCTGAAGCTCACATTGTTGGCAGAATTGAAAACATGCAGTCTTCACTGGACAGAAAGAAGTTTTAAATATAGCGGCGCAATGCTTTGGAACCAACTCCCAAATGAAGCAAAACTAGCGGAATCGATACATTCATTTAACAAATGTATCTAAACGTAATTGTGCCATGTCATGCCTCATGTGTTGATTTTCTACTTTTTTGTACTTAGTTTATAATATGAACTTAGTTTAGTGTTATAGTTGAATATTTGTAATTAATAATATACTTAGTTTGTAATATATACTTAGTTTATAGTAGTTGAATTTTTATGATCTACGATATTATTAATCTTATATTATTAGTTTTAGTCTCTTTTTATGTCTGTACAAACACGCCCTCCATGGAAACCAGCTGAGTGTTGTTGGGGCTAGCGTGTTTCTTTTAATTAAATAAAGTATACCTACCTACCTACCTACCTAGCTGATCGCCATATGCGGAGAACCGCGAAGGTGTCCTAAATGAAAATCCTGGAATTAGGAAGAAACTCTAAACGCCCAAATGTCCCAAGGTAAAGGAATGGTCCCTCTGAAGCGAGGAATAAAGCACATCGTGGTCACCCACAACACCGAGGCCGGCGGACAGAATCTCGAGCGCGAGATAACAGGCCACCAGTAACGACTGGGGTTAGGGTCAGGAACGACAATGGTCAAAGGACAGGACTGGTAGGCTAGGAACCGAAGCACTATCCCAACTAAAGCTGACGGTGGGAACATGTAGGCGTTTTCGCAATGGATGGTGTGAGAGAAACAATTCACTCCGGCGATGTCACTGGTCAGCCAGGGGGGTGAAATGTGTTAGGCGGTGGCCTTGAGCATCAAAAGGCGCGTTTGAACCCAGAGCCCCAATGCCTCTCGATTTCTTCCCAAACGCGGGGAGATAACATAACGTCACTGTTGGAGAGTGCTCTTGAAGGGGCATCCGCAAGGTTATCCTTAGAAGGAACATACACCAAGGACAGGGCGATATTAAATTGCAGAGTTGCTTCATAGATGGCTTGGATGACAGCGGGAGGTTATCCACATAGGCGTCTACTCTGGAAGCACCAGCACCAGTTACGAGGGTATTTTTGAGTGTTAACGCTTCCCTAAAGATTATTAGTTGGGTACTTTCCAAAGGCGACCAGCCTGAATTGTTCGCGTCAGAGTAAGTGGTTATGACGATATGCCTCTCGTCAAACCAGTGAAGGCAACCATGCCAATTGTCAAGAAATCTCCAATATTGGATTTCGCTCAATAGGTCGCCAAAGACTTTTTTATTGCGAAAACTTATTGACTCTGTGACCTACCGTGATTTTTTGTATGTGATTTTAAAATGTTCAGCACGCTGATTCAAATAGATAAGTTTGCGCTAAAACTGTATTTTTTATAATTAAATTTTTTAGAATATTGGCAGACAAGATACACAATTAAGAAAGCTTTTAAAGGGCCCTAGTCAGGGTGAAGCGTAATCTTATTGCATTGCTGTATGTTACATTGAATCCTGTCACCTTGCGGCTGTTAGTGGAGTGAAAATGTGGTCGCTAAATGTGAATTTTTGAGTTATTTTTTTCAAAAAAAAACCTCTTAGTCGGCGTACGGACGTATGTCGCTATTCAGTGGATGGATGGATGGGTGGACGAGCGATGTATTTCACACCAATCAGAATTAGGATACTATCGATCGATAACCAATGAAATTGCCGCTTGTATGTATCGTTTAATGCTGTATCAATATTGGTTTCGGATTCAAGGGACGGCCATCTTTATTTTCGTATAAACTTGGCCTTATTGGGCGGTGTTGGCATGATGTCTCTTTCCAGCACTCGGTGTTTATGTAGCTCTGGTGTACAACGTTGTGTGTGGGTTTTAAGCGGAAAACTGTTCGGAAATTTTCATGGTGGTGAAGAAGGTACCAGGATGTGAAATTTTACATGCTGTGAGCAGTCTGTTTCGGCGGCTTTGGGTTGAGGGATTGTTTTTTGATTGCGGTTAGTTGTGAATAAGAGCCATGTTGAATTTTAAAATGTTTCTGACTGAAGTAACGATAGCTTTAATTTTGGTTAAATTTGAAGTTGCGGATGTACGCAGCTTGCTATTTCTCGGAGATGAGTTGTTTGAAATCAGTAGAGCTGAGAGATCAGACATGATCAGAGATTTTGCTTCAAGACATAGTAGACGTCATAGAGCATTTAAGAATTTGAAGTTAGGGAGGCCACATACTCAAGAACGCAGGGTACAGTAATTCCGGAGAAACAGCTTTCATTGCAGACGCACCAGCTCTGGTAAATATTTCACGAACCGTTCGTAATTAAATATGCAAAATCTTTCACCAGGATTTTCGGCACAAATTTCGTAACCAGAGAACAATGTACTAACTGTACTACGTTTTAAAAACCCTTTGGAAAGATATGTTATTTCCATTTGATCCGTTTATTGTCTTTCGATAAAATACTTTGATGCGTGTTTAATAAATCACAAAATATGACGTTTGTGTTGAAAATCAGCGATGCAGAAAAACAAAGTATCATGTGTCAACATTTCGGACTAAAACAAAAGTATCATATTGCAAATAAACAAAAGTATCGTGTTACCGCTGTCAAGAATCACGTTTGGTGTTGCATTTTGCACTGTCCTTTGAGTCTCTGAGTTCATTTTCAGGTAGAAATAGCTTTGTTAATTAGAATTGGCATTTAGTCACAACAAGCGATAGGCGGGTATGTCTTCACAACATTGCAATGCCGTGTAGTAATGAGTAGTGTTAAAGAAGAGAGTTTGTGGTATGCAACCCTCAAATATTGCTGCAGACTTTGTGGCGGCAAGTGTAACCGCAAAGTAATCAAATTAGACTTTTAGGCGTCACACCCAAGTTAGTAACGTACATCAATCCAATCAGGTTTGGGGTTGCATCAAGAAACCAGTCAAATTGTCAATCTCGTCCCCAGAGCTCGCTCTTCGTGTTGCTGACCAGAAGAAAAGCGGGCTCTGGGGATAGGCTTAGCCACAAGTTGCTCGGCAACTTTTCGGCAACTTTGGGCTTTTTGAGGTTCTTTGAAGCCACTTTCTTCACGTTTTGAGCCACGTTGGTCAGTTTTCGATAGATATTTATTCAATTTATTCTAAAATACAATAATTATGTGTATATAACCATGTTTTGTTCATGTCATTCTGATAGACTATTTGTTGATCAAGTGAAATGGAAAGAACCTCTGATATTATCATTGGACTTTGACAAATAAAGTTTTGATAAGAAGCCATGTGCAAATTTTTAATCTTTAACACCCAAACAAGGTACGAAAAGCAGAAAAATTTTGGCAACTTTTTGGAAATTCAGCAACTTTTCGGCAACGTTTTGAAAAAAATAGCAACTTTTTGGCAACTTTTGGACACTTTTATCGGCAACTTTTTTGGGATTCATCGGCAACTTGTGGCTAAGCCTATCTGGAGACACGGAACACCCCGGAACACCAGAAATTTATTGGCATTTTATGGTATTTATGGTGTTCCAGGTGTTCCGTGGTGCTCCTGGTTTTAGCACATGCCCATTAAAACGGTCAAAAGTCCCCACTACGGGACGATAGCATCTGTCAAATCCCCCACCTATGCCCGCACTCCCCCCCCCCCCCCCCCCCCGCGGGATTTACATCGATAGGTGCATTAGGATCAACGCTTGGGTGGTTAAACCCGAAACGAGAAAAGTGGAGTCAGTGTTTTGGAGCCCTTTTTCTTCCCTGACTTGCGTAACTTATTTCACAACAATCAAGCAGTTCAGTTTGGGGAGACTTGTACATTTTAAAGATTACTGCCATTTTTATTGATTATGCCAACATTGATTCGATTATATTTTGTTATTACATTTACTGATTAATTTCATTAACTTTTGATCTCGTCAAAAGGTAATTATAACCTGCCTAATTACATAGGGCTTTCCCTTGTTGTCTCAACTGAGCTGCTATAAAGATGATAAAAAAACCGAGGGATACTCTGAACCGCACGGTTTCAATGCAATTGTTTAAAATCAAGACTCGTCTAAGGTTGTAAATCTAATGGTAATTCATATTCTTAAAAATTAACTAAAAATATAAAACTAGATATTGGTTAATACTGCTACATGATAGCTTTGTACAACACGAAACGTTTTGCAAACAAAAATGTGTTGTACGGCATTTCGTCCTGTGCTATCGTACAGCTTCACATTTCATTCACGAGTTCTTTTCCTGCGAAATTACGTGAAAAAAACGTTCCCACTACTCAATACCTAAAGTTGCGCACAAGGAATAAATATAATTATTACATGAGTATTGTCGTATTGAGACTTTTTCCTTACAAACGCCTCGATGAAAATCGTCTCCCTTTGGAGGGAACCAATCCTATTGGTCATGCGCCACAATGTTTTCGACCAACAAAAGCACCAAAATGTTTCAGCTCTTTTCAGGCGTGCTCACTCGCACGTTGCGCTCGCTCGTTCGCTCTATTTTTCTTCACAAATCGTGAATAAAAATCACACGCGCTCACTAACCATGATTTCTAAAGACATCTTCCATTCAGACATGCGTACGATGCGCACAATAATAAAAATTTATAAGCCACTGTGGCTATATGCCCGGCAGCCGGGCACGGTCTTAAATAGAATGAAATGCCCGGCAGTCGGAAATTAGATGTTAGACGTTAGTATTACAGGTTTCGTCCATACTATGGAATCGCAAAATGGGCATCCTATAGGATTGCTACCTTCTCGACACAAAATTTTGGCTTATAATTTGCCTATTTAAAACCGTAGCCGACTGCCGTACAGCGTAAAAAGTAAGTTAAAAGTCCTAATAAAAAACCTCGTGCTACAACTACGAGCTACGTTTTTCTAGTTTTAAACTTTGTTTGAATGTAAAAAACTACAACATACATTACAAAAAATATGTGAAACGAAAACGAACCACAGAGTTAATTTCCCGTGTTTCCTCACACACGCAGCGGGACATCGGCTGCCACCTTTGTTTGACTGTGTTCAGCCAATAGGAATTAGAGCGAAATTAACTTTGATCTATAATTCTAATACACTGCCTTCTTAAAACACCACCTTACAAAAGTCTCAATGCTCACCACGCCAGCTCATAGCCACCTGGACGAAAACTGTTTACAAATACGCCCTTTTCCCTCAATGTCAAAACGAGACTAAATGTGTTTTACGTTGTTTTACCTGCATGTTCATTTTCATGCAAAGCAAACTCAGTTTCATATAAACGATTTCGCTCTGAGACAAGTTTTGAAACAGGGGGAGAAGGAACTCGGATATGGCCTATTAAATTCCTAAAAACGCCACTGGGCCACAAGATCTGCCGCGTACGAAGAACGACCGCTTCTCTTTTTGCATAATCAGAGATAGCACGTCAGACTACGTCAAAACTACGTCATGTACCTGCCTATAAACTATGCGAGCGGAATGGAGTCTTTTTGTTAGGTCCTTATGCTGTTATCATACGGTTCAGCCAGCTCGTCTTCCGTGATAAAATTACTTTCGTCATCTTCTTGTTCCAGGCGGCTCATTGGTTTGTTTCTTGCCATCAGAGTATAGTAGCGATACTTCATTACACGGTGCTTGTACACAAAGAACCCAGCCACAGCCAAAAGAGCGAGAATGACAACAACTCCCACGCCAATCAAGGCCATATTGACTTTGTTTGATTCCTTCACCACATAGTCAACAGTTACATTGCCGGGGAGTTGGACCGCAGTTGGTGTCACGCAATCTTCATCTGAAGTTGTTGGAACCTCAGTATCTTCACCAGTCCCCCAGCAAGGCACAGATCGCAGGTAGGTTATATTGCGAGTGCCGTTGATGCATTCGCCCAAAATCTTCGTCACGTCACTCGGTTGGCAGACTGGGCATGCGTACAACGACTTCCACACGAAGTAGTATTGACAGCCACCACGCATGATGTCCGTGTACCTGTTTTCGCGGCCTGGGTTACCAACTCCCGCTTTGGTATCACATCTAAGGTCCAATATAGTGTTGTACCGAGAGTATTTTCCTTTCAAATAAAACACAAAAAGGCACATGAAACCAAACGTTACCGGGCTAGTCTTCTCAAATTTTGGGAAATGGCTACAATTTTGGGCAGAACTGTTGAGACAGTTAACCAAATTTGCAGTAAATGGGGTACCAAACTCGTGTCTTAAACCCCTTCCCCCTTTCAATGATGTCAACGTTACGTTACAAAACCGGGTGAATTGCATGCTCCACGAAGGAACATCGAGCAGGGGGTAGGGGGGATGTAGTTCTACCTGCTGGTAATTCGCGAAAAATGTATTTTAGTTTGTCTCAAGGTGATGACTAAAAGGGATCGCCGAGAGGGACGTTTCTAACCATGAACAGATTGAGTTGTTTTACACGAAGCGTGGAATCTTTGGAGCCTCGGTAGCCACTGAAACGGCTGAGGCTCCAACTATTGCACACTTCGTGTAAGGCAACTCAATCTGTTCATGGTTAGAAACGTCCCTCTCGGTCATCCCTTTTAGCCATCCCTTTCTCTCAACTTGTTCTGTCCAAGATTGTAGTACCAAAATTCATTTACATTTATTAAAATTTGGACATAAAGTAAATTGTAAGAAAAATATTTGAGATCGGCTTCCCGTACAAAAAATGTTCGCTCCACAGTCAAAATGTTGTAATTTAATAATTAATTCCACGGTTCGTAAAGGTGATAGAAATCTGGGCAATGTCATAGTAGTTTAGAACCACATTTCGCCTAAAAAGTTATCAAATTAAAGTGCGGGTCATCGAAAGTCATGGAAAAGGATGCTATTGGTGGTTTTCACTGTCACGCAATTAAAAACTATATTCGTAACAATTCAGCTACAGAAGCTAAGAATTTCAGATAGTGTAGATGATAAATAAATGATCAATTTCTCCAAGTCTCAGGCCTGTTCGGTGTGCCGCTCGCGAGTTATTTGCCAAAACGTTCCACGCAAATTTACATATTTGTGTCCTTCTGAGGGACACAAATATGGCCGCCGTGATTCCCGAGAAACCATCTGGAACTCAATTGTATTATAATTGCGACTTCTTTTGGCTCATGAGCTATTATACTTCCACATAAACACCACTTATTATATCTTAAATGGTCAAACTGCTGAAAATTGAAAGGATAGGCTTTTTCTAAACAAAACAGTTTTGTCACGACACTCACCTTCATGTCAAATAGCGCGGAAAACTGAAATATTCAAAATGCCCTGTTTTCAAAACGAAGGGCACTATCGAGCGGAAAATTTGTGAAAAGACATATTTTTAGTTCACCTTACAGCTAGTAGCAACGACAATTTAACAAACCCAGCGAATTTCGATTTCAGAATTTTATTACATCACATGAAAACCAAGAACTGTACAAAATAAATTTGGCAGTCTTTGTTTCTGCAAGCAGAAATGGGAAAAGGTACTCACAATAAAGAAAATGACCAAATAAAGGTTATAAAAAGCTTCGGGAGGCCATGGGAAAGGTCCACTCGCCATTTTCGCATTTCCCATAATACACCTTGTTTGCCCCCAACCCCCTCCCCCACCCCGCCCCCCCCCCCCCCCCCCAAAAAAAAAATGCATAGACATTGTCTTGAGGTTCTCTTGGGACGACTGTAATACCCAAGTTAAGCAAAAGTTTTTTTGTTTGGGGGGGGGGGAGGTTGTTAAACAAGGTGTATTAAGGGAAATGCGAAAATGACGAATGGAATTTCGGAAGCGCAAGAGTATGTATCCCATGATGCCCTTACCACCGCTATAACACTTGTCGCCGTGAAGTAAATCCACAAACAAACCAGATTTGACGTCATCCTTTGCTCTGTAACCAATGACAGAACCCACATCTGTATCCCGAAAATACCACGATGACCTGCACGCCATCACGGGCCGGGGAATCTTCGTACCCGTGGCCTTATCACGATACGTACATGAACTGTTATCGTGATCGAGCGTACAAAGGTTAACATAAAGCGAACGCTGGTACGGCCAAATGCTGTATCTACAAGTCAAGGGGAGAAACTCGTTCAATAAATACACTGACCAAAGACCTTTTGCACTGAACCAGTCGTGGGAAGTCGGTGGCAAGTGCGAGGAAATCACGGCAATGCCGTAAAGTTCTGCAGTAACAAGGTCTCAAGAGTAGCGATACATAAACTTTCATGGCTGACAGCAAACAGCAAATGCAGCTACCCTCTGAGCCGGTAGCGACCTCCAATGTAACTATACTTACTATTAGGAGACAATGGAATTAACGGAAATAAGCAGTATCCGATCGCGACTGATCTGATTCTTTGTATTAGATTATCATTATTTCAAAACCAATATGTTACTCCGTTGTGATGCAACATTATAAAGTAAAAAACTGTCAACTTGATTTGACCTTTCGCTCGTAACATATAGAAAAAATATTATTAACCTACATATGGTACAAGTTTAAGGTACCCTCAAGCAGCGACCCTTCATCCTTCCCCGAAAATAGCGGCCCCATCCGAAAGAAGCAATCCCCCATTCGAAAGTAGCGATCCCCACCCTTACCCAATAGTAGCGATGCCCCACCCCCACCCGAAAGTAGCAATCCTCACCCCCTGCCCACCCAAAAGTAACGACCCCCAGAAAGTAGGGATAGGAAAAGGTTACCAAATCCAAAAGTAACAAGGCCTGTTACTTTGCCTGTTCACTGCCTGGAAATGAAACAACTTTGCTCTAACTGTCAGGAGAATAATGCATAATTTCTTGTATTTTTAGTCGGGGGGGGGGGGGTGGGGGGGTAGTTTATTATGTGTCTTACCGACTTCTATAACCCACTGGCCTTGATCTACTATTGTCATATAATAACGCCTCGATCATTGGCCCGCCAGGGCGAGATAGTTTGTTGAGGTCATAAACCACTCCAGGAGCAGCGGTGAATTTACACCCCGCAGTTGTGCAGCCATCCTTTTTTGGGAGTGACTCTGTGTTGTTACCGCATCTCAGACAGGTTTCGCTTCCCTCCTGAAAATTGCAACATTGTTATTTAACCGCAAATCACGAATCAAACATATAGCCACATGCTATTTCATAAAAAGGCCTCACACGCAGCTGTTTTTTCTCCTTCCACACTGCATTCAAGGCTAGGTTAACACAAACGTTTTTTGCAGTTTGCAGTAACAGTTACAGTGAGAGATTTCTTTTAAAGGGACTGGTTCACGGTTTTGCGCATTTGCAAGCTATAGCGTCAGACAATTAGATTCCATTGTTAAAGAACCAATCACTAGCGTGCAATTGACTTTTGCGGGAAAATTACCTTTGAAAATTCGCAGCCATTTGCGAAAACGTTGCAGTAGGGGTGTTATTCCATATTTGAGTTTCTTTTGTTTGTTCCGACTCCGGTGCTTTAAGTGATTGGTTCATAGACAATAGAGTTGAGTGGGCTTGTACATGCGTCGAACCGTGAAACTGTCCCTTAAATACAAAAGTTTGAATTATACCGCAAGTAATTTCACTGTGTGTCGAGAACAATTCAAAGTAATTACTTTGGCCAATCACAAAGAATGCAGACAATTCAGTGCACCTGTCATAAACATTGAGACGTCCCACGCGAGAACAATTACGTGACGAGATCTATTGTTTTGTTTGTACAGTGCAGTTAAATAAGTGATCTTTGATTGACGGACACGTGAGCCAAGTAAATATAATCACATGTACATTAGACTTTGATCAGTACATTTTCGAAGCGAAGACGAGTAGTTGTGCGAAGTAGCGAAGTTGCGAAGTGTTAGGTTTTTACGATACGAATTAGATGTTGTTGTTGTAAGTACGAATCAATTAAAGGAATCAAGAAATTACGACTCGAAGTTTACAATAGCACCAATGAAAACTCGAATTACACGTAGCCGACTAAAAGCACGAGTCACGATTGTTGTTTTCTTCTGATTGGTTGAAAAAGTGGCGAGAGATTTTTAAACCAATCGCTGATCGTAGCAATGCTTAACCAAAGCATCACTTTTTCAGCCAAATCTTCCTCCAGTTCATTTCACTGTTAATTCAAAAATATAACTAATTGTAAGGGATTTCATCCGGATAATATGTCTGATAGATGTGTTGTTATGAGGTGTTCAAATACTGCTGACTCAGAGAAAGGAATTTGCTAAAGTGACATTCATCACCAATCTTACGCGGTCAACTTCATTGGGCGTGGCTAAAGCAGGAAATTTAACGCTTGATTTTGGCATGAAAAGTGATGGAATTGGAAAAATTGTTCAGAATAGTTTTCTACATATTCTAGAAATAAAAAAACTAAAATAATCGCTTTTGGCTATGATATGTAAAAACAACCTGCTAAGCGTAAGTTAGACTGAAATACGGAAGACGTAGCAGCTAAAGGTAACTGATTCCAGATGCGAGAAATAGTGGAAGAGTAGCAGCAAATCGTCTTCCCAAAAAGCTTTTCTTGAGTGACTTTGATATGGGTGACTATTCTGAATGTATCTTTCCACAGGCAATGTTATAAAACATTGGTTAATGCTTTTAGCTGTGTACTATCGAGTTGGAGAGCACTTAGAAAGCTAGAGTTGCCATCGCCTAGAACAACTCTTAAGCCTGTTTTGTACTCTCCAAACTTCCCGCATACACGGTGCATGCTGAAGCATGAATTATTGTTTGGTCACAAACTCCCTTCAACACAAACTGTACCTTTGCTGTAAAGTAGCCATCACCACATGCTTTGCACTCCTCAGATCCAGCTGAACTTGCTGTTCCATTTGGACAAATTGAACAGTCAGTGTTGCTGGAGATACTGCGGTATCCGGCTGGGCAGGCTGTGCAGTTCTGAGCCTCTCCAGATGTCACTCCAAGAACACTGACGAAGTAGAGTTTTCCCTCGAATGCAGTTGAAAGCGCTCGTGACTCATCCTCCTGGTGAAAAATCCATCTGTGATAAAATAGAGCCATGATCAGAATCTAAGTTCACCACAAATTATCAATACAAAGTCAGTGAAACAGATCATTTGAACATCAGAACTGATATATGGAAGAGCCCATTCCGGCATATATAGCATGAAGAGGATAGGAGTATTTCTACATGCCCTGGATGCGATGCTAGTCCATCGAAGGTTACTAACCAGCATTCTGTCAGTTTTCCCGCCTAACACTGAGTAACAGTTACAGTAAACCGTTGTAGTATCGCAGCCCGCATTTTAAATCGGAACCTTCGATCCGGAATTCATCCAACATACTACTTTGTAACATGAAAAAATTTGCGGCTTTAAATTTTTGGAGCTTGGCAAAACCCAAAACGGACAAACAATCTAACAGTTGGCCCCGTGCTGGCTCCGAGAAGGATTCTGAGTCTGTAGTCACATCCATGATAGTCTGTGGCTATACGAGTGGCTCAGCTATATGTGAGTGACGCTTTTATCGCCCGATCCAGTTTTTGCTGGGTTTCAGTCAAACAATCTATCCGTGACCATCAGATCCGTGACGGCTAGATATTCCGTGACGGTTTTAACTGACTGTTATGGCTGTACGATTGACGACTTTATCGCCCGATCAAGTTTTTACTGGGTTTTAGTCAAACAATCCGGCCGTGACCATCAGATCCGTGACAGCTAGATTTTCCGTGACGGTTTTTGCTAACTTTTATGGCTGTACGAGTGACGATCTATCGTCCTCCGATCCATGACGATTTCTATGGCTTTATAACTGAGTTAGAGTCAAATAATTTTGTGCAGATCAGTGCCGATCAGCAAAACTAAAATCCCGCAGACTAAAACTCCAGCAGAATAAAACGCTGCAAAAAATTACTCTTTCAGTCCAAGTAAGTGAGTCAGATTGCATAGGGCGGGGAGGGGCAAAATGTGTGTAAATTGTTTTCAGTGTCCAACACTTGTGATCATGGTTGTAGTTTCCTTCCTTATCAATGTTCTGCTGCTTGAACAGAAAATTGAGAAAATCAGCTCCCAGCAAAAATTTGTTCCCGCAAACCAAAAAATCGCCAATCCACAAAACAATAACCAAACAAAAAAATTGTATCAGTTGAAAACGTGTTGTCATAATTTATGAGGATTGACTTTCAAAAGGTGAAATAATATTTACCTGAAAGAATAATTGCCTTTTTTAAGTGGGTACACATGCGCCATGATTTGACCATCACGTTTAGTCTCATGTCCGTATGAATAACTTCCTTTGGGCCGCGTACAGTTCACTTGGTCCACAACTGTACTGTTAATATCCAACACTTGAAATAACAAGTTGCAGTCGTTGATGCCAGCTAAGTGTTCTCCTCGGCCCGCCCTTGGCGCTACTCCTGTTAAGTTACAGGTGATGGAGCAGTTGAACACGATCTTTGCCAGTTCAGACTCCACCTCAAATTTGGGGGACTGCAGTTCAGAGTGTACATTTCCAATGACACGTGCTGTCCTAATTACGTTACCAGATGGTATCCAACCATTCTACATAGAAACAGAAATAAAAATAACCCCAGGATTACCTTCAACAGTTATTAACATGAATTATATTTTTCTTTGCTGGGATTTTCCAAAATACATCAAAAAAGGAAGTAAAATGGCAACAATACAATACATTGCAAACTCCCCGACATCTGCCCTGAAAGGAGATTAACTCATGGTCTCAAAAACATACACGCACTTCATTTTTAGTTGGTGGATGACTGCATTCATGCTATGAGGTTTTGAAATGGACCTCAGTGGCACTCACTCACTCACTCGTCTTGGCTTCGATCCGTCAGTGGTGTCGTTCAAGTCAATGACCCAAAATATGCCATCAGCTTCATTTCAACCTTCAGTGATTGACTCATTACCGAACTTGAGAAAGGTTGTGTAGCGGGCCCTTACACTATACCTCAGATTCCAAGCCTTCAAGTCAGTCGCTCTGGGGTGATCCCAAAGCAGTACCAACTGGGAAAGTGGCGGCTTATCTTTGGGCCATAGCGTCAATGACGGCATCCCTAAGGAACCTTTCTCTTTACAGTACATAAAGGTCGACGATGTTATCAGCGGGATCCAACAGCCGAGGTGCACTCATGGCAAAGTCTGATGTGGATTACGCTCTGCGCCGTTCATCTTCCCTTCCATTGCAGACCTGATAGAGTGGATTCCCAGGCATAATTATTTGGATGACTTCCAAATGCTGGGTCCAGCCAACTCACCTGTCTGCCAGAACAACGTAGATACAGCGTTCGACTCTTCGATGAATGGGGCATTCCCCTTCACTCAGATAAACTGGAGGGGCCCTCCACGTGTTTAAGGGTGTTAGGTATTGAGCTGGATTCACTTGCCCTTCAGGCTCGTTTTCCATGTGACAAGTTCGAGAGCATTATTACCCTCCTGGACGCTTGGTCCTCCAAACAGCACTGTACAAGAAAGGAGCTGGAATCTCTCATCAGCAATCTTCAACTTGCTTGTAAGTCATTCCTCAGAGGCATACTTTCTTATGGCGTATAATCAACTTATTATCATCCCTTCCTACCTGCCAGTGAACTAATGTTGATGTGCTTCTGTGCCCACTTAGCTGATCGTCTTCACCATTCCTCTATTAAAGTTTATCTGTCTGCAGTTCGTTCTTTACAATCAACTACAGCTTTCCAGACCCTCGCACTGATTGCCTTCAGTTTCAATGGCTTTTGAGGGATTAAATAGCACCAGGGTTCTAATCCCCCTTTTGGCCCTTGTATGCAAGTCCTTGGATTTTTCTAACCCTGCCAATGTCAAGGATGGGTTGTTACCTTGGCTTCTTTGGATTTTTCAGAGCTGGTAAATTTACAACAAATATAAATAGTCCCTTCGACCCCTCTGTGCATCTGACAGTAGCAGATCTACAAGTAGATTCATCATCAAATCCTCAAAGTTTCAGAGTGTTCATCACGTGTGCAAAGACTGATCCATTCCGACAGGGCTGTTTCATCTTTTTGCTCACGGCTCCTCTCCCTCTGTCCGGTGGCAGCTTTGACAGACTACCTTCACCTTTGTGGGCCGGTATGGCCCCGTGTTTGTGTACCAACATGGCTGTATTCTTTCACAGGCTCAGCTATCCTCATTCCTTCAGTCAACTCTACAGGCAGCATGCATTCCTGGAAAGTTCTTGGGTCACAGCTTCAGAATTGGAGTGACAAAGACAGCCACCCCACCGACAATCTCATAAAGAAGATGAGTCATTGGTCAAGTGAAGCTTATCTGTTGTATGTCTGCACACCTGTGGATAGCATCCTCTCAATAGCAGCAAGAATTTCATAGCAGGTATGATGGTGATAATCCCCTTCTTGTACTAGTCAGCGGCAGCCTTTGGATTTGGACAGTTTCCTTGGGGTTCTGGCTTCCAATGCCCCAATTCTCTCTGAGCTGACTGCGCCCAGCCCTAAGGTCCTCCGGCATGGCATGGGGCTCATGGTTGGGTTGCCAGGAATTTCCAGCCATGGGAACAACCTCCATCTAGGAGCTGGCTGCCAATATTGGAAGCTCCCGGGTGTGTAGTGAAGGTGAAGGTGTGAAGGTGTGTAATATACACTTATCACGGTCCAAGTCAAATACAAACACTACATTTTTTCCCTCCCATGAGCAGATACCTGTCGTAAGTGGACACTTAGGATATGCACTGTTCCCAGCCACATAAAAACACTGCAGATTGCTCTCTTGAGGCAAAGCTGTGCAGTATACTCTTATACACACTTACAATGAAAATATGCAAAATAAGAAGCCACAAGTTTCTACCAACCTTAATGCAATCTCCACCACAATTAGCAGTGAAACCTTTAGGTAAAGTATTGTTTTTCCATATGTAGTAATGTTTGCCTGCTAAAGCAACATGACCAGGAGAACATTTCTCACATTTCACACCAGATGACTTTAGGCCTTTTTCACATCGTTTACAATGAAGGTTTTCACTTTTATCTTTATAAATTTCAAACCCAGGCTCACATTTGCACTTCCAATTTGAAGGTGCGGGAGAAGGAGAGTCCAAAGGATTGCAAAGAAGTCTAGGGCCATTTAAACCTGATGATTGAGAAACAAATAGGGTTAGTAAGTATTCAGTTTTGAAGTCCCTATGAAGACAAGTGAAAAAGAAATTTAGCAGTTTTTGATAGTTTATTTACTTTAGGAAAAAGCCAAAAACAAATGTTATTAAAAAGAGAAAAATCTGTCTTTTTGCTGCCTGAGGTTCGAATTTGGCAACCGAAAAGTGGTTCTTATTAAAAGTGGTTCTTAAAGGACATCTTGTTTCATGTTCTGCAAATTGTATGTCACACTTCTCTGTTTTCACATAATATAAGTCAACTACCGCCTGATCTCTGCAATTGATGACACTTAACATCTTGCAAAGCTTAGGTTAATTTTTTCAAGTTTGAACATTGGTAAACTATTATTTGAAGGTTTTTGTTGATTTAAAGCTATGGTGACTTGAGAAGCCCCTTTAACACACCTTTAACCGTGATGTAGGTTGGATGCAGAGTGGTGTTACACTGTAGACTGTCTTGTGATTTAGCACATGAACATGTATCCAGCTCTCCTGGAGCAGCAATGATGTCATCGTCTGTGCAATTAGGTAAAGGGAGGCACTTTGAAGCACCTAACATGGCAAAAGTATTTGGTGGACAAACCTCACATCGGTCTTGGCCTGAAATCAATCACAAGAAGAAATTTCTGAGAGTGCAAGACAGGTAGATATCTGGGAGATCAACATTTATGTTCCACCAGACATATTTCGGTTCATGAATTAGGAGGCCTGTACCAAGTAGTAATGAGAAAAGGTTTGGATCGAGGTTTACAAATCTCAATACACAAGTTTTCAAGGCATGCAGCACTAAAATCAGGGTGTAAAGAGAAATTTGTTAGATCTAACATAGATACATACACCACCACCGAACCTGCCATTATATTCACAATCGCGGTGAATGATCTCGTAACCTGGAATATATATCATTATCGCTAATAGAATCATCAAGCCTTGTTTCATTAATAGATACTGTAATATGTCCAGAAAGCTGTTAGAAAGCAAAACTCTCAGCTCATCGATATGTTTCAGAAAACTACTGTAGTAATGTTTAAAGAGGTTAATTTGGAGCCGCGTATTGAAGGTAAAAAAAGAAAAAGGATTGCGAGATAACTGACTGGAATTTTCTACAGCTGCAGAGGTTTTGTCACCAATCATAGAAGTAGCAGATCAATGAAGCCTGGTAGAATTATCTAAAATTTAAAAAACTACTGAATAAAATATTACCTTTTTTATTTAATGGAGTCTGTTCTTGATATTAGTCTGCTCTTATCAAGAGCATTGCTATTGAAGCCAGAATGCTACTTCAACACTAGGCACTGCATATGACCTTAATTATTACAGTAATTGCCTTACTTATTAACTGTCAAAGTAAGTGTGAGCTTGAAAGTAATTTTGTGTTTGTTTTGAATGTTTTGAAGTGCATACTTTTTACAGTTGCAATCTAATCACAGATGAAGAGGCAGCAACCTCGAAACATGTGGTATATATATTTTTCATGCAATAATAACAATTTCATTCTAAACTTCTTATCTACCATAAGTTATGCTACAAATTATGTAGGCACAATAAATGATGTTGAATATGACAATGCATGTCATAAACTAAGAGAAAAAATAGTGGCCTAATGCTTAGGGTGCTGGACTCCGGATTGAACAGTCCGAGTTTGAGCCTCAGCTAGGCACTGCATTGTGTTCTTGGGCAAGATACCTAACTCTCACAGTGCCTCTCTCCATCCAGGCATATAAAAGGGTTCCAGTGAAACTATAATGCTGGGGGGTAACCCTGCAATGGACTAGCATCCCATCCAGGGGGGGGGGGGGGAGTAGAAATACTCCTAGTCACTTCATGCTATGGAGACCGGGATAAGCTGCGGTGGTATGGGTCACTAGGCTTGATGCAGACTTTACTTTACTTTAACTTTTGGAACAGAAGTCTGTTTCCTGACATGTCTGCATAAAGATCAATTTTAATCTGATGGTTTGGAAGTAAAACAAATTTTTGCTTGTAGTAATGGCATACCCCTTCAGGAAGGTAGAATGGAGTTACATGTAAATTTTGTTGATGAATAATGTCTTCCAAAAACAAGGGAAATGTTATTTTTTGGACACCACTGGAAACAGACTTTCATTCCAGAGCCAATCTATACTATAATAATGTTTGTGGAATTGACATATCCCAGCCATTGCCCTAAGTGTCCCTGTCTGTCCCAGCATTATTATGCAATGTTGATACCCTCTCAATAATTATTTTTATTGGTAACATGTCAATTACTATCTACAGACTGACAAATGTATTTATGCAAGCAGAGAAATATTTTTGTAAAACCTATTATTCTCAACTTAACTCCCACATAGCTGTCATGATTTTTTTTAATTGAACATTTCACCACATGGCATATGTACTACTTGTTTTGTAAGATATCTAACTGAGTAAACATCTCCTTCCGGCTCTGAAGATATTTTACCTTGTTGATCAACCCCATCTTCAGGTCAACATTACCCATTTTTTAAATACATGCCTAAAATATACATGTATTTTGTCAATGTTAAGACATGGTACACAGATGCATTATGACCAACCTTCCTTGGACTGATACTGGAAATATGAGCATGGCGTACATCTTGAAGCACCTTTCTTGTTACTGAAATAACCTGGTGGGCATTGTTTACATGTCACAGTTGGTTGAACTGTGCCAACCTGAAATGAACATTATAATAAAAATATAAGGTTATTGACTGAGTTGGAAGATTGTGAAAATGAACGATTTATTCACTAAAACGCAACGAAAACTTAGGCATTACATTTCATAAATCTCGACTTGAACGTTGAGCAACGTCGAAGTCACACTTTCACAACATAAACTTGGTCCCAGTGTCCACTCATTCGAACTTAGTCTCCACTCTTACACACGCAACGCTCCTTAAACAAAATGAAACGTGGGATATAAATTTTCAGTTCGGAACATCCTCCCACCCAATGCAGGGAGTGCATCAGTATATGTAACTTGTCCACAAAGTTCAATAAAGTTCAGTAAAAATGTTCAACAATGTCTCATCAAGTTCAATTAAGTTCAGCAGCTATATCGGCATCACAGGCTTCAAACAGATGTAGCCGCTGCACTGGACGACGGGTAACATTTCCAGATGAGGCCCGAAGACTAACGGATCGGACAAGACCATCACGGCCTGTGTGGGTGTCTTCCACTCGCGCACGTGACCACTGACCCCTTGCTACGCAATCCTCACTTACAAGGACCAAGTCACCTTTATGGATTTCGCGACCAATCTTATACCATTTCTTGAGGGGTGTCAGGGATTTCAGATACTCTGCATGCCAACACTTCCAAAATCCGTTTACGAGCCTCTGATGATACTGAAAACGTTTGGTGAGGGCTCTTGATGTCTGTTCTGAAACATGAGTGTCTTTAGTCGGACACGCTTGTAGATTTCTGCCAATCAGAATCTGTGCAGGGGTAATCACACTGTAGTCATCAGGGTCTGCACCAAGGTATGTAAGAGGACGACTGTTCAGCTGTGCTTCAATTGCAGCCAGCAAATAATTTTTTCAGTGGTGTCTTGACACTCTTTACAAGTCGCTCATAAAACCCACCCCACCATGGGGCCTTCTCCGCTATGAACTTCCACTGAATCTTCTTTTCGGACAAAGCACTTTGGGTTTGGTCTGATTCCAATACTCTCCAACAGTGCCGTAGCTCCTTGTTAGCAGCCTTAAAAGTTTTTGCATTATCTGACCAAATAATGCTGCACACTCCTCTTCTTGCAATCATGCGTCTCAGAGCAAGGAGAAATCGTTCAGTCGTCATATCACACACCAACTCTAAGTGTACCGCACAGGTAACTGCACATGTGAATAAACAGATATAGACTTTATCACCACTGAGACAGTTCCTCAGTGTCTGACGGACAGTCGATCGCCCTTTGATCAACCAAAATTTCTGTTGCAAAACTGACAAAGTGTGTTCAACTCCAGCATGAAGCTCACGGCGGCGAACATCATCAATCAACAACTTAACAACAGGATTGTTAGAAGGCAAGATAATAGGATGCTTCTCCTCTTCTGGTAACAGTGACTTGTGAATTCTTCCTCCAACACGAAGAAAACCACTAATAGGACACATAAACGGGTTTAAATTGGCCAGGTTGCTGTCCGTCACTGTACCATGCCGTTTACTTGACGTAATTTCTTCAGCAAAACTTGCTTCTTGTACATGAGAAATCAACCAATTTTCTGCATTTTGCATCTCTAAACCAGTTAAAGGGCTGTCAATTCTTTCCTCTTCTTTCACCCTTGAGTTTCTAACGAATCTTCTGATCCAAGCAACAGTTCTCAGCAAGCGACTGTACTTGCTGAACCTTGTGAAGTCAAGGAATGGCTCTTTGGGTTGCACAACACAACTGACACTAGCTTTACTCTTCCTCTCTGGGTCAACAATTTCCCTGGAAGGTTTTGACCTCAGATCTTCAGGCCAGTCTTTTTCAGGACTCTTGTAACCAAGAGGGTCCTTTCCACCACAAATGACTCTCTCTTAACTGACTTGCAGATAAACCTCGGGTAGGTAGATCCACCGGGTTCTGCGGTCCTGAACAGTACCTCCAAACACTGGGATCCAACAATGACTGAATTTCAATAACATGATGGCAACAAATGGTTTCCACTGTGAGGCTGCTCCTCGAATCCAGCGTAAAGTCGAAGAATTGTCTGTCCAACAAACAATGCGGCTTATGGGACAATCGATTGCACCTTTGACATAGGTACAAATTCTAGCAGTAATTACAGCAGCCATCAATTCTAAACGTGGAAGTATAATCTTCCTTACAGGAGCCACCCGGGTCTTGGACATTACAAGACTGGTAGATGCCTTTCCATCTTCACTAACAACTCTCAGATAAACTGCAGAGGCATAAGCAAATTCCGACGCATCACCAAATGCGTGTAGCTCAACTTTAGGACTCTGACTTAACGACAAATCGGTGTAACATCTTGGAATGTGAAGGTGTTCAAGTTCTGAAAGTTCTTGAACCCACTGATTCCATTTCAATGAGACTTCCATAGGAATTTCCTCATCCCATCCAACACCTTGGATCCACAAACTTTGAAGAATCAATTTTGACCTCACTGAAAAGGGTGCGATTAGACCAATCGGATCAAAAATCTTTGCTGCTAAAGATGCCACCTTTCTTATAGTGTACACTGTCTCTGATCTCGGCTTAACAATGTTCACATAAATTGCAAAGACAAGGCTGTCAGTTATCGTATTCCACTTTAAAACCTAATGCTTTTGTCATTGGATGTGCTTCTGCTAGATCACTCTCCAGGTTGACAAGACTAACTGATACTCTGTCTCTCTCAGGTATAGGTTTACTAGCAAGATGACTCGTCATTTTAGCCATGCTTTCGATAATACGCGCTTCGTAGTCATTATGACTCTCGCACTCAGCATCAATGTCCTCATCTTCCAACATGGTGCACATTGTGCCTTGTACTTCTTGCCAATCGGTGCACTTACTTGCGATATGATCCTTTAACACTTGAATTTGTACATGATTATCAGGTTGTGACAACAGACATTTCAATGTGTCGGTAACAGATTTTCTTAGAAATCGTCTCTTTTTCTTGATGGCTTCTAAGTCCTTGGACATTTTCGAACGCTATGTAAAATTTCACTGACCTCAAATACTCGAAGAAACACAGTTCCACTTGAGGCACTTGATCAAGGTACTGACGCAATTATACAGATGTGTTTTGGCGCCAATCGCCGATATGCGAAAATCCACTTCTTCGCAGCAAGAAACACAGAGGTCCTACTCTCCTTTTCGAACGACCATTTGTCGCTACTGTATCTCCAAATCTATCCGGCTCGAAGGACCATGAAAATGAACGATTTATTCACTAAAACGCAACGAAAACTTAGGCATTACATTTCATAACTCTTTACCTGAACGTTGAGCAACGTCGAAATCACACTTTCACAACATAAACTTGGTCCCAGTGTCCACTCATTCCAACTTAGTCTCCACTCTTACACACGCAACGCGCCTTACACAAAATGAAACGCGGGATATAAATTTTCAGTTCGGAACAGACTGTATAGGAAATATTTGGTCAAGGTCTTGGTGCACAGAGCAAGCACAGCTACACAACTTTATCACTGCAGGTTATTCTATCCTAGTGGCAGTATAAAGCTTCTGTCCAGAGAGTTTGTATTGGCCACAGGAATGCATAGAGGTGGTAAGGCATGGACAACCTGTTATGTGTGGTCTTGCGTATGGCAGTGGAAGCATGGCACGAACATTGGCTGGGCAGTGACTTGAGAGTGTCCAGTAGAGAAGTGTGGTTGCAACTACCGGTACCTGCCACCAGTGAAGCAGACTTGTAATAACTGTACACTGGAAGTAGTTACATCAGTTCTAATACTTATCTTCAGAGAATTCTTCTGGATGTTATCAAGAAGGCAAGATTACTAAAGTAGGTGAAGCATTCATCAAACAAAACGAAGAGTATTCCATGGCACTACACACTTGTCTTTATACACAGTGGCTATGCAGTGGCTAAAGGCAGTATGCTGGCAATTTTATGCAGCGCATCAAGCCTTTTGCTGGCTTTTTTGGATATCTTGGAAACACAAGCTTGCTGTCAAAAGTTTGCTAAGGATTTCAAGCTTGTTCTGCAAAGGAAGATTGTGGTCACTAAAGGATAGGTTGGGAGTGGATGGAAACCTGTTCCAGTACAGTACTATAGCAAATAGATTTTGTTGGCTCAGATGTAACTTTCCACTTATCTATCCAGGCTTCTATTGCTTCAAATTATTTGCAGACGTGTAACAATATAGTTATGGTTGCTAAATCATGGTTCTCAATGTGTGTTTCCAGAAAATATCCATATCCTCACCACGGAGAGAATTTCAAGTAAGAACCGCCACCTCTACGGAGTTTCCATTTCTGAAAAGAAAATTAAACCCCCTGGGCACCCCTTTCCAAAAGTATTTTGCATACCTCCACACCCTCAGGAAAATTCTTTTAAACAGAAATTGTACAAATTTTCCAAATACTTGGCCGCATTCTCTTGAAAACATCATGACTATTGTAAATAAACGATCGAGAGACATGTCTGAAAACGACACAATACAGAGATTTCCTGAACCATAAACAGATAAATATCTGGTAGTCACTTGTTAAGTTACCTTAATGTATAACCAGCCATCCCTAACCATTTCAATCGCACAAGAAAACCGCTAAATGTAAGCTATGTCCACAGATTTCAAATTAAAAGAATGTTACAGTCACTGCAAACAGTCATGATGACAATATCACAAACACAATCACTAAGAAAACCAAATTTCTGACGAAAATTACAAACGAATAGCAAGAAAATAACAAGAACAAGATATTCATGGGTTTCTGAAATCAAAACATTGTTTTCATCAACAATAAAGATGAAACTTTTCAATGACAAGAACAACTTCCTGTTGATCAAACCCACAAGAGCACTTCAATGCGAGAAACAAACAAGGCTAGTCACTAATGCATTTCAAAACATGTGACGTTCAGTAGACTGGTAATGAGTATTACGGTGGCCATATTACGGAACAAAGTGGAGGATCGTGGAAGATTTCTGTAAACTTTTTGCTTCCAATTCACTTCCAGGAAAAAGGAAACCTGTTTTAAATGATTAAGATCATTGTGTTTCAAAAACCTATATGTAGGTCACTATTTTTACAGTTTAAATTGTCTGCAGAGTATGGAAGAAGCGGTTTGAAATGAGGTTGCACTGCATCGATCTTGACCATCTGGAAATGTTCCACTGACAACCCCTCCTCTCAAGAATTTCCTGGGCCTTTGACACCCCACCCACCCCTTTGGAATTTTCAGTTCCCTCCATGGTGGGGATATGGATATTTTCTGGAACCACACAGTAGTCCTAAATGGCAGCTTTGTAACAGAGCATTTAACATATAGCATAAGCATTATAGTATAGCAATCACCAACAATGGTACTTACCAGAGTGATTGAGCGAATAAAAGCCTTGTCTATGTAGGACGGAGAAAAACTGAAACACCTTTTGCGAAAAACCCACTTCAATGTATGCGTGCCCTGGAAATCAAAGCAAAATTGACAATTATAACATAATTAATTCTGTAGATTGTTTTCACCTGATGCCATCAGATACTAAAATCCGAAAATAGAGGAATATTAAAGTTTCCATCCTTATCAGCAGGGCTCGAAATTGTGACTCACTGGCTGCTCACCAATGCGCGACTAAATGTTCAGAACTGGTCGCCAGCTGGCGACTCACGGTTTCTCCAATAACTAAAGAAAGCCACAACACATTTTTTTTTTTTTAAATCTTTATTTCAGGAAATAATTTTTTTTATATAAGGAAACCATTCAGATCTACTAGCTGGTATACTACAGTTCCATCCCCACTAAAATATTTGAATATTACAAGAAAATCGTCAAAAACTACATGTACTTCAAAATGTTGACATTGCGTTTACGCCACGCCATATTGTGTCAGCTTCTTCTTCCGAAACTGGTCGTAGACTGGTACAAGCAACGTAGTTGTGTAGGGGCCTGGGCCAAGGATGGCGTTTCTGTTGGCAGCAGGGTGCTAAAAAGGAAGGGCGGTGAAACACGCCTTGAACTCTTGAATCCTTTTTAGCGCCCTGTTGGCAGCAAAAGACGTTGAGGACAGAAGGTTGAAAATAAAGAACTGCATGTCGAAGAAGTAGCAAAGGGAAAATATGAAAAGGCCCGTGTTTGTCTCACCATCCAGGTGTCCGCAACTGGAGCATTTTGATTAAAAAGTGTATTAAAATAAGCCTAAAGAAGAATTCATCCCCGAAAACTGCAAAATATATTGTTCTCAAATGATGGTGACTACACATGGATTTAATATATTTTACAACAGAAAAGGGGAACAGGAATTGAAATCAGAAGACGATTATACATGTAGTACGGTGAAAGCACCAATATTGAGCGATATAAAACAGCAATATTTTTTTATAATCTGTGAAAAAGAAGATTATGAAAAAAAAGGAGAACCAGGGGTGATCAACACCTGGAATTGACCCCGGGACGCTCGCATGGCACGCACATCAAAACCCCACTACACAAACCAAAGAACTGATGTCAAGATCTTGACAAAATGACATACTTGAACATGTGAGGTATACCACTAATACATTGAGAACACAGCTAGGCTCAGATAATCCTAAAGTTGCAATGAGAAGGGTGCAAGTTAACTGCAACTGGTGTTCATGGAGTTGCAAGATGGCGATAATACTATTTTTGTGTTCTTTGGTCGACAAATCTACTTGGAATACTTGTTTTCGGGGAAGACTGAGTTGAAGGCAAGTGCTTCGGGTTAACAATCGGGGCTCCGCCTAGGTAAACTTTTAAACAAAATAAGGTCCCATAAATATGGCAAGGAATTAAATAAAAGTTATCCATGAGCAATTGGAAGCAAAGTGGGAGCAAATCAAAGCCAAATATGAGTAAATCAAAGTCAAATATGAGCATAGCAAAGCCAAATATGGGCAAATAAAAGCCAAATATTAGCAAACCAAAGCCAAATACCAGCAAGTTAGTCTCAAAATCAATTTCAGGTAAGGAAGTTCGCCAAAAATTTCCTAACATTGTTTTTTTGAGACTGTAAGATAATGAGTTACTAATGTCAGAAATGTAAAAAAATGGGGGTCATCAACTTCATTTTGGAGATAACAAGCCTGGAAGAACACCCTCAATCTGAGCAATTGTGCTTCGTTAGTGAACATGGCTACAGTGTCTGAAGCCCAAAAATATTGCAAATAAATCTATATAGTGATCATATGTGAATATTTTTTACAAGGGTCCATTAAGCGACTTTATTCAATTGGTTCACATTTAGCGACCACATTTCCACTCGCCTAACAGCCGCAAGATAGCAGGATTTGATGTCGTGTGGACAGAAAACTTGAGTTAAACTTCCAACATTGAATTTTTTGAGAATTGTAAATAAAATCAGTTCATGGACTTACAAGCAGATAATATTACATGTATGTGCCATACATAAGCAGACGTTTGATAGCGACACTAATCACCACGGCAAAAACAAAAAACCTGAATTTATTGATCAGAGACTTCTTGGCTGGTGAAATTACCAAGAAGCAAACCTGTACTTTTCATGCAGATGAAATGATAGCTAGGACATCAAGGCCGAGGCTTGTTTCCACATATAGGCTGCATTCTAACTGTGAAAGAGAACCTTCTAGAATTCCTGAAAAAAGTTATCGTGCCTCCAAGTTCTTCCAAGCTGAAACTTTTGTTGCTTGAATATAATCATTATCATTTCAATGAACGGTTAGCTAGATTAAAATGTGTTTTTTCCTCAAAAAAATTCTTCGTAAGGCAAACACGGGAAAACTGAACACCAGCACAAAACGGGAGGCTTCACAGGTTCCCACCTCCTCGTTCTATTCTTCCCCCTTGGCTTTTCCCTCTTCCCTTCACGTTTTTTTGTGTTGGATAATAAGGGGGCTGTCAACAGTTAACTTTGATCACTTTGGCAAGTTCCTCTGTGGGCTGCTAAACCCTGACAAAACCCCTATGAAACCCCTGATACTCCCCAATACACACAGCACTTGTGATCCTACAATGCTATGACGACGAACTCTACTCAATAGCGAGTTCTGTTTATCGCTACCCTAAACGAAACATCGAGAAAAACAAGTTCATTTCAACCACTGCCTTTCATCCTCTCTTGGCTATCGTCATAATATAAATGATCAATGCAAGTGAAAGGTGCATCTCAAAGGTGCATTAAACTTTATCTTGTGCATTCACAAGTTGCTCTAAGAAGCCTTTGATTTAAAAGTGTGTCAGTTATGGCTGCAACAGCTCAAATTCTTCAGCTGCGCATGAAAAATTGGTTTATAGGTGTGGTTAGGCAAGGGATCAAAGCTTTCAACCCCTAGACGTGGGACTCACACAGCTGGCAGGTATATCTAATTAGTAGCACTTCCATTGTCCACTTTTAATTATAGTAAAAACCTGCAAGTAAGAACCTAGATATTAAGAACCTGCTAGGCTAAAATTTGCCAATTAGACCCCCTCTGAACAAGAACCTGTTTAGCCTAAAATTTCAAACAGGTTTTTATTTGGGACCATACACTGTTAATGCTGAGAAATCATGTAATGTTATGTATAAAGGTAATTCCACATTCATGACCATAAAAGTCATTATTGCATATTAAATAAATAAATAAATACTTTTAGGCTAATTTTATGTACGGAATAGGCTGAAAACCACTAAATTTGAAAGCTTAACTGAAATTATTTTCCTAAGAAAATAAGAACCCATTTAATAACCTAAGTAGCCTAAATGTTTGTTAGATACCCTTTACGTAAGAACGTGTTTAGCCTCACTTGGGAAAATGCAGGTTCTTACTTGCAGGTTTTTATTGTAATACAGGGTTGTCAATAAGATTTGAAGTGTGCAGAGATATTTTGAAAGTAGACTGCACTGGGGGCCCCTTTTTTAAGCGTTTTTGTAATGACAGCTTTTTCCCCGCTTATCTCCGCCAAAATGTAGCCGGCGAAAACGTTTAAGTAGCTGGCGATATTGCCGATCGCCGTCGCTTATTGACGACCCTGGTAATAGTTAAGATCCCCCAGGTATTTCTGATTTGTCACTGTTTTGGAACAGTTTTTGTTTAGCTAAGGCTTGAAGTTTACATAAAGCAAATTCTTATTAACAATAAATTATTTGTAAATAAGCCTGTTTACCATTGTCAGGTTGTATGTCCTGTTGGCCCACTGGAACTGGTTTCCCTCGAAATACAGCATTTGTTGATTGTCAATGAAAAAGGCCAGACCATCACATCCTAAATATCCTGGTCTCCTACAGTCTCGGCTATCAACACGATACTCAAAGCTGACTTGGCTGTTAGGCATGACAAACATCTTGTTGGGGATTAGCAACACAGATGCAATGCATCTTGTCAAGGAGTTATGGCCAGAGTTGATTGTAAAGTTGTCAGCTGTGAAAAAGTATTCCATCAATACATTGCCACTGCCATTTCAGATAGCACCACTAGCTAAATATACATGTAATGTAATAGAACACTCAGAGACCTGTACCTGATAACTAGGTTAAAAACAATTCCACCTGAATCTAAATTTTACATGTAACAAATATAGCATACACTAATCTACTGTGCATGCGCATGTACTACACTGTATCTTCAAGACAGACTAGTACCACAAGAGTAGTATCAAGTTTTCTTAACCAAATATATACCAGTGCCAACCCACCAAGTTAGTCACCATGGCGACCAAAATTTTGGAATTGGCAACTTAATTGCAACATAAGTCGCCAGCTGCCTGGCAACTAAAACCGAGAGGAAGAATTGAGCGCTTCAGCTTTAGCAACTAAAAAGTTTAGCGACAAACATTTTTCACTTGCGACCAAACTTAAACAGCCAGTGGCCAAATGGCCACCAAGGAAAAACATAAACTTGGAGGGTCCACTGTTTGTTGTCTTTAAATAAGCGATATACAGTACCGCTCAGAAATAAGCGTCCATCACATACGCAGCTCATATGCGTATATACGCATATGCATATGTATTACGCATATACTCGTATATGCATACACGCAGTTCTTTGTTCTTCTTTGCCATAAGTTTGCTTTGTGTAGCATTGTTGGGAAAAACAAAAGAAATAGCCGTACGAGAAAAACTTGGAAAAGCAGCAGCCGATCGAGTAGTGTGAAATTTGCATATAGTCACTATGAAGTAAAAACAAGCTATCGTATTTCAAACTTGGAAATCGGCGAGTAATTAGCACGGCCTACCTGCTGTGCATACTTGGTTGTCTTTTTGTCTAGGAAAAGAAAATCATCCGCTAAACTAATAAAAAGATATACCAAGAAGAATAGTAGTCAATGAAACCAATAGATTTTTCCGACAACTAGCAAGTTTTGAATCAGAAAGAAACGTTCGTGGAAACGGTCAAACATTATTTCACCGGCGACTACTCCTGGCTTTGTTAGCAACGTGTCACTTGCATTCATTCAGTGCATTGTCATTAAACTTCTCTTCATACGGGTTAAACTTGTTTGTCTTGTCTTGAAGTACGTAGTTCTGGAACAAATATTGTGCGGTATTTCGAGACAAATAGACGGGGGATTTTGTCTATGTCAACAGAACTACCCAGCCATGATTCACACACTCTTTTAGCAATTATTTAAGAAACGTCAGCTTATCGATAATTCAAGACCTCGGAAGAGTCGCTTCATGTCTATTCGACAAATATCGAGACGAAATGATTTGTTTGTAAAAAGGTTGTCTTGTCAAACAAGTTTGCGGGCGGCGTTGCTAAAACGCGGGCCGCGGGTCAAGGGTAAGGGTAAAGGGTAAGGGCAAAGGGTCAAGGGTAAGGGTAAAGGGCAAGGGCAAAGGGTCAAGGGTCAAGGGTCAAGGGTCAAGGGTAAAACTATGAGGAGTACAGGGCAGGGGTAGTGTGGGGCAAAAGAAACGAATTCCCCCAGCCAAAACGAGCGTGCCTAACCCAAAGGGGTAAGGGCGGAGGGGTACGATTGTCGCGCAAGCCACTTGGCCGCCAGTTCTGGTCTCCTTCGGCCATTCTTCGCACGTCTAACGATCGATAAAACTACGATAAAATAAAGAGCTGTTAAGAGTCTATTTAAGTGCAAATTTTATGATACACTAAAAGAAATCTATGCGGATGCAACCAGTCTCCCGCTGGGGATTTGCAGGATTTCTCAGCTGGATTGAATTGTCCCATGTAAACCTTACAAACGTTTTTCTGCGGGTATGGGTAAAAGTCAATAGCATCTGCAGTTACAGTTGGTGTCTAGTTAAAAGTTTGAAGAATAATTCTCATAGAAGAATTCATCAAGGTTGCTGCCTTAAGTGGACAGATGATATATAAACTAACAAAAAAGTGACTACCAGTGAATCAATGAAACTTGATGCCCAGTTGGATCAGTTGCAATCACATGTAACGCCAATTTATGTACACGCGCAACCGAATGACAAAGCATTACAAACTGTAACCGACCTTCGTCATTGTGCAAACATATAAATGTAGTTTAGTTGTCCAAAAGGTTGCAGCTTATTTAACATTCTAAGAAAAAGCATTTGTTATTGATATAGCCTTCGTATGATCAATTTGTACAGGCGGCCACACGGAAGATGTCTTTACTTTGTCGTTTTACCAGGCAGGACTCTGGATGTATAAATGTTATAATTAGTTCAATTATGAAGTAGTTTAGTTCTCTAAAAGGTTACAGTTTCTTTACAATTTTGAGAAAAATTATGTGTTATTGATATAACCTTCTGTATGATCAATTTGTATAGGTGGCGACACGGAAGACGTCTTCACACATTAGTTTAGTTGCATTAAAAAAAGGTTCTAGTTTCATTAAAATTTGAAAAACAACAACAAAAAATTCATTCTTGATTCTTACCCTTGCCCCTTGACCCTTACCCTTGACCTTTGACCCTTTACCCTTTACTTGCTTTCTAATTGATTGTCTTTTTTAGCATCACACGGCAAGTAGCGAAAATGATATCTCTGGTTCTATTCGTCGTAAAGCGGCGATTTAACGGTTAAATTACCTTTATAGGTAGAAACAATGTTTTTTCGCCAGCGACTATCCCTGCCGTATTCTCAAGAGTTTGTAAACGTAAACAACATGTCACTTGCTTTTATTGAATGCGTCGTCTTTTTATGATTCTTCAAATAGGTTGAACTTGTTTGTCTTGCCGTAAAGTACTTAGCTTTAAAACGAAACGAATATTGTTCAGTATTTTGAGTCAAATTGATTAGAGTTTTCATTCAAGCTTATCAAAACTACTCAGCCAACATTCACAATTATTAACTCACAAGACAAAGTTTTCATCTTCCGGCACGCGACGGCGCGATTCGCTTGCTTATTGAAACGTCAAGGCAGACAAAATGATATCCCTGGTTCTATTCGGTGCAAATCGGTGATTTTAAACGGCCAAAATTAATGGTCTCTGTATGTAGAAACAATGTTTTAGCGAAGTTTTTATGATGCGTTGTAAACATTTATTTTAAAACTTCTTTGTAAGATAAAGCTTTTCGGCACGCACTGGCACGGCACGATTTAGTCAGTCTTCCATGCACTTTTTAAATGCAGCAATGTCAGGTCATTGAAAGAACAATCAACTGTCAACAAAAGAAACAACAATAAGCTAGCTCATACATACAATGAGCATACGCGCACACAGACTATACGCATATACGCAAATGTACATACGCGTATATATACAATGCATACGTGTATTTCGCGTATATTTTGGGACGCTTATTTCTGAGTGGTAGTGTAAATGTCTCTGCCTTTTGTCTAGTGCATACCTACCCTCTTAACAAGAATAATCCGCTCGCTAATTCAACTGTCAAACCACTGTTTGTAGTTGACACTAAATTTGGGACTAGAGCTGCCTTCCACTAGGCGTGGGAAATATGAGCAGAATAATTTTGTTGCAACATTTAAACTTCCACACATTAAAAGAAAAATTCCTTTTGAAGCAGGGTGAGATGAAAATCAGCAAAAGTAATAAGTTATTTCTGTAACAACATTCAAGTGGGCTTTCAATGCAAACGATTAACGTTTTCCAAGGTTTCCTTACCATTGTGTTCAATTTGTAAAGTTTCTTAAAAAACTGTTGGACTAATCACCAAACATCTTCAAGTAACTTCTTGAACGCTCTACATGCTCAGCTTTTAGACAATTATACTCAAATTCGTCAGAGTTTCAGCTGACTCAATCTAATTCGTCCCTGCTACAAACATGCAGCCTACATGCACGTCTTGAGAATAATCTTGTTTAAACAATACAGACAATTGCAATGAGAACACAACCAATTCATAAGCACTGTTTCTCGACCAAACAGATACATAAAAAGCTGTTTACAATAATTGCTTTCATTTAGATGGATTAGTGCTTCCAATTTCAACTACTCCATACTTTTCAGGATACTTGACAAGTTCCTATTCGAATTTTATACAGTATTTTTAAATTCCCAGTTAAAACTGTAGTACTATATACTTTGAACCTAAAAGCTGAGGAGCTGCACAATCAAATTCAGTAGAGGTAATTTAACATGTACACAACCCAATAATGCACGCTGAGGGCTTTAAACAAATAGCTTTATTGCCAGAAATTTTCTTGTGTAAATTTTAGCAAATCACTGCTATCAAACAACTGGTTCATGCTTTTAGCTGTACACCATTCATTATGGTGCGTTTGTGATGAATGGCCAGAGAACACTCAGGAAACTATAGTTGCTCTTTGCTATGGCCAGGAGCAACTCTTACACTTTTTAATTAATTACACTTTTTTTTAATTATTATTATTCTTTTTATTAAATACACACATACGAAACTTTCTTACACAAATAAAACTAAAATAATACAATATCGACATCTAAAGCACTATCATAACTTAAAAAATACAAAAAAACTGGATCCACAGGTGTATCCATGCACGGCAGGTATGATTTACTGAAAAGATTAGATAATTTACTGAGGGGTACTCTTCCATTTAGACCATTTAAAAAAAAAACATCTAAGGCATTGCTATCTCTGGCAATTTCTTTTTCAATTTCCATCTAATTTAAAACTTTTTGGATAAAAGTCTTTAGATGTGGGAGGGTATTTCTGAGTCTACATGTGTACATGCTCTCCAAACTTCCCACATGCACTATAACTTGGCACTAGTTACTGCTACTGCAACTACTGCAACTGCAATTGCTACTACTGTTTACTATTAATTTGATTTTATTGTGCTTACCATCTGCTGTCCATGACTGGCAATGTTTAACATATTCCCGTGATTTTTCACAAAATGTAACAATATCTGATCCTATGGGTGGTACAGTACCATTGTTAGTCCAGTCTCTCCAGTTGTTAATGATTTCCCCACCAGAGCCATAGTAACCTATCTCACATGGAAAACACTTGTTACTGGTCAGGTTTCCATGCATTCCTTTTCCAGGAGGGCAGTCACAGGGGATTCCATGTACTGGAGCTGGATAAGAGGCTCCCCCTTGGCTGGAAAATCATAACAGCATGTGAAATTACAGTCTTTCCTGTAAAACCGTGAACACCGGAAAAATGTCTGGAATGTTTATTGTGTAGTGACCAATCACAGCAAAGTTCAGGACACGTGAACAAACCTCAAAACCACAAAAAACTAATGACCGTTATTGTTTGCGGTTTAGTTTTCTCACACCTGATTGGCTTTTTTTTTTTGTAACACAATAACATTCCATAAACATTTCTGGTGTTCACGGTTTTACGGGAAACACTGTAGGGAAATAAAGCTCAGAAAAACGTGAACACCAGGAATATTTGTGTAATGTTATTGTCAAATAACGACAAAGTCAAGCAGGTGTGAGAAAACTAAACCACAAACACCAACAGTATACAGTAGCTCTGACAACTGCCATCAAAATTCCAGAATCTCACACCGAAGATATTAGAATTTACATGTGAATTTAGAACAATCAATTGAAAATCTTGGAGTTATGTAACCTGGTCTAACGTGATTGCATAGACGAAACCCACCAGCACAATTTGCTACTTTTTAATCGCAGGCACATAGCGTGTGCGATTCTTGCTCGGACGGAATTTGTTTTATTTTGTCGGTGACCAGAGTATCATATATCAGCCTCTAATTGTCCCAGCTAGCGAAAGGTAATAAAAGCAAATGGCTTGACCTCAACAGGAGACCTGTAAAATTACTGAGCCCCAGCAACGCCTCGGGGCGCCCCAGATTCAAGCATGGTTGGCACAGGTTGCCCTATTTCTGGACGATCGTTACGAGATGAATACTCCACTTTTCTTGGGAACATTCTTCTCCCTTGTGGTAAAATATATCTTGTAAAAGTTGAATAAAGAAACATTCATTTAAGAGATTACTTAAAAAACAGCTCTTGTATTCCGAATCTTACAGCAGGAGAGAAAACCTGAAGTTTATCGGTGTTGTGGAGACTACCAGCGACTCTACAGACAACCAGAACGTGGCGAGGTCGAGCGATTCCTTACAGAGTGAAAACACTAAGGAGGTCCTCTTTAAATTCATGGAAGATGAGCTTGATATCAAAGACGCTAGAAAAAGAATTGAATTTCAAAGGGTCCATCGTTTGGGCAGACCAGGAAACAGCGGTGATCCTCGTCCAATCATTGCTCGTTTTCTCCGTTACCAGGATAGAGAAGAAGTTATGCAAAAGGCTCGAGCGAAATTGAAAGACATGAATTATGCGGTCTTTGAAGACATCCCCAAAGAACTATACGATCTTAGGAAAAAGCAGAAGGAGAAGCTTAAACGCGCCAGGCAAGATGGTCTTAAAGCCTTCTTTAGCAGGAAATTTCCGGACAGGCTGTACATTAACGGTAAATTTGTACCATTAGATGAATCTACCTTGTAATTATTTTTTCCTACAAACAATGACACGTATAACTAATTAAGTATAAGCTGCACCTTGACCTTTTTTTCTAAAATTATTGTCACCGCCGATTTGGGAACGTAACATCATACATGCTGTTGTTTAACGGAGAGAGTGTATTTATTTCTATCGCTCTCGGATGTTTGGTAAGTAATGGAAAGTGGTTTATATTAGTTTATTTTGTGTATACGTTGTGTATCGGTGCCTTGTTTATGTTTTGTTTTTTTCCTTCTCGCCTAAGTATCTACCATCTGTTTCTGAACTATTTCGATACCAATTTGTCTCCTTATAACTGTAGATTTGGTTTCCTCTGCATTCCCCGGGTATTTACTATGCAGATCTAAATGGCTGAAAAGTTAACTTTATTGTCACTTAATGTAAGGGGCCTGTCAAACTTTAGAAAACGGCGAGCAATTTTCACTTGGTGTCGCAAGAAAAATGCCGATATTGTATTTTTACAAGAAACACACTCAAAGAAAGACACTGAGGTACAATGGGGAAACGAATGGGGTGCCAGTGTGATATTGTCTCATGGAAGCCCAAATTCCCGTGGGGTTGCTCTCTTAATGAAGAAAGGGACTGATTGCATCGTACGCTCCAAAATTATAGATCCCCAAGGACGTTATATTATTGTCAAAGCCGACATTTCGGACTGTAAATATATTCTGATTAACATTTATGCTCCCAATAAAGACAACGATATTGTTAATTTCTTTGATAAACTAAAAAAATCTCTACAAGAAGAACAGTTAGACGCGGATGAAAAGATTATTGTTGGAGGTGATTTCAACTGTCCAATGAACCCATTGTTGGACAAGAAAGGTGGTTCTTTAATCCCTCGCAAAACAGCAATTGCAAATATTGAATGCTTTCAAGAGGAATTTGATTTAGTCGACATTTGGCGTGTTGAATACCCAGAAATTAAAAGTTTCACTTGGTACCAAAGCTCTCCGCCAATATTTTGTCGCCTTGACTATTGGTTAATTTCTAATAATTTACATGACTGGATAAAATCAACTGACATAACTCCTGCTATCAAAACGGATCATTCCGCAATTATGCTCGTGGTGGAGGATAATGAGCTGAAAAATGCAAAGGGTCCAGGTTTTTGGAAAATGAACTGCTCTATTCTAGATGATCTTACCTACATAGAGGAAATTTCTAATTTTCTACCAAAATGGGTTACTGAAGGTCAGAAAGAACTGTCTGACAATAGAAGCGTCTGGGATTGGATAAAATTTAATATACGGGATCATGCTATACAATTTTCTAAGAAAAGGGCTAGAAGCAGAAAGGACAAGGAAACTCAGTTAGAAAATGAATTTACCTCGGCTAAAAATATCTATGAAAATGACTCGTGTGAAAACAATTTGAATCTTTTGATTTCGGCAAGAGAAAAGATAGAATCTTTTTACGAAGAGAAAACTAGAGGGATAATAATTCGCGCGCGTGCTCGCTGGCATGAATATGGTGAAAAAAGTTCAAAGTACTTTCTTAACTTGGAAAAACGGAACTACGTAAAGAAGCATATGCGGAAACTGAATATTAATCATTCTTCGACCACTGATCCAACAGTCATTCTCGCTGAACAAAAGCGTTTCTACCAAGATTTGTATACGAGTAGGAACAAAAGTTTGAATAATGACGCCATTGAGTCTTTTCTGATGATCTTGAACATCCCTAAACTTACGGATGAACAGAAAGATTTGTGCGAAGGTAAAATCCATCTTGAGGAGTGTAAAAGTATCCTTGATTCATTTCAGAATAACAAATCGCCCGGGTGTGATGGGATCCCGATTGAATTTTACAAAAAGTGTTGGTCCTTAATTGAAGAACCCTTTTTAAATTGCGTCAATGAATGTTTCGAAAAGGGTGAATTAGCGGGTTCTCAGAGGCAGGCAGTGATTACTCTCATCGAAAAAAAAGGCAAAGACCGTCTCTTTCTAGAAAATTGGCGGCCAATTTCTTTGTTAAATGTAGACGTTAAAATAATGTCCAAGGTTATTGCCACTAAAATAAAAAATGTTTTACCGGCTATTGTTCATCACAATCAAACTGGATTCATTAATGCTCGTTACATTGGCGAGACTGTACGATCTATTTTTGATTTAATGGATTTTACATTGTCAAAAAACATTCCCGGGTTACTGATTTTTATTGACTTTCATAAGGCCTTTGATAGTCTTGAATGGAATTTTCTCTTCTACGGCCTAAGAGCTTTCAATTTTGGCCCAGATTTTATTCGTTGGGTAGAAATTTTCTATAAGAATATTCAAAGTTGTGTTATCAATAACGGTTGGGCGTCGGATTTTTTTAATTTAGAGCGCGGGGTGAGACAAGGGGATCCACTATCCCCCTACCTTTTTGTACTAGCAGTAGAAATTATGGCAATCGCTGTAAGGCAGAATACATCTATAAGAGGTATCTCAATTGATGGACAAGAAACCAAACTGCTTCAGTATGCAGACGACACAACAGCAACCCTCACTGACAATACTTCAGCCCAAGCATTTTTCAGCTTGTTAAATAATTATAAACTGCTCTCGGGCTTAGAAATTAACTACAGTAAAACAGAAGGTATGTGGATTGGATCTTCTAGAAATAGCAATTCCAAACCCTTTGGCATCAAATGGTCTCAAGAGCCTATCAAAGCTTTAGGTGTATATTATTCGTACGATCCAATCCTTCTTCGGGAGAAAAACTTCATTGAAAATTTGGACAAGATTAAAAAACTGCTGAATCTGTGGTCAAGCAGAGGCTTATCACTTTACGGCAAGGTGACTGTCATTAAATCCCTAGTTATACCAAAATTTGTTTACATATGCTCTCTCATGCCTGTTCCTGACGAAATTGTGAAAGAGTTAAATCGACTAGTTTACAAATTTCTGTGGAATGGAACTGATAAGGTAACTCGTCTTTCTACAATCAACGATTATGCTAAAGGTGGTTTAAAAATGATTGACCTAGATTCTATGGTTAAATCTTTACGTTTGGCATGGCTACAAAGAGTATATAATGCTACAGAAGGTCCTTGGAAATGGTATCTTTCTCACCTTTTAACAAGGTTCGGTGGTCTGTTTTTGTTTAACTGTAATTACGATGTTAATGACCTCTCGGTGCCTTCACTATTTTATTTTCAACTTTTGAAATGGTGGTCAGAGTTTCGTGATGACTTTGCTTCTTCAAAAGACTGGGACAATATTATTTGGAATAATCGTGATATTCGCATTGATGACAAGCCAGTTTTTTATAAAAATTTCTTCCTTTCAGGAGTAGTGTATTTGAGGGATCTTCTTTTAAGTAGCAACAACATCGAGTCTTTTGAGATTGTTTCAAGGAACATAGAAAAGTCTAATTTTCTAATCTGGACGGGCCTTCGGGACTCCATTCCATCTCATTTGAAGAACAATATCACAAGTAAACCCCCATCTTCTACTATACCATCATTCTCAACTGGCAACGGTGATGAGGTATTTTGTGTGAATTCTAAGAAGTCAAGGGATTACTATTTACTGCTCATCAGTAAAAAAGCTAAACCACCAAATGCAATCAACCTTCTCCATAGGGATTTCAATCTGTCAGAAAAACAACTGCAACAAGTCTTTTTGCTCCCTCACAAAGTAGCTCTTGAACCTTACGTGAGAGCCTTTCAGTTTAAAGTACTGAATAGAATCCTTTATACAAATGTGAAGCTTTACAAAATCGGTTTTATTTCAAACAAAGAATGTACCTTTTGTAGAAATGAATCAGAAACATTAACTCATTTGCTCTACCACTGCCCTTTCTCTATAGCATTCTGGAAAGATTTTGAAGTGTATTGGTCTGTGGCAAAAAGTGAACAAATCCATGTAACATTAGAAGACGTCGTAGTGGGAATTATAACAAGAACTTGCCCCTTACTTAACTACTTTTTACTAATTGCAAAACTCTACTTGTGGGATTGTAGAAGAAACCAAACTTGTCCAAGTATCGTTGGATTTAAGGCTAAAATTCAACTTAAGTATGAAACAGAAACATATATTGCACGAACGAGCAATAAAATGGAATTTTTACAATCGAAATGGGCGAACTGTTTTCTGTTAGGTTAATAGTTATTTATTTATTTATTTTATTTATATCATTTTATTTTTATTTATTTATATATGTATATACATATATATGCAGGCATAGTATTACACTTATATTTCCCTAAATTGATTGTACTGTAATGTAAGCCCATGTTAAAACCTGTATATATCGTAAGTAATGTAACTAAGTAATTGTTTTGTAAGGAATAAATATATATATTAAAAAAAAAAAAAAAAAAAATTTAAGAGATTACTTTTGTCCGAAATTGAAAGCTTTTTCTTTCGATTATTTAGGGAAGAAGTCATCAATGTTTTGAAACCGGCCAATAAGCCATATTTGATTTGTATCACGGTAAGACGAGGAAGACTGGCGACTGATTTATTAGATACTGGACACTCAAGTATTGTTTTCCAAATAATTATTTCAGGTGAGTTGAAATTATGAAAGGGAGTTATAAAAACGCTTGTCTTTCAACAACTCTTCGATAAGATTGCATTTAAAACAGAAACTAGTTTGCTATCGTTAGGTGTCCCGAAATAGGAACACCTCACCAAAATTGCAAATAAACTCTTTGGTGGTCAGGTCGAAGATACAGTACCGCTCAAATGTAAGTTACCACCGTCTCGCGAGAAATGAGACTCGTATCGCGAGAAACGAGACTCGTATCGCGAGAAACGAGACTCGTATCGCGAGAAACGAGACTCGTATCGCGAGAAACGAGACTCGTATCGCGGGAAACGAGAACTGTCTCGCGAGACATTTCTTGTTTCTCGCGAGTGCACTGCATGTACCAACTTTACGTTGTTGGGCCGAGAATATCATCGAGCGGACACGTGTCGTATCGTTGATTTTTTCGGTGATCGACTTGATCGGAATTTGTTTTGTTGTCTGTTCGTGCTGGATATCTACATCCGTCATCGGTAGCGCCACGCTCTAGCTTGTATAGTTTGAAACCTCGATTGACTTTATAATTACTTGGTTCATAGCATTCACATGCGAAGCAAGGCTTCGAACATGTAATCTAAGTAAACTATTTATTCACAATGTGAAGCTGCAACGCTTTTGAACATGAAGCGTCGGTCCTCGATCGACTTTTTATTTTTGTTCTCGTTTTCAAATGTGAGGTCACGCTTCGAACATTCAGTCCAAGTTAACTCTTCATTCACAAAGTAAAGCCGCAACGCTTTTGAGCAGGAAGCCTCCACTGATTTTGAATTCACATGCGAAGCCACGCTTCGAACGCGTAATCAAAGTTAACTTTTTACTCGCAAAGTGAAGCCGCAACGCTTTTGAACATGGAGCCTCGATTGACTTTCTATTTGGTTTTCGTGTTGACACGCGAAGCCACGCATCGAACACGTAATCTAACTAAAATTAACTTTTTATTCAAAGGATAATTTCTGGATGATCTTAGACATACATTGGTAATATAATAATGACTCCACTTCTCCGATCGACAGCGTGGCCAATCGAACTCTTAAAAACAAAACACACAAATGCAAAAACTTATAATGTTTCTAAGCATTAGAAGACGAAAAAGTTATTCGCATTTTACTGATTTGTAAACTATATAATTCATACTCTGAAGAAAGATGAGCGAAGACGACGGCTGTATTCTACATGTATTTTACAAATCAGCCGAACATTCGCAAAAGGGAGCTGGGAGGGAAATGGCTATCGTAAAGTTTATGATAAGAAACACAATGTTGGTCATGACTTTTACAGAAGTGGTGGCTCCTAAAAGAGCCGTTTTAGCGTAGTTCTGTAAAGAGCTGGTTTTGAGATCAGTGTCCAGACGCACGGCCTTGTCGCTCAATCACGATCGGCACAACCTTCTGCAAATGGTTGATGTACGTCGTGCACTTCTCAGCCGTCATCCTTGTACTTTCAATTTGCCTCAAGAAACCTGAGAACTTGTGTATAACTTTGGTAAGTCGGGATTTGAGTGCGCTCAATCGTTGTTATCGCTGCTTTAGAGGATTATTTTTATGACCAGATATATGCATGTTATTAAGAAAACAAGTATTCTAAAAAAATAGCTAAACGAAACTCGTGTATTTATATGCAAATGCAGTAATAAAATGCCGTAGTGTGTGTTAAACAATGTGTGCCAATTCTTTATTGCTCCATCCTCTAGTTTTGGACTATTTCAGCGTTTGAATCATCCAATTGTGCCAAATAGAACGAGAGATATCGAATACTTTTCAAAGCTCGCCGGCATGCCGTAAAATTTTAAAGAGCTTTTTCAATTGTCTCACCAGCGCGTGCCGAGAGCAAACTTTTCCCTGTCAAAAATTGAATGAATGTTAACAGCGCATCTAAAGAACTTCGATAATACACTCTTTCTGTAAATTTGGACTATTTCAGCGTTTGAATCATCCAATTGTGCCAAATAGAACGAGAGATATCGAATACTTTTCAAAGCTCGCCGGCATGCCGTAAAATTTCAAAGAGCTTTTTCAATTGTCTCACCAGCGCGTGCCGAGAGCAAACTTTTCCCTGTCAACAATTGAAAGAATGTTAACAGTGCATCTAAAGAACTTCGATAATACACTCTTTCTGCAAATTTGGACTATTTCAGCGTTTGAATCATCCAATTGTGCCAAATATAACGAGAGATATCGAATACTTTTCAAAGCTCGCCGGCATGCCGTAAAATTTCAAAGAGCTTTTTCAATTGTCTCACCAGCGCGTGCCGAGAGCAAACTTTTCCCTGTCAAAAATTGAATGAATGTTAACAGCGCATCTAAAGAACTTCGATAATACACTCTTTCTGTAAATTTGGACTATTTCAGCGTTTGAATCATCCAATTGTGCCAAATAGAACGAGAGATATCGAATACTTTTCAAAGCTCGCCGGCATGCCGTAACATTTCAAAGAGCTTTTTCAATTGTCTCACCAGCGCGTGCCGAGAGCAAACTTTTCCCTGTCAACAATTGAAAGAATGTTAACAGCGCATCTAAAGAACTTCGATAATACACTCTTTCTGCAAATTTGGACTATTTCAGCGTTTGAATCATCCAATTGTGCCAAATATAACGAGAGATATCGAAATAGTTTTCAAGGCCGCCAGCGATTGCCGTGAAGTGTCGTCGTCTCGTCGGTCGCCATACCCATGGGAACTGGCTTCTTGCGAGTAATATATTCCATACTAAACGCTTCAGTGATTCTCGAGAGAAACGAGAACCTTCTCGCGAGAAACGAGACTCGTCTCGCAGGAAACGAGACTCGTATCGCGAGAAACGAGACTCGTATCGCGAGAAACGAGACGAGAGGTGGTAACTTACATTTGAGCGGTACTGTACGAAACTGAAAAAAGAAAATTCTTATATGCTGACAAACCTAGTCCTTTAAGCTTTACTTATGTCCGAAAAAAGTTTAATCTGCATCGTATTTTGCGAGAACAGACCACTTAACTGTAAGTAGGTAATTCGACGCACGCTAAAAATCGCATTTAAGAAGAAACAAATTTTACCTACCTCGGCTGAAAACTTTAATGTTGTCGCCTAAATGGAGTGTGGCTTAGCCACGAAAGTATCAAACAAAAGCTGACTAGTCGATAAGTCTTTGGAACATATCGATCGGATTTGTTTTATTGTTTCAACTAAATACGGAATCGTTAAGTCGAAGTGTCCGGAAATAGGGGTGTCCGGGAAATAGGGCAACATACTGTTTTTTTTTTTTGATCATGTGTCACTTTGGCAAGGTTTTAACCGAAGCTATACTTTTTCAACCGTAAAATAGCCCACGATTTACAATTAAACATTTCTTGTTTACACAATCTTCTAAACCCAAAACAACTGATTGTCAGTGGTATGAATTTGATAGTGACAGTGAGACAATATCTGATACCCTAATGAGTTAACGTCACATTGCCCCTTGGTGTCCTTGATATTGTTATTGCAATTTGTTTTTTGGCAAATATTAGCTCAATTACCACAAACCTTAAGCTTCTCCAAGAAAAACAGTTTCATGTCAATTTGTTTAGAAATTATATGAAAGAAAACTTTTGTGTTGTAAAATTAAAACTGACAAAAATCCTTCAAATAACCTTGTGTTTACCCAAAAGATGCTGCATTTGTCCAAACATTTGTACCAAGGTTAAAGTCTCCAAGATAACTAATTATTCTTTATATAAACAGTGGTATTGTGCAATTGTTTCTTTTTCAGAGCAAGATATATACAGACCATTTTGCTAGATTTTCTCATGCAAAGTTACTGAAATCCGTATGAGACAGAAAGACATAGATCTGAGGGCCTGATTCCACGGCGAATTTCAAATTTTTTATAGCCCGGCTATCGAATCTCAATTTCAGCCGGCGCTGAAAACTTTTGTCATGTAACGCAAACGCTTTTTTTAAGAAGATTTATTCTGGAAGCCGTTCTGAAATCTCTACACGGGATGAAATTTCCTACCGGGTTGAAGAAGCCCTAAGAACACAGTGAATCTGATCATTAAGCTTATTCAAAGTTTATTTAGCCGAGCATATTGTAAACATGGCTTCCAAAAAATATTCTCGAAAATCTTTTCCTGTGACAACGGTCAGATCAACAAAATAAGAAAGTGTTAAATTAATCATGCATTTACAATGGAATAAATTATGAACGTGTAAGTTATCTATACAGTTTTCTTTTGTGATCAAACTAAAGCTTACAGTTCTCTAAATAATTTCTTTGAAACGTAGCTAGAACTTACCAGTCCTTGCTGAGGTAATAAACAACTGATCTAGTCCGCGATTTTGCATCGCATGGAGTGATATATCGCTTGTAGTCATCACTCTTACACGGAACAGACTGTGCAGGAAAAAGAAAGGATAAAAAACACAATACAGCGCTGAGCCACTTTGACAACGAAAGCCGCGCCATTCTATCTCGTCGAGCTGTCATGTGCTTTATATGACGTCACTACAAGACTACCGAATTACCCCCACCCCACCCTCCTGAACTTTAGATTGAGTAGATTTCCCATCATGCAAGACGAGCCTGGAAGACGCTTTTGTTGAAAAAAATTTACATGGAGGAGAAGAGTTTAGTCTGAAGTGTCAGACGTCTTCCCGCCCTAATCCACTGATACTTAGACTAAGAAGAGTTGTATTCCCGGGAAATACTTCTGACGACAAACAGAGACAGATCACACGTGAATTTTCACTCCTGAATGATCATTGCAGCATAAACTCCAGAGTGAGGTATGCGGACGACGATACATTTTCGCCTTTATATGTTTGTGGATGATGTTCTGGCTGTTGTTGTTTTGTCGTGTGTTCTGGGATATCCGAGCGATAGTGCTAAGGATTTCACGAACGTTTTGCATTGTCATCATTCAGCTATTTTCTTCTCACAGCGATAATAATTATCTTAATATTTTGGTTCTTTGGGTCCTCAAAATAATGTGGTTGTCTAATTACTAAAGTCAGCTCTTAAAAGTTAAGGGGGAGAACCCTAACTAAAATGGTTGCTATAGATGAGTAGCGCTTAATTGCAGGAATGGCTCCGGGCTGGGAATGCACTGGGAACGAGTTTGGTTAGCTAAATTAGACTACAAAATCACCCTGGTTAGCCTATTATAACACTGCGGTTAGCCTACTAAGCAATCCGGTTAGCCTACTGAGCACTGCGGTTAGCCTATTAAGCAATCCGGTTAGCCTACTTTTGTACTCCGGTTAGCCTACTAAGCACTGCGGCTATGCGGTTAGCTCTCAGGAATGGTAAGGGTAACACAATAAAATCTTAAAATTTTCGGTGTTTGGCAGCCGGGCCTCGGTAGTGTAGTGGTTAGTAGGAATAGCTCGTGTTCTGAGTGACCCAGGATCGATTCCACCTCTGTGCTTTTATAATTGACTTTGTTTTTTCTCTTTATTAGACGAAAAAATCAAAGTCTAAAAAAATCTAAGTGTCCCGGAGCCATTCCTGTATTTAACGCCATGTCTATAGATGACTTCTAACCATCATATCTTGGGTTCCCTTTCAATTCTGGGATTGTTTTTTGCCATTGCCCGATTTCATACGGGGGGGGGGGACTGGTAACAAAATCCTTTATTATGGAATTATACAACACAAGACCCACAAAGTCAGAAAATGCACACCAAGCATTACAAAATCTGCAAGTTTGGTGTTAATCAGGCCAATATTGAAGGAGATATAGCCATTCAAAAACTTGAAAATTTACTAAGAAATGTATGGATTGCCGGACACTTTGTCCGGACTCCATATATTTCTTAGTGTAGCAAACACACCAGCACTACAAAATCGACGCCGAACAGCTTTAATTCATCGGACAACAAATAGCATAATACAACTTAGGTTAGAGTTAAGTTAGAAATTAACAGCGAAAACGAGAAACGGTCGAACAAGACGGATATAAAGCACAACATTTACCTGATGATTGGGATACGGCAGAACAAACGACAAACCGCACAAACGAACTACGTTACCATTAACAGTAGACAAATGTAAGCGCGCGAAAGGCCAGCAGTTTAAATTTTAGCTTGGGAGACTGGGCCGACAGCACTTCATACAACATAAGGGATTGGTTCCTACCCGTAGTAAATTTTGGAGTTTTTGGTTGGCTGTATCTCGTTCAATATTAGACCAATAAGCACCAAACTTGAGGATGTTGTAAAACTCTTTCTGAGTAGGTGGGTCTTGTTTTGAATAATCCCATAATATACAGAATCGGACCCAGTCCCCCCCCGTATGAAATCAGGCAATGCTTGTTCTATTGGAGGTTGCTTTCACTTTTGGAAGCTTTGACCATATTTGGAAAGTCATGTGACCAGAACACAAAAACGCTAAAAACTCTCACAGCTTACATCTTTCTGGGATGAAACCAAAGCTAATGGATAAGTTGCATTCAGATACAAAATCTGCAGTATGGATTTGTGAGATTCCCATAATTGCATTAGTTAAAAAGCTATGACATCATAAATTTTTTGTGACGCCATAACTTTTGCAGTATTGCGAATTTCAATCCCATAATTTCAAAAATTTAAATATTTGTGACGTCACACACAAGCGGCTAAGAATATTTCTATTCCTCCCTGGATGTGATACTTTATGTAGTTCATCACAGGGTTACCCCCAGCATTATTTTGCCGGTACCCATTAAAACACCTGGGTGGAGAGGGACACTGAGAGTAAAGTGTCTTGTCAAGGAACACAACACAGTTCCCTGGCCAAGGCTCAAGCTTGCACCATCCAATCTGGGTTTCAGGTAGCCACCTGTTTAATTCTTATTGAATGTCTTGTAATGTATCAATACGTTCTGAGTGTAAAATGACCAGATCATGTCCATGAATCACAGACTTTCAAGGCTCCTGCCTACTATGGGTTTTCCAAGAACTTGACACAGGCCTTCCAAGGGGTAAAGTGACATATGACACAGCCCTGAATACTGGTGACGTGGGAGTTATACCTAAATAGTAACAAACAATATGAAATATGCTTTAAAATGTGATGGCTACACAATAAACAGGTTGTGTACATTTACATACATGTATGATAGTAAAAAACATACAGTAACTGGGATGAAAGTGACTCCATAGGTCTCGTCTCCTACATCTTAAGTGTTACGGTAAGCAGAGGACGTTAAAGAACCCACACAAATAGCAGTGAACAAGATTATGTTGTGGTCTTAAAATTTCACAAATTAAAACTTTGTATAATTAAACATTCATGCAAAATAGGATAAAAATCTGTAAGACAGATTTTTCACAAAATGGGAAAATGTGATATTTCTTTTTAGAAATAGCTCAAAATCTGTCTTACAGTTTTTTTAAAAAGTTTGGCTGTGGACGTCATTCATCCAAATAAATAAATTGTGAAAGTTTCATCATGGGTTGTACGGTTGGTTTTTGAGAAATTTGGGCTCAAAAACAGGTTTTTACAACCTTGAACGAGAATTGAATTGCGCATGCCCTTTTATTTTAGCACACGCTCATGTGATGTTACTGTATGTGTCGCATGCGTTCAAGAAAGACAAATTTAGAACTTCTCTGCTGGTTGCTTATCTATTCTTATCATATTTTGCCTGTCCGAGGTTTAACTACATGTTTGAAAGTATATTGAATTTTTTTCTTGCATACCAAGTTGGTTTAAAGCAATAAAATTGCTGAAACTTGTTTTGTGTCTTTTCAGGGTTGCTAATGCAATTTTTTTTCTCGCGATCAATATTGACGTCAGGCAGAAAGTCGCAGCGCACGCTCTTGAGGCTCGTAAAAACTGTAGTAAGCCACCTTAAGAAACTAGGAATGTTGAATATTTTTCAGTCACAATCGTCCCTGAGTCAATTGTATAAAAGAATTCTGGGTAAAGAAAGGTCTGTTGCTAACTGTGTTTCAGGTTGTTATCAAAACGTAAAATTGCATTGATGTCGAAGATGTTTAGTGGTTGCATGTGTTTGTGTTTCCATGATAACTAACTAAAAATCACCCAATTTTCTCATGAACGTAACAACCTAACTTGAATACTAACTAAAGTTGTCTCAGTCTTGTTTGGGTGTTCTAACTGAAGAGGAACTTGGGTACAGTTTGTTTGTAACAGAGCAAAGTGTTTGTATGAGTCATGGGTTTATCACACCAGGTTTACATGCGTGATAAACAAACATTGGTTAATATCCACGCAAAGTTTGAATCTGGTAAACCATTTTTCTATTTTATTTTTATTAGTTGAGAAAATACAAACACAATTACTCAGCAGTACATACACTACACACTACATGCTGAGCTCACAGTGTACATTATCATGTCCACATTACAGAGTTATTTCATCATAAAATTCTTACAATTTCTTTCCTTTATTTCTTTTCTCATGTCCAGGGAAACCACACTTGTTTGGGGGCCTTATAACCTCAATATTGGGGAGACGTAACTTCAATCTTGGGACGGTGTGTCTTAGGGCACAGCATGACCTGCTTCTGCAGCATTCACTTTCACCAATAAAAATTGTTGCCTACCGGTACTTAGCCCCATGAAAGTCTGGTCATAGCCCTGTCCTGTAAAAATGTGATGGCAATAGTTACTGGTATCTTGGTGAGCTGAAAGTGACCCAAAAATGCTCGCCTTAATTCTCTTTTTTTTTTTGCTTCTGATACAAGCTACCTGAAATTTGCATAAATATGGAACTCGTCATTCTGAAAAATCGTATGTTTTTGGTTTTTCGAATTTTGAATTTTTTGGCAGAAAGATGACGTCACAAAGTTGGCGCCAAATTTTAGAATCCTTGTGATGTGCCGTGTCAGAAACTGTCATCAAACTGTCATCAACTTTGCAAAGAAAATTTTTGCGCCAAACTTGTTACACCACTTTCCTGCCTAAAAATTCGAAATTCGAGAAACAAAATACATGGAATTTTTTAGAATGGCGAGTTCTATATTTGTACAAAATTTCAGGCTACCCGCATCAAAAACAAAAGTCCCTGAATGAAGGTGTATGTACACAAGGGAAAATGACAGCAAAAGTTACAGCAGCTGTAGGTTAGGCGACATCACTCATGACATGGCTACCCCCTATGGAAGGCCTCCAATTTTCTGGTTGGCACCAGTATGCATGAAGAAAAGTCACGCACGCTACTCTCATTCTAGATTTTGAGGACTTTCAAGCGGTAAAAGTAGCTTGCAACATGGCCCTGAATACTGACGGCATGGGAATCTCTAAACACCGACAAACAACAAGATTATGCTGTTGCTTAAATGCTACAGTGACACAAAACCCTGAAAAACCATGTATGATAAAAGTAGCATGAAAGTGACTTGGAATGCAGGAAATGTTATTTGTGAGAGCTGAGTCCCAGACCACTAGAAATGTCTCCTTCATTGCTCAAAATTTTTTGCCTATTGAGCCTTGATGAACTTGTAATGAAACAGTTTGTTTTAAAAACTTTTTATAAAGAGGACGACACATTTGAAACTATTACATTTGAATTCATAATATATAACTGCTAAAAAATGATAAATAACAAGCGTGAAATAAATTAGGAATCTAAAAAAATAGCCAAAGGGAACAAAGAGTATACAATATTAACGTGCTGATTAGAATGAAAGAGTTAAATTAACATGATATAATTGTTTGTTTAAAGAAGGATATATAATTGTTTGTTTATCTTGACCTGGAATTTTGTGGTCGTGTGGTCTATAACTTTAAAAATTTAGCAGAATCAGGAATTGCGGCATTCCTTGAATTGTTTAACATGTTGGAAGATATGTGAGGTCCATAATTGTTACATATTTCCTGGGAGCAACCTTCTTTAAACAAGCAATTATATGTTAATTTAACTCTCACATTCCAACCAGCACGTTACTATTGTACACTCTTTTGTTCCCTTTGGCTATTTTGTTAGATTCCTAATTTATTTCACGCTTGTTATTTATCATTGTTTAGCAGTTATATATTATAAATTCAAATGTAACTTCAAAATAATTCTGCTTTCAACTGAAGATGGTCATTGAATGACCGAAACATGTCTTGTAAATTTAGTTTCAAATGTGTCATCCTTTTTATAAAAATTGTTGTTAGTTTGGTTCTTTCCAGATAGTTTTAAAAAATAACAAGCAACAGTGACAATAACATACAACCTGTATACTGGGCTAAATGACAGAATCATTTTAATTCAGCTGTATGTTAGGCAGCATTGGTCATCAGAGGCATGAGACTTTGCCACATGGCCACCCCATTCTATTGTTGAGCAGTCCATAGATACTTACACTGTACCCACGTTTTTTTCTAGCTCTGTTAACCCTGTCAGCATGGGATTTGACACAGGAAGATTTACATGCATAGTAGATGAAGAACTGATCTGCACAATTTGTGGTGGGGTACTAGAAGACCCTCTACAGGCCCCGGCATGTGAACATGCCTTCTGTGCTGCTTGTATACATGAGTGGTTGAACCACCAACAGAGTTGTCCTGTGGATCGACGCAATCTAACTCCACATCAACTCAAACAAGTGCCAAGAATCTTGAAGAATCTTTTATCAAAGTTGACAATTAAATGTGAAAATGACACATTTGGCTGCGAGGGTGTAGTCAGGCTGGATCAGTTGCAGTCCCATCTATCCCAGTGTGAACACAACCCAAAAAGGCCGGTCAATTGTGAACAAGGCTGTGGATTGGTTGTTCCATTTGACGAGCTGCCTCAGCATAACTGTGTTCGTGAATTAAATAATCTAATCCAAAACCAGAACTTCAAACAAGCTCAACTGCAGGCTCAGATTGATGACCAGCGCCAGCAGCTTAATGAACAAAAACGTGAGATCCAAGCTCTCAAGGATATGATTCGAGCAATGAGGGTGATCAACTTACCACAGGCATTGCCTATGTTGCCAAGCAACCTGTCACAACCAGATCACTATGACAGTGAAGTTCATCAATGGCTGGGTGGATTGCAACCAGCTAGAGTGACACGGTGGGGTGGAATGATATCAACCCCAGATGCCGTTCTGCAGGCAGTAATTCGCAGAGCACTGGCAGACAGTGGTTGCCCACCCGCTATTTTAAATGAACTTATGGAGAATGCTCACGAGAGAAAATGGCCACCTGGGTTAAGTACTCTTGAAACACGTCAGTTGAATCGCCGGCGTTATGAACAGTATGTATGCAAAAGAATTCCTGGAAAACAAGCAGTGGTCATCATGGCATGTGAAAATGAACATATGGGTGAATCCATGACTTTAGAACCAGGTCTGGTAATGATCTTTGCACATGGAATTGAATGAAATGTACGGTAGTAAGCCAAGTTACCAATGCAAGTTGTTTAAATTTCTCGAGTGCAATGCTGAGGCTGTATATTAAGGAAGCTCTATGCTTAAAATTCTAAGACTCTGGGAAAAGTTAAGTAAAAAAGGAAATTTTAGTGAATACAATGTACATGTATGTTGTGGTTCAATGTCACCCTTGGTACTGAAGATAATGAATATAGAACAAAGGAAAATCTGAAGGTAATTTGAACCACAACAAAATAATATATTTAGCATTATGCAAAGTACCTAACCCACTCCTTTAGAGTAACATTGAGGGCTCAAGTCTATAATTGTAATGCTGGCCAACTTTCCAAAGTTTAATAAAAAATAATTTAGTTTTGCCTAGATTTTGACTTTTACTAGCTATTTTGTAAAAATGAAACCATGAAAACCGAAAAAAATGAGATAAATAAAAAAATAATAAACTAAAAATGGATATTGCATTACATGTATTCAATGCCCTTGATGGTGTTTGATCATTGTTTAAAAATAATAACTATAATATAATGACTGACCCTGTAGCCAAAATGCTTGAACCTTTGGATACTGAAAATTCATTTTGGCTAGTGAAATAAAACTGTTGCTACTAGTCAATAATTTATTCTTGAGCTCTGAGCAGTTAAAAATAAGGGGGACTGCAGTGTGTATATTTTGATTAGCAAGGCCCAGTTCACATGTTGTGGTTCTGTTGGGCCAAACAAGCATGGCAGAAGCGTGGAATCTGAATCAAACTGTTGAATTAAGTTCAGCATGATGGTAAGTTTGTTGAGCTCTGCTGTGCTACATGACTCTGGCATGGCAACAATTCAAATATTGTGTTTCTGCCGTACTACCAAAATAAAATATGTAAATAATATTAAATTATGTTACAGTGAGGACACTCGAACCGTGAACACTTGACATTTATTTTTACATTTTTTTACCATTATCCAATGTTAGGCATTCATACAAACAGAAGAATTAGCTATTCTTAGGTGCTGAAAACACTAATCCTTTGGTCTATGTCTAGAGCTCTCATTGGATAATCATAACATAAACGGTAAAAAGAAATGTCTTAGTGTTCACGGTTTTAGTGTCCGCACTGTAACTCCTACTCGTAGTTAATACCACTGTTACATAGATTCAATAAAATAAATCCTGAATTTGGTGTGTCTCTGGCACGATATCTGAATCAGTCATGTTTCTGCCGTGCTACAGTGGAACCTAATTGCCGAACTGCGTCTAAGGGTACTGAATACTTGACATTTCTAATCTTCCTGTGAAAAATAAAGATATTGGGTATAAGAAATGAACAGCAATTAAATTGACAGAATGTGAAGTAGAAAACAATGAGCTAAGGTTTCCTGCCTTCACGAGCTTGTCAAGTATGCTTGCTAGGATATTAATTACCGGTATTTTGCACTACATGTATGTACGTGACCTGTTGAGTTTTCAATAATGTTTTCAGCTAAAATTGCTTTTCTCTGAAAAGTCTTGAAGTTTTATTACAGAAAGGTTTAAACAGATTAAAATTTAAAAAATGGGAACAGCTACAGTTGTACATAGTTTGTAAATCTGTTGTGACATACATGTATAAGATTATAAGATTAATTCAAATGAAATATGCTCCAGTCTACCTTGTCCAAAGGCTTTGTGCTTTGGGATTGATTTTGTGTGGTTTGCTTTGCATTGTGGGACTGATGTGAATGAAACAATCTACCCCATACTCCCTGTTACCCCTCCTTTCTGCCTTGCCTGGCCTTTGTCTGAGGACAAGGCAGCACTCCAGTAGTATTGGTATACATGGTGGCCCCTTAACTATACAGAATATGTAAGTTTTCAATGCAAGCATGTTGCATTTTTAGTGTTTAATTTGATTCAATGGTTGGTTTTGTTACAAATTTAAAAAGTAAAGAAGCCAAAGTCATGTTTCTGTGTAGGGTTGTCAGTATAAATTAAAATTTAAGGTAGACGGAAAATTTTTACATTCACCATTTCCACATTTTCCATAATTTACCTTGTTTGCCTCCCAAAATTTTGCATAAGCATTGTCTTCAGGTTCTCTTGGGATAAATACGCAGGAGAAATAGGAAACAAAGCTTAAGGGAGATGTTGAAATGGGAAGTGCCTCTGGAAAAATCTTGGCTACCCCCCCCCCCCCCCCCCCGATTATTGCCATAATTTGTTACATTTAGTAAATAAGTCCCAAACAACACCAAACATGCAGCAGGAACTATTCCTCTCAATATGCTTAGGAGAAAGGTAACTGTTCACGACCGAGTCACTGAGAAATGACCAGCTGTCAGAGTATGACTCTGACTCCAGCGACAATGAGGACAGTAGCACCAATGAAGAAGACACAGTCAAGGGTGGTCCTGTAAACTTTTTATCAAAGACAGTGCGCACGCGTATAGGAATACCCATCGCGCTTACATATCAGGCTCTTTCATTGTACTGTCAGGTATGAAGAACTAATTGAAGATTGCAGTTGTCTCACAACATGTGTAAAATCAAAATAACCAAATCAAGGTCAATTCTACATCTTAAATTCATCAGCTTATGCAAAAAATTAGTCCTCTTTTAAATAAATTTTTGAGGAAAGAAAAACGGGATTGCGAAAAGGGATGACAAAAAGTGCGGGATGCGGGATTCGCGTGAAAAAGGAGCGGGAATGTGGGATCGGGACCTTATTCCAGACCCTGTACTGACCCCGGCCCAATTCGATCCCGCGCGGCCCACTTCTTGACAGTACTCCTTG
>OX393572.1:9928135-10079893 GCA_947652115.1 Blastomussa wellsi | reverse complement strand
CAAACAAACGTTGCACGTTTTGATCACGCAGTGTTCAGGTTTCTCGAAATTAAAGACACTTTTTCAGGTTTTTTGTTGTCGCTCGGGCAAGTTATAGATGCGCGAAAAGAAAACAAATTTTGACAAACGTATCGAACTGGAGTTAAGCTGGATGAAGAAATGAGAACACTGATAATAGATAGAATTCTCCAGGAAGGTGGCGATTGATTGACTGGATATATTCCAAGATCATTTAGCTATTTTTCCAAGGAACCGGTGAAACTTATCGAACTTTTGAAAATTTAAAAACCGTCTGTCTCACTTGCAGAAATAACAATTTGTCTTCATGTCATTTCGAAGGTGGAGAAATTCTAGAAGTGTGGCTAGAAGAAATGGGGATAGAACTACTCTATTTGCCAACCTATTCACCCGACTTAAATTCAATAGAACTTTGTTGTATTAAACAAGATGAAAACTCTCCTTAATGGTGAATTCAGTCCAAAGCCTCGTGCAAGGATAACAAGCCAAAGACATGGCTGGCTTCTTTGAGGCAACTTCTTATTTGTTTGTATGAATTTTATTCCTAAGCATCAGACTCTAGCTTTTCGCGGTACAGAGCCTAAATGGTATTTTTAGCTTGTTGGGTGGGAAATATTTTTGTCTAAAAGAGATCCAGTGAATTATATCAGTCTGTACTCAGAAACGAGATTTTCTAATTTCTTTTCGCCATTTGAATATTTTTGTGAGTTTTGGCCAGCTCCCAGTGATTGTAAAAATACGCATGGCATGAATGGCTAACTTTTGCAACAATTATCAGAGCGAGAACTGCGCCCATACATTTTTAGTAAATGTTATCTTGAACTCATTGTTTTTAATTTTCAAAAATAAACTACAATTTACATTGTAACCCAACAGAATACTTGCTATAGTGCTGTTTCAAAATCTTTTACAAATATTTCACTTTAGAACTCAACATATAAAAGTAAAGCAACTGTAAATTCACAACTGTGTGGAAATGTGTTGTGTTTTTGTGATATAAACTACATGTAGCAAAGTCATGTTTCCTTTCAGTCTAAGGCAGACAAACTTCTAGTTTCCATTAAATGTTTTCCGTGTGTTTGTTTGTTTGGCTGCTTAAACTTAACAGGAGATTGGCGGTTTCTGCTGCTGAAGGCTCCGTATGTGATTCTGACAAAGAGATGCAATCAGTAACGGTTGGATTTGTGTTCGTATTTGTTGTTGGCGTGCACGTTGAAGACTCATCAGTAAAGTCAGTAAGAGTTCCAGTGGGCCTTGGCTCATAGCGGAAACTCGGTATGAAAGATTTGCACTAAAGACATAACTTCGTAATTTTTTTTCTTGTGTAAGGACCCAATGGCAATCTCTGCTTGAGCGCTCTCGCAACACCATCCATTTCTTCACGCCAAGTTATTATTTCTTCAAGTGAGACAGATGGTTTTCAATTTTCAAAAGTTCGATACATGTAAGTTCCAAATCATCTTCTGATAATTTGCTCCACCTTGTACCACCCTTAGGTCGAGGATTAATGGATAATTCCTCGCAAAATTGTCGCCAAATCTTTGAAATAGTGTTTATATAGGGAAGCCACGATACCTCGAAAATGATCTTGGAATATATCCAGTTAATCGATCGCCACCTTCCTGGAGAATTCTTCCTTTTATCAGTGTTCTCATTTCTTCATCCAGCTTAACTCCAGTTCGATATCTTCGTCGAAATTTGTTTACTTTTCACGCATCTATAACTTGCCCGAGGACAACAACACATACCTGCACACTGCGTGATCAAAATGTGCAACGTTTGTTTGACAATCACGCATAGTTTCATGCTCCAAATGAAACATTTCCATTGGTTTAGTCAACACAGTTGTCTGGGAAACTGTCACATTTGAAAGGTAAAGATGCGCGAAAAAACGGTCACGCTTCACGGTTGAACGCAAATGGTAGTAATCTGTCTGGAGCTTTAACTCTTGTACTGGATCTACGGAGTGGCAGCACAGTAGAAGCATCTGCAGACACAGCCTCAGAAGACTCGACAGAGAAACAAGAAGTACTTTCAGGGGAAACAGGGGCACTGCTGGGAATGTGCTCTTCGTGGTCAGCTGATCGTGAGACAGAATCAGTGACTGGAACATCACCATCACTAACACTTTGGACCTGAAAGGATTGTTTTGGTTGGATGGAGATGACGACGGTTTCTGCAAAATATTCCACCTTTCTCTTTGGCTACCAGATACGAACACGGAGTGTCTACCACATTCTTTGCAATGCTTGGCTCCTTCTTACTAGCAGCTGGGTTGTAAACATGAACATGATCGTCTGGAAGAAACAGATGAACCTTGCCTGTCTGAGTTGGAGCTTGGCACTGACGTCTCCATCCCATGTTCCTCAAAGACAGACTTCAGGTGTGCAATGACTGTGGATGACTGGATACCGGTAAGGTTTTCTTACCACAGGAAACTTGCCGTAGTAGTCTACAACTAAAAAGTAGTTGGCATTGTTCCAGAAAAATATGTGACAGTCTAAGGTATGCCATGACTTCTGCAGCACATCATCAGGCAACAAATGTTCCTTGACGTTTAACTTCTTTTAACCTCTTAACCAGCTCTTCAATATCACGATTGAGGTTTGGCCAGAATACACAGGGGCATAGCCAGGATTTCTAGGAGGGGGGGTTCCAAATTGGTTCCAATGAAAACGGTTGGTCTAAAATCCTTACATTACGTACGTACAAGACTTTGGAGTTTACACTAAGCAAACAGAAGACGCCTTGGTTGCCGTCGAGCGAACGTGTTTATCAATTCCTCGATATTTATGTCTTGGTGGTAATTGATGTTCATCAACGCCAGCCCTGCCCAGACTCTCGCTCGCTTGACATGGTCAACCTCAGGTATGTTTTTAACCTTCTTAGTGTGCTGAATGACCGCTCACATTCAGCTGACGTTATCGGCAACATGGACAAAATGAGGATCAAGGTGTGGATGTTAGGAAAGAACTCTCAATCGCATGCTGCGAGGGTCTGAACTGCACTGGTGGGAAGGTCGGCATCCTCAGTGCTGCACCACTTTCTCTTCCATCGCAGGAGCTCAACATCAACCACATGAGGAGAAGGAAGGTCGTTCTCATAAAACTCCAGCGCTGCTTCAATGTCAGAATTTCTGTCTCTGATGGCTACCAGCTCAGGAAGAAGATTAAAGAGGCTGGACAAGACAGCATCATTAGTAGGATTGAAGTATGTTTTCATCTCCGATTGTAGATGGTCTATAAGGGGAATAGCAACTGCCCTCTTATAGTAATCAGATGGTGTCTGGGCTGGTACATTGCCGCGATGCTGCTGCTGATTGGTTCGGCACGGGATGGAAGGTACAACACCTACATTTGTCGTGGTAGTGACCGCCAGATCGAACCACTCGGTCCAGATGTCTTGTCCTGGAGATCATCTTGACATTATTTCTGTTAGTGTACGCCTCATAGACATCTAGATCTCTCTTCTGAAGTTTTACACTCAGGGGTTTCAGGATGGAAAGGCATTTCCTTGGCATGAGAGGGGGGTTCCGGAACCCCTGGAATCCTCCCCTGGCTACACCCCTGATACATACCCCTTAGCCCTGAGCCTGCACTTTTCAGCACCCTGCAAAGCTGGTGGAGGCGTCCAGATAGTATTGAGTCAATCTTCCATGGATCAGGTTGGAGACCTAAAGCACCTACTGGTATGATGTGGCCAAAGAAGGGAATTCGAGTGAATTTTGCACTTGTCCAGGTTAAAGCGAAGATCAGTCTCACAAGCACGCTTCAGATTTTCATCATGAACACTAAAGTCGCTGTTGTAGCCATACACAACAATGTCATCTGCAATTCCAGTGACACCTGGTAACTCGCCAAAGGTTTCATCAACCTTTCTTTGGAAAATGTCTTGGGCACAAACTAAACCAAAAGATAGGCATCAAAATCTGTACCTTCCAAATGGTGAGTTAAAGGTTGTCAACAGTGAGCTTTAAACTTCTTGAATGCTTGTGGAGCATCCGGTGAATGCCAATCTATGGTTGGTATAGGTAAACCTGCAAGTTCTGCCATCTTCATTCCGACAAGTTTGAAACAGGTGGCTGAAAATGCAGCAATGATGTTCAATTTGCTGAAAATATGGTAATGATATCCAGCTCAGCAGTTGTCCAGAACACCTGGCACCATGTTGTAGTTCCGGCAATTATTTCCTAAGTGATACTCTGACAGCACCTTCACTGCATGTATTTTGCTCTTAAGTTGAGTTTCCATTTCGTTGCCAACACAGGCACCTGACCAGTGTGTAAGAAATGTTTATGAAGTGTGACAACTAAAACCGACAATGCATGAAATATTCATGAAAAAATTCTCAATAGTTGTCGTGTGGCACAAACGGCTTGTGCATTTAAAGTTTTTTGTCAAAACCAATAACATATGCATTAATCACAAGGCAATTCAATATTTCTGTAAGGATGCCAGGCATTAGTGTTTATTTGTTTGAAACTAAGGCAGAACCTTTGCATGACCTGTTTTAACTGATGAAAGCATATTTAGCAACAAAATGCAAATGACATATAAAACTGTGAAAAAAGCATGCACATGTTTTTTGCTCAAAGTTGCTGAGGTCAACCAGAGGAAGTCAGTATCATAAGACATGAAGAATCCAAATGTAGCAGATGAAAAAAATTCTTTAAAGGAGCTGCTTTAATTTGAAGCTATTAGAAAAGTCAGGAAAATTTATTTTTTCTCATTTTGTGTAACATGTGACAGTGCAAATCACTTTGAATTCACATAATTGTTCTTTTCTGTATGCAGTGTGAAAAAAAAACATTATATGTAGTTTTTGTATTAATCAGTTCACTTGTGTTTGAAGAGCCTTCAGAAGCATAACTTAAAATAGACAATGTAGTGTCCAAGAATTCATCGGGGATAAAGAATGACGAGCTGAAGTTGTGCTGAATTGTAGGTTGTCATAGAAATCAGGTTCAGAAAAAAGATTGAAGACTCAACTCTGGCAAGTTAACTTTTGCACCTTTAAAAGCTTATAACTTTCAATGAAACTTGAAAACAGACAATCAATGTCAGACATGATGGTTAAAAGTATGGCCGCCCCAAAGCATGATCCATTCAATAGAGAGCAAACCTTATGCACTTCAATTATTCCCCAACATCGCTGATAAGTTTAAGCGGAATTGGCTCCCAAACATTCAAGATATAAAGTTTTTTAAAGTAACACGCCTACTAATATTTTGCCTTATGAGTGTGCCCTTATCATCTGGGACCTACTGTAATTAAGCGCCCTTTGTATAATTTTCAAATTCTGGAGCACTGGGCATGGAAAACAAGGCATGCAATTTAATTAAAGTTTTCACTTCTGCGACAATTCCGAAAACTTTCAATAAGTCCGTTTTGAGTTATTAGCCCCAAAGGGTTGAAAATAGGGCATCTTTGACCCCTTCTGAAGTTGTTATGGCAACAAATATTGATGCCAATGCACTGTTAAATTATTTGTGTAGTGGTAAAACCTATAAAAAATAATATGAACTAGTTAACAGTTATTCCTAAGCATTATTAGTGTTGCTATGATACAGTACCAAGGACAGGAATGCTTCAGGGTCACTAACCAGTTTGAACAATCTACCCCTGGTACCTCAATTTTCAAAAAAAGTGTAAATCACCAAAAGAAGAAGAATTATTATGGGCACCCACAAATAGTGGTATTAATTCAAGGCTGGGATGGACAATTTTCGTGTGGTATTATATCTGGATTGTATTTTCCATCCCAGACTCGACTTGAAACCATTATTTGTGGTAACTAGTGAGACTGCAGAAAAGGTATATTAAAGCACTTCCCAAGATGTCCTTTTCTTTTGTGTTCTCTTCAGCTACTCGTCAAACAAACATAGCTAAAGCAAGACGCAGAGCAAAAGCTGACTGAATCATTTTGTTGAAAGACTCGTGTCTTCAGACTTCAAGGCAGCAATATTACTCACAAGACTATTCAACAAAATGTACTTCACTGTAAATACAAGCAAGCACTTAGAGCTGATACGTTAACGTTCCTACTCACACGTGTAATGTAGAATGTTTTGACCTCTATTATTAGCTTTTTTAGTTATGAGTGTGTACATTACAGCAATTTTGATGACTCCATGCAGTGGTACCAATTTCCAAATTCAGAACAGTTACCTGTAAGATTTTTAGAAAAGGTGTGTCAATAACCCATAACTAACTTCCTGTATATCTGAAGTTTAATAAATAAATGCTAACATTTTTGTATCTTCTTGTGAAAAAAGGAATAAACTGTTATGGACAATCACTACTGTATAAACAAGCACTGGGCTGCTGTGCAGTTTATAAGCTGTCATGCTATTTGTGGGAGGACAAATGGTTACTGCACTGCAGCTGGACTCCGCACTGATCGGATGGGTCTGGGTTCGAGCCCTGACGGAAGCACTGCGTTTTGTTCGTGAGGTTCAGAACCACCTTAAATGTTCGTAAATTAATGCAACAATGAAGGGTGTTTTTCGCAGGTTTTACCGTTGCTATGGTAACTTGTAACGTCTAGAAGATAATCATAACTTGTTATCCAGTGATTGGGGATCTGTTTGATACCAGAATTGTTGCGTCAACTGAAAGAGTAGTAGTATTGATCAGTCAAAGTTGAGCTGCTGAAAAATGCTGGAAACCGTTTTGAGTCACCTTCAAAAAGATTTCTGTTTCAAAAGTGGTTAATCAAAGTATCTGCATTTATTGCAGTTAAAACAAATACACAGTGTATCACAGATGAAAGCAAAAAACTCACTGACATTAGAAAAACGCTTCTTTATTGTAATAAGCGTCACTATTTCCTGTCAGTATTTATCTGCCACCTGGCAATTTCTCCAAGTACATTTGATATTTTACTTCATTCCAAACTGATCCTCTACATTTAATTTCCCAACCTCATCCTGAACGTCGCTGGAACTGGTTCACGACTGCAAATTTACAAAACATCGTCACGATTTTTGGAGATTTTTAATTCGAACTGATCGTCACATACGGTGTATAAGCATTGAAAGCTAGCCTGAAGTAGTTTCTTAATACATCAGAGTTTATGTGGGTCGGACCCAGCGATTTCCAATGTTCTTCGCTATCTTTGCTTTTTGTTTCCCTGAGTCGTTTGAAGTGGACTTCTCTCGCTTGAGCAACCTTAAAAAAGAGTAGAGTATTAAAAACACGTTGTATCATTCAAGACACGCAAATTTAAAACCAAAACGCTGTGCATATGAGTATTTTATGATAAACACCTGCGCCAGGGGTAATGGTAATGGATTTGTACAGCGCATTTTCCATATTACGATTACTGTGTGGGTTCTTTAACGTCTCCTGCTGACCCGAAACAGTGAAGATACAGGAGACGGAGCCTACGGTTTTATCGTCCTTGTCCGAAAAGACTAGAACATCTAACCATTTGCAGATGTAGTTACAAGGGCAGCACGTTCTCTCTCTCGTCAGGTATTTTAAAACCCAAGTTTGAATTTGTTACGTTCCTAGGTTAAATATATGGTTAAAAAACTCTTTGCACTGTCAACAACTTGGGCTTAGTGTTTCTTCAGTGTGGCGTAGTGTTATTTCATCATAATCAAGGGCTGAAGCGTTTGGAGGAATAGAAACATTTTTGACACGTATCCGTCAAAGAGTTTTTTAATCAATAGCCAACCGACAGAAAAGCGACCGTCACCAGTATTTCTGGTTCACCATTCACTTGCCTTGTCTCTTATTTTCGGTAGATCATCAAACGTTAGAATCAAGCGCTGTTCGGTTTTGTCTTTTTTCTTTTCTTGTTTGACGTGGACACGCGGAAGTTCAACCGGAAATGGTTTAATCCGCTGACTAACCCAACCGTTTTTCTTCAGTGGTGGTCTAATCTGTTCGCGCTTTCCTTGGTAACATGTTTGACGAGGCATCAGTAACTCAGCTGCGGGGCTCATGGCATGCTGTAAAACAAATTCAAAACCAGAAGTGATTTGCATTGGAATAGTGCGGCATTCTATAAATGAAGTCATAGAAAAAAGCGCCTTTTCTAATAAGGGCCATCCTTAGAATGTGTCCCTGTTCCACTTTTCTGCGTGGAGCTTTTCTGGGGCGTTTTTGTTGTGGCAATCTCACAGGGTAAGGTGAGTGAAGGCGCCAAATACGGGGATCTATCTTGACTGTTATTTCAACGAAAAATCCATCTTTCGTATCACACATTCAGATTAGTGTAAAAAAAGAGAAACGGCATACGACATAGTCATTATGCGCCCGTCATTTTTAAAGGACCGACGTCACGATATTGGAGACCTTTTTGAGATGAGCTAAATTGTCAAGGAATAAAAACCCCAAAACGGTGTTACTAAACCAAAAAGGAACAAGGATGGTTAAGGATGGGGAAGATTGGGACGGATTACAAAGTCTACAACCGACTAGGTTCCCTCTCTTGAGCCTTCAAAATAGAACAAGTACCCGGGTGCTAAATCGAATCATTAATTGAAATAACAGAGAAATAACAAAAAAACAATTACTTTGGCCAGGGATGGCGAAATCAACTGATAATAATCTCAATCATAAATAAACAAACAAATATTGCAAATGAAACAGGAAGTTGTAAAAAATCCCAACTGGCAGGAGGCAGACCGGTTGGCTATTTAGAACGCGTGGAGGAGTTGAATTCGGGACCACCGAAGACAAATACATCTTGCGGCAAAGAGGAGGATTACAAGTCCAGGGCCCACTATGCCACGCTCGCCTCCTTCAAAACTTAAACCAATCAGAACCTAAAGCCCACACGTGCGAGAAAGATTTACCCAGTGGGCAGCTCGGGAAACTGGGCCCGGTTGCGTATAGCCTACACTTGCTTATTTTCGTAGGACACTTTAATACAAATTCTTTATGGGTGGACTTACGAACTACTTACGCACTCGTAAGTTCCTGCCTTACGGGGTAACATAGGGGGTTCTTTGTTATAGCTCATTATGCATGAATCACTCTGTTTAGGAAAATCTTCAAAATAAGGATGTTTCACCCACCAGTTTACCGCTTAGATCATTAACTCGATAAACAAGTGAGTGGAAATTGTCTAAAGCGTGTAATCTTGATTTCACTCCCGACCTATATCAATATCATAATGAAAAAATCCTTCTCTTTCAACCCTCAGAAAAATTTCTCGTTATCTTAACTAAGATACGGGACCTAAGATACGGGACATTTACGTCTGGTCCGAAAGTGCCTTAAGTTGCGAGTGCACCTACTTATACCCGGAAGTGTAACGGGTGCCTTATGCAACCTGGCCGTGATCCTTTAAATAGACCAATTTCGATATATTAAAATTCTAACAGGGCGCTGAGGCGTGGGGGAATGAAAGAAAAGAAATTACTTATTCATCCGTAAGTCTCGATGCAAAATCTTTTGTTTTATTCCCCTAGCTAAGCCTCGGCGACATGTAAGAATATTGATATATCGAAATTAGTCTATTGGTTTTTACTCTGAATCTGATTGGTTAGTTCGAGTTGCTCAAATTTTCTAATATTTGACAAAACAAACGCGTAAATTTCAAATATTTATGTTGTTGACCTACCCTGTCCGGTATTACAGGATTCTTGCTGTTCAGATTCGGATTCGAGGAAGAGGGCGGCATGCTCAGTCGGCCAAACTTGAGTCGAATTTTCCCACGCGTATGAGACATTTCATGCAACACGTTTGTTTCTTTAACCGTTTCATCTGGAAAGACAGGCTTAGATCGGCTTTGTGGACGCTTTTTTGCCTGTAAACGAAAGTTACTTTAACTTCAAAAAGGGAAACCCTCAGCCGTACTCTACTCGCGGCTATTTTGCCTTTGCGTGGAGGGGGGGGGGGGGAGGGGCTGGGGAGTGCGTCTGACATAACGCTGAGGGGCTGTGCGAATCACAGTTATAGCCTTTTCTGTGAGAAGATAAGGCCCAGCAGTTAGAGATTTGTTCGTTTTCCCTTACAGTATAAATACTTAGACCTCGCCACTACGATGACAGTTGACTAATCATATCCTTAATTGAGAACAATGGTGACAATCTTCGTTTATTTAACAGCTCCATCTACATGTACCGGTAACATCTCCCGTCCCTTGTGCAACCTCGTTCACAGGGCTTTTTTTCCTGGAAGCGAGGTTGATCCCTTGCGGTGCATTATGCCAATTATTTATTGTAACTTTCGAACTTGTAACCTGGGCCTGGTTGCATAAAAACTACACTTCGGAATCGTCATGGGTACGTACTCTTGCCGGCGTGCGCGTTGCATGGAACATTCTTAGCGCTATCGTGGCTTCCGGGATAACCTTCGGGTTCACGTTTTTGGTTTTACAGCTAATACACAATTCACTCAGTTTTACAGGCAAATTAAGACAAATAAGGCTGTTTCACCAGTTTACTGCTAAGATCATTACAGTGCGGACACTCAAACCGTCAACACTTGACATTTTTTTACATTTTTTGTTGTGATTATCCAATGAGAGCTCTTGACATAGACCAAAGGATTAGTGTTTTCAGCACCTAAGAAAGCTAATTCTTCCGTCTATATGAATGGTTAACATTGGATAATGGTAAAAATAAATGTCAAGTGTTCACGGTTCGAATGTCCTCACTGTAACTCATTAAACAAGTGAGTGGAATTCGTCGAATCAGTTATAGTTGGAAATGAACATTTTGTATTATAAGTACTAAATTTCCCTTTCACCTCTCAGAAAGATTTTTCGTTAACTTCTGTAAAGATTTGGACCTATGTAGCTCCCGTAAACTTACGTGCTATTTTCCACGTACAGAAAGGTTTTTGCAACACTCGCAATTTCTCAATTGCATAAACGGCACTTAGTGCGTACTTAGGAAAATCGTAAGTGCAAGACGACCACTTTGGTGATTTAATGTTTTGCACTGCGCAACCTCTTCTGCGCATAACATTGCGACATCCAAGATGGCGGCGGTTCTTCCCTGCTAGCGTGATAAGGTCAAATAAGGGCCGCTTTTGCAGAGCTAAAGATTTTATTCGTAATAAGAATGCCGCAAATCGGCTTACCGCGTCCTGGTTTGCTATTTTGTGTCTCGTCCCAGTCCCCACCGCGTAAATTCTCCATCCTGACTGCGATTTCAAATCCATGACCACCTTTCACGGCAGTTTGTGAGGAAACAAGCACGGGGGGAAAGTTTGATAGTAGAACATGATTGTTTTTTGGAAATAGTTCCGTACTGGGTTTATTTTGGCCAAGGGGAGGACTTCGAGCTAATTTCGGAACTGTCCGAAAAAGTGCAATATTCCCACAAACAGGAAATCAAAAACGGCGTGAATGAAGAATTACTGCTTATGTGAATAAAAGAAACTTTACTTTCAAGATAAAATGTTGTGTCTTTCAAGTAACCGAGACTTGATTCTGCATGAAAGTGATTCGAATTTTTAACGCGCAACCAGTAAAAATACAGCCCATTTTAAGAGCCTGCTGACGTGCAAACAAGCGCGGTGACCTCATTTTTTTTTTATTTCATTTTTTAATGTTCATATCATGAATGTCAGTTATGCCAAGTTTCCAAAAAAGTTTGATAGTAGAACAATTTCAAGGAAATTACCTTAATGGCGGGAACTTTCTTAAGTTACGATTACACCTACGTATACCCCTGTTATGGGTGCTTTATGCAACCGGGCCCTGGGAACCTGTTTTATGACGACCTATCCGTATTCGTCGAGAACCACGCCATATTTTGTTCTCGGTTTACGCTTTGATCGGCTGATTTTGTTCCAAGTACCCTCCCTGTACAGCAACTAATTTACATACTATTTTTTTTTTTTTCAATCTCAAAATGGCATATCAGGAGAAAGCGAAAAACTTAGCAACCGCAAATCGTCTCGCCAACTTCTTATAAGATCCTCTCAACAACAGCGAGCACAAAGAGAGCAAACAGCGGGCTTTTCAAATTCGCTAGGACGGCTTATTTAGCTTTATCCAGTTAGAGAGGTGTTCCCTTTTTCTGTTTCTTGGCGATAATGATCCGCGAAGCGATGAGAAAACTTTTCTTCTTTGATTATCTTCGACTGCCGTGACAGGTTTCTTCGCTACAGATTAAAGAAGAAAACCTCTGGGATCAGAGTAATAGGCCATTTCCGAGTTCTGTTTTGCCTCAGTGTCAAAACGAGTCTAAGTGCGAAACCATTGTCATGAAAATGTCTTTAACCTGCATCTTCATTCTCATGCAAAACGAGCTCATTTCTCGCGCACGATGCAAAACATGCCCTTTCATTCACAACGTTGACAAAATATCGGGACCCAAGCGATCTATCAAGATCACTGATCATTCACCTGTACCTCAGCCAATGCCATCTACTGCATTACTTGCACTCTTTGCAAAAAGTTATACATCGGCGAAACAGGTAGACGAGTAGGCGACCGATTCCGAGAACACCTTCGCGACGTAGAGAAAGACGACAAAAATGCATCGAAACCGGTCGCGAGACACTTCAATCTTCCAAATCATTCTAAGCAGCATATGGCAGTCTGCGGCCTTTCCCTTCACCAAGGAAACACGGAAAGCCGCAAAACTCTAGAACAAAAATTTCAAATCGGCACTCTTACTCCTCACGGTATCAACGAACGCTTTTCATTCAACTAATTTATTCCGTTGTTTTCACGTTACCAGGCACCAGCCAATAGCGAAGATCCATCTTTTTGTATATAAAAAACACACGGCCCACAATTCCTTGATTCGCTCCAACGAAGGGCTAACGCTCGAAAAGTCAGCTATTGAATCTCTTTACGGTGGCCAATTCACATTATCAACCAGTTGATAAAACCAAATTATATTGTTATACTTCCCACCGACGCAGCACCACAGTTTCTTTAGAAACTTATCCCCTCTATCATTTCCATATGACACGCACTTAGACTCGTTTTGAAATAGAGGGAAAAGCGAACTCGGAAATGGCCTATTTACCTTCTATGAATTTCAAGCTGAAATTCACAGTGTTCTGAACAATAGTTTGTTGAGAAACTTCTGTTACTGAATTAATTAATTTGTTTCCAGTTTGGTTCTCTCACCCATAGAAATTTATAAAGTAAACTGACCTTGCCAAAAACTATGTGCAACGGCTCAGCATACGGGGATTTGTTATCTCCTGCAGCGTGTCTGGCTTTAAGACTCTCCATGTGCCTCCTCAGTTGGTTCTCAGTCAGTCCTATAACACGGGCTCCTGCTGCATAGTGGCCCACAACATGAGGTGCCTGAATGCGCTTGTACTTGGTGTGGTAAAAACTGCGGGAAAGGGTTTGAAATCATTTATTATGAAAGATGTAGCAAGAATAAACACCTCACTGGATACTGTAATGCACGTAATTACAAACATGACAGTTTGACGGTCTAATGAAGAATTCTGCAGGTCGAGGAGGGTGTTATCCACCGAGGCCAAATTATTATTATTCATTCAAAATATGAACTCAGTAATATGTATCTCTCTCTCTCCACTCGCAGCCATTTTGCTCTTTGGTTTTCTGCTCACCAAAAATAACACAACCTCGTCCCCAGGTTTTCTCGGTAAAGGGTTCAATAATCTGCAGCGGGCTGCACTTTTGACGTCATCGGTTGAATTTGACAAAATTCTTTCCAAATTTGGTCAACAGCTAGCTGGTAATAGTGAATTATGCGTGTGGTTTTAACCAATCAGAAACGTGGAAATATTTTGAATGAATAATAGTGGTAAATATAGGACTGAGTGGAGTCAAATTCATAATTATACGAGTAATTGACAAATCGGACGACCGCGCAAGACAGAATTGTAACAAAATTCGAGGAAAAGTAAATTAAGCGAAGTGTGATGTGAAGTATATGAAATAATTCATATTTGAACTGCGGATATGGATGAAAGTGAAAAGCCCGTTGAGGCCCTGGTTTTTTCAGGCTGCTTTCCAATTACTTAAATTGGAAATTCGCTGCGATGATCATTCTTCACTTTTAAGCGAAGTCTGTTGACGACTTATCTTAACTGTGACAAAGGAGCCGTTTTTGAGACAGAAGGGTTCGCGAATATCAAGAAGAATTCATCCACAATAAGGGGCCAAATAAAATAAGAAAATAGCGATGTTGGGGCATGCACAGCACGCAAACTTTCGGACAGTTAAGCTTTGAGCGCTCCAATAGGGGAATCCTTGTTTACAGTATTTGCTTCATTAGCATAAGCGAAAAATTTTACAAAGAATGTATGAGCTCATTAATGCTTTTGCCACCCAGAGATTTTGGAGTTTTTGAAAGACAATTTCTCCTTGAATATTACACGCAAAGAGCTAAAAATTTCACCATTTACTAAATTTCACTAGCTCTTTAACTGTTTGGAGTCCATTCATATCTAACATGTTGCCTTCTGTACGCCAAGCCGTATGCTAATGAGAAAAAGGTAAACAATGACGTCAGCATGAATCCCCCTATGTGGTGAAACAATCAGATTCGAGAATTTTGTTATAGTCATGATTAAGGCCAAGAACCGGCCACTGAGATCTGGGTCCGTACTGCTGGGAACGAGATTAAATAAAAGGGTATTGCCTTCTTTATATTAATGAATATTTTATTGCCAAGACGTCCACGCATGAAAATAATATTGTTAAGAGGTTTCACTTACCCGACTATCTCGTTTATTGAATGGAGGGCGGATCTCTTCATGAATTGCGTCAAAGCTTCAAATAGAAGATGTTCGCGCTTCCTTTTCTCTCCAACGGTTGCTTAAAAACGAAGTTTAAACCGTTAGCATTCACCAATGAGTCAGTGTTTGGCACTGATTTTTCTGTTAACTGGGAAGTCAAAGTATTATTGTCTCGTTTGGACAGATATATAGCCGTATCCAGCCGGGAACGACGAGAGACGGCCTTATTCCTAGGCTATACGATGTTTGCCCCTGTAATGATATTTGATGTGTATAGATACTTGGAACACAAACTGTATAAAGGTATACGTAGTTTGAAACTGCGAAGGCATGCAGATAACGTACCAGAAGACATCCCAGTCCCACCCATGGCAGTGGGATTTGTACTCTAGAATTGGGAAGTTTAATAAGTATTTGAAATACTGCAAGGGTTAGGCATCGAAGGAAAGTTTTCGAATACCATAATTGAATATCCTTACCATATCCTTCTAAAAAACGCTCTGTGTTGGTCATCAAGTTAAGAAACTCGTAGAAGTCAATTTCCCCATTTCCTGCAAATTAAAGGAAAGGAATGGGATTATCTATAAGGGGGTGTTATCCCTGGGGTATTATCTACACTCGGACATCTAGAAACGGGGCTGTCTCCGATAGGAATTCCATGTACAATGCGTGTAACAAGCATTTTAGTACGTTATGTAAGATTTTAGGTGGCTCATAATACTTTAAAGCTTCCTGTCTTTGGCATTCTGTTGCAGCTAGGCCCATGATGCAGATGAAAAACGTTTATTGCAAGCTGTCAGGTCATAACTGAAGCAAACTCTGTTGCCATGGCAACATCAGAAGAGGTCAAAGACAGCCCATATTTAACATTTTTGGTAAACTTTTAAGAATTCTCTCAATAGAGTTCGAAACCGCCGAGATCGAGCCACTTAACTTATAGTTATTAAAAAATAACGTAGCTCTGATAGCTCTGAAATCTTTTGACAGAACGTTTTAAAAAATTGTAGAAATGTTCCTTTTGTCGACCTAACAAAAATGCGTTGGCCAAAAAGGCGAAATATATGGCATCTTTGACCTCATTTGACGTCACATGGGCATCAGTGGCGGAACCAGGGGGAGGGTCGGAGGGGTCCGGACCACCCCCCCCCCCCCCCCTTTCCAAACCGACTTTTTTCTTTTCACTACTTGTTTGACGCTACAATTCTCGCGTCGACAGGATCGTCTATTATTATTCAATAGAGGGGGTACGTTTCTAAAGAAACTGTGTTGCTGCGTCGGTGGGAAGTATAACAATATAATTTGGTTTTATCAACTGGGTTGATAATGTCAATTGGCCACCGTAAAGAGATTCAATTGCTGACGTTTCGAGCGTTAGCCCTTCGTCGGAGCGAATCAAGGAATTGTGGGTCGTGTGTTTTTATAATATAATTTGGTTTTATCAACTGGGTTGATAATGTCAATTGGCCACCGTAAAGAGATTCAACAGCTGACGTTTCGAGCGTTAGCCCTTCGTCGGAGCGAATCCGATGTGTAAACCATTATGAGCCACCTTAACTATTATTTTACCGTCTTTATCCATGGCGGCCAGTACTTCTTGCAAGTCCTCATGTGAGAGTTGAATGTCGACAGATTTCAGCGCTAAATCCAATTCTTCGGCGTCAATCGTACCTCCGCCATTGCTGTCAAATAGGTCGAACACTTCCCTAAATGCTGACGAGAGAATTATTGCACAAAACATATAAAATGACAAACTCAAGCTTGAAAGTTTTACAAAGCCTTAAAGAAAAGTCGGCCAGAGCCGGAAAAGCAATCTTTTACAGGGGGCGTAACTAGACCTTGACATAGACGAGGAAAAAAGTCGTGAACCCCAAAGATGCTAGCCGCTAAGGGGTCTACGGCATACCCCCCCCCCCCCCCCCTCCGCAACCCTGAAAACAGCCTCGTCTTTCAGAAAAGCACCCTGGGGACGCAGTTGCCCTGAAACCAATTTGAAAGTTAGAAGCTCTGAACATTGTTTTAACATTTCTCGGAAGGTATTTCTTCAGAAATCCCATTTTTTTTCTTCACTGTGGAATTCCCATCTGAAAGTATTTCGTTTTTCATTTTAGGGTAAAATCTAGACCAACTGCCTCGTCTTGCCTCTTGCTAGCTACCGCCTTGGAAGATTGGAAAGGCCTATGGCTACCCAACGTCGCAAGAAAGTGACCGACTACCGCAATATACCGAAAAGTTATGGCTTATACTTTTTAAATTTTAATTGGTTTAATTTAGTGAAATAAAGTATAAGTTACTGATAATTATAATAGCCACAAATAATGAAAACGTATCCTTTTCTGAGTTGGACGCAGCTTAGAAAAAACTTCTCAGAACTTCACTTCTCAGAATAAGTACATGACTCACGTCACAAAACATATAAGACAAGTTCTATGGGAATTTTTATAAGAACTATAAGAGAAAGACTATATAAATTCTGCCAGTGAAACAATGGTCGATCATGTAAAAATCAAATTAAAAGAAAATTAATATGATGGTATCGCGATTTTCGATAATCTCATTGGCGGCCGCTATCAAAGGTGTGTTTCAAGATTATGTCAAAAGTAAAGTATATGTTTCTTTGTGCTTGTTGTCTTGTTTGGTGAATCCGCGTAAATTCGCGCGCGCTGATCCAAACAAATATTAGCTTGTGCAGACGTGGCTTCCTTAAATTAGTTTTATACCTTGAACCTGTTCTTCTGTTAAGTGTGGTGAGGACGAGCTCCTACTGGCTTCACCTTCTCCGTGTAGAACAACTTCATCACTTGAAGGTACCATATTAAAGACCCCTTGTGGATAATCTGGCGGAGGCAGATCCTGGCAAGCATCTCCTTTTTTACTCAGAGCAAAAGCATTGCGCCGGACTCGCCTCATTTTCCGAAGATTACGTTTGGATTAATTTCCTAGCGCAATTTCATTTGTGATTGTTGATCGACATATTTAGGTTCACCTCACCAAAGAACCATCACCTCTACTTCTTAATTATTTTATTACGTTTGTGACGTCATAAACTACGCCATAAGTGCGTCAACAGAGCGATTTTCACTCGAATGTAGAATTTAATTCAAGGTTGCTTTTGTTTTGCATTGCCAATCTCGGTGATTGTTTAAAAAAATTCGCACTATTGATTAAACCAATTGAAAATCAATCACGATTCACTCACATACGTTTTCCAGCGCTTTGCGCAGACTCAAAGCTCGCATTTTCAGCAATTTCCCAGTAAAATCGCTTTGTAAGGAACTAAATTTCATTTGGCGAACATTTCCGAAGGCCAGCCATGTTTTAATAACATTGAACATAACTTAAGATACGAAGGTACGTCAGCATTATAAAAGTTTCTCAATTTACGGTTTGTAACAAGGCTTTAAGAGCACTGTATTGAATTTCGCGCTATTAACTTTCACGATTGATTTGATTTGCTAATTCCGCGATTTTTTTGCAATCGCGAAAATTACATCCCGGAAAAATAAATAACAATATATAAGGTTAGTAAATACTCAGCATCGGCTGGATCCATTACTAGCTAGTTAGTTCAACGACCTCAGTTTATGGGATAGGCGTGACCATCAATGTATTTATCACTGAGGTGCTATTTGAGGACGCTGTAAATACTTTTCTTTTCATAAATACATAAATCTTCGTAAATATTTTAACCAATTACAAGTTTATTTCCATTTTTACTTAGCTATTTAAGCTCCTGAAGAAGGTTAGTTTTGTCTAACCGAAATATTGGGCAGTTGGTTTTCAAAAAATCCTAACGCCCGAGAGTCATCCCGGCCCAAGAGGTGTGGGGGACTAAAAGGTACAGCTTGTGCATTACTTCAACAAATTAGTAGCTTGATAAGAAATAACACGCAAACTGCGGTGATAAACATAACTATTAACGAGCAAACGCATTACTGGAGAAAAAAGTGATCGTTGAGAAAAGTATTAACAACTAAATTTAATTATAAGTAACTAATTAACTTTTGAAGAAAGATAGATGAAAACATTTGCATATAAAAACATGCAAACTAATAATGATAAAGCTTTTCGCTGCTGACATTTTCATTGCTCGTCATGTTTATCACCGCAGTTAATTGCGTGTTATTTCTTATCAAATTAGTATATAAGCGAGAATAAGTTCCCTGTAGCAACCTTGTCAAACTCCCTGAGTAAACAAGATTGTTTCTATCCGATGCTGCTCAATAGTACGTTGAAAAAAATATTTTTTTGTGGGTGAGGGTGGGGGGGGGGGGGGTTGTTAAGGGCGAGCAAATTAGCAAGGCATGTAACAAGTATGAAAGAATTTCGGGAACACAGGAAACAAGATTCCCCCTGGGAGACCCTCATAATTGGGCTAATTTTTACCACGTTTCCAAAACGACGCCCGTGTGTTTGGTGTAGTCTGCGTAGCCGGCGGGATTTGAGGGTGCGAGCTACTCAATCAGCATTCGCGGGCGAAGCCCACGAGGTCCAGCGGCGAAGCCGCGCGAGTGGAAATTTCGACCCCTCACTAATCTCTCCACGGATTTGCCGCTCCGACGACGGCCTCCCCGAAAACAAAAGCACTTCGCCGCGAATCCCGCCAGCTACGCAGGCTAAGTTCGGGGAGCCTTCCTGTTGATCTTAACCTGCGATCATGCCCTCCCGCAGGTTAGTTGATCTCGGAATCTAGCGCCTTCGAACTTTCTTTACCAAGATAGAACGCCCGTTTTGATTGGCCCAACATCGCATTACGTCAAAGGTCATTCTCCAGCGCGTACGGCGCAGTGTACCGTACAACATGGGTCAATGTTTTCATTTATGGTGTGTGTGTTTGCACCTTTACCTTGTTCAGGGAGCTATATGTACTTAAGGTAAGCTATTGTTATGTATTATTGCCATTCAGTGGAAGTGGTTGTTGTCCATTTCTTGTTGAAAATTCCACTGTGCAGTTTCCGCGGGTCATTTGAATCCCGGGTTGAATAGAAATGAAAGGCGGAATGCAGGCCGGATGTCGGATGGAAAATGCGGATGACAAAATTGGGATGGATAACAATGAAAATTGGTTTCCATTTATCCCCATTTCAGTATTTATTTTATTTTAGTATTGTTATCCATCCGCATTTATGATCCGCATTTTTCCATCCGCCATCCGCCGCCATCCGGCCTTCATTTTACAGAGACCCAGGTGTGATGCTGCGTTATTTTCTGGATAATAAGATTATTTCAAAAACAAATAGGGTTAAATAGTTGTGCTAGTTCGATGAAATTCAGATCAAAACCAGAAGAATCTCCAACATTTATTAATACTTCCCCGAAAAAGAAGATAGATTTTCTTGTCTCTTCAAAAATTTGTTACGTCATATTTGGAGTCTGGTCTGGGTGCAAGTTCATCTTGCCTGACAATGTAAGGCTTGGGACAGAATGGAAATTAGAAACCCAAAATGGATGATATTTCCAGATTTTGTGGAGTGATATTTTGTCTGAATGGCATGGTTGTGCGAGATTTGGTCGAAAAGCATGAGACTTGGTATCTATGTATTTCTTCAGCTTTTTGTCAACTCTTAATTTTTCCCATTATTTCAATAAATTTACATTTTGCTGTGTGAAATTGCTAAGAGAGTAAAGTTTTCATGAATGAATCAATGAGTCATGCATATGAGTCACGAATCAACGAGTCAAATTTTAAATTATGGTTATCAATTTGAAAGTAGTGCTGCCCTTACTAACAAATGAAAGTTAACCACCAGCAGACCAATTAATGGAAGTAACCACAAGCAAACCTGAGTAGAACTAACCGCAAGCAAGTTGGAGTGGAACTAACCATAAGCGACGTGGAGTACTTCTGAGCTAGTTTGTATACAGGCAAACCGTGTTTCAATATGCATAATGCTGGCAACCTACTTTATGTAAAAATCACCTTGACTTCCTTTACTCGTGACTCATAGAATCATTTGACACATAAAACAAGGGACCTCAATGTTATTGTTAACCTGTCATGATCATTTTACTTGATGAATTATTCATGAGTTTGGACTAATAGTTATAGTGATAACAATAACAATAATAATTACTTAATTTCCACTCCCCAATGGGGCTTTTCGGGACCATTGTAAACAAACAATCAATTATAGGCCACTTCAGAAAATACCATAATACTCTTTGTTTGTCCTTGGTTGGAGGTCCCCCAAAAAAGCAAGTTTTCACCATTTAAAGATTTGTAAACGTATCTCGCCTTTACTGGGATATCTGTCAACAGAATGTGCCACCAGCCAATCAGATGGCATTCACAGTAAGCGAAAAATGATTTTCACAGGAATTCTAGGACATTATTGTGTGGCAGTCATTCTTCTCGTTACCTTTGATGTAGTCAAACAGTATCTTCAAACATTGGAAAGTCAATATATTTTGTAGTTTGGAGACAAATGAACACATTTGTTTTCATGAAGCTTTGGGCAAAGAGGTGGAGATGATTGACATCTGTCTAGACCTTTTGTTCTGAAGGTGGCGTGTGATTGGTTCATCGCGAGCATGCGCACACAATTGTCCCTGGACCCTGTCTACCGAGAGCATAGTGTTAAATGACAGAGAGAGGGGGCAGAACTGGACTAAGGGAGACCAGACATTAGAGGAGGGGGCGTGAATAGGGGTATGTGAATCCGCTGATTCGTGCTATTTTGTGACTAAATCAATCTGTCACTATTTTTGTTCAGATATGTATTAGGAGCTATTCACCCATTGACTCCTGGAGGGATACTTGCAAAAAACCTTTTTTAAGACATTTTGAACATTTTCTAGTCGGTTATAGGCTAAATCTGCTTCAAATCTCTCCAAAATGCATTTGCAAAATAAAGACATGCCTCTTTTCACTAGCATCGCATTTAACAACATTTTAGCTCAGGCATGACCCACCTCTTAAGGCTTATCATTTTCTTTGTTTGTTTTTCGCTTTTCCTTTCTCCTTTTCTCGCATCTCTTTTTTGCTTTTGTTGGCCATTTACTTGGCTTGCTTTTGGTTCAAGAATTGCCAAGAAAGCATCAATGAGACGGGAAATACTTAACATGGAGTAGCCAAGGGTAAGTGAGGGAAATTGTCCTCGTAGTTTTTGACGGAAATTTGAAAGCGTTTTCGTGCATATTTCAAGCTCCATTAGCCCAATCATCTGGGTATCATTGGAAAGCTCTTTCCCTCTTGCAGAACTGGGGGATTCCTATTTTGGTCAAAGCTGATGAAGTAAGAAGTGGAACAAAGGTCAATGTCTGTCATGGCCGGTTTAGACCGGTTGAGGAGTGAATGGGTTAAAGAAGAATCTTAGGACAGGTGATGGGCAATTAATCTTTTGTGCATTATTATACTAACAGTAACAGCTTTGTGTTTATTCATAGGACAAACCAATGTGAGAAAGACACCTCCCCTGGAATGCCGTGATGACATGGAATGTGCTTGTACTGATAATTGTGACTGGGGCAGATGCAAGGCAGTATTTGGTTGCTTTACATTGCTAAAACCAGATGATGAGAAAACTGGGTATATTGTGAAAAGAGGGTGTATAGGAAATGGTATACACTACAGAATAACCTGTGAGAATGCTCAAGATCCAGTTTACTGTTGTGACCAAGATATGTGTAATTGGAATGTCACGCCTTCATTTCCAACGACACAGTCAGGTAAGACCAAGTTACCCTCTTATTACCCATACATGTGTAATTAACTATGGGTAAGAGGGTATTCAGTCTCTTTCTCAAGGGATTGAAATCAAATGTAAAGTGTCCCTGGTGAAAAATCTTTTGAAGATCCTTAAAGGATCTTTAAACTTTTAAGATCTTTGTGAGGATCTTACGTGGATCTTGGTGAGGATCCTTTAGGATCTTCATCCATATCCTCAAAGATCTTGTAGGATCTTGTCAAGATCTTTCAAGTCCCTGCAAAGTCCCTGCAACGATCCTTGAGGTCCCTGCAAAGATCCTTGAGGATCCTTCAAGATCCTAGCTGATCCTGGAGGATCTTAGCAGAATCTGAAGGATCTTTGCAGGAACTTGCAGGAACCTCAAGCCACCTTTCCATTAAAATCTTTGAATATCTTTCAAAGATCTTTACAAGATCCTTGAAAAATCCTTGTCTTTGACAGATCCTTAAAACTCTTGTAAGGATCCTTAAAGATCTTTAAAGGATCCTTAAAAGATCCTTATCTTTGAGGATCTTTGACAGAACCTTAAGGATCTTATAAGATCCTACAAGATCCTTTGAAGATTTTCACCAGTGGTATTAGCAGAGCTCCATTGCGCAATATGCAGCAGCAGAGCACCATGGGTAAGAAATTTTGAACATTCTGCAAGCTGAGAAAATTTGGTAGTTACATGACCATACAAATGTCTGTCCGTGCAGACTCTGGGGGACAGGAAGGGGAGACCCGATACTCCAGAAATAGGCAGGGGTTTCAAAATGTTTTGAAGAAGGTTTAGTCGACTGGAAGAGTAAGTGGCTGTTATAGGTGAGCTTTTTTGGTCACAAGCTGATTGCTATGACCAGAGTAGCCGGTGGCATAATAGTCAAGTAGCTGGTGGAACTGTGGCAGTCACTGCCTTGTTTTGAAACCCCTGAATAAGCCTTGGTTGGCATTGAGGTTAACTTCATCCTGCATCATTTTATGATCAAATGACAGCTGTCAAATGAGGTATCTGCTGATCATGACCATATTGTGCACTCTGATCAAGTAAATAATTTCTACTGGATCACAGTCCCAATTATTAGGCAAATTATAAAGAACAAATAGTGGAGCTCCGCTTTTAGGCTTGGCTAAAATCTATGTATTACTGGATCAATTCAAAATTGTCTCAGTGAGTGACAGTCCTTATTACTTGTAGGACATGCAGTATTACAAAGACGATTAGTTACCCACATGTATAGTACATGCATGTACAAGCAAATCAAAGGCTCTTAATGAAACAGCTAGTAAATTAGCTGGCAGCACGTTAACCAAGATTGTGGAAAGCTGTTACTTTTTTTTGGGAGGGGGGGGGGGGGGTTGCTAACTGATGACCATTGTCAAATTTCCAGATTCATTGTGTAAAAGTTCATACTGAATTATCCACTGAGCCAGTTTCTCCTTAGCCACAAAAAAAGAGAATACCTAATCCTTGTGGCATCCAGCTGGGTAACATCAAGGTTAATGGAAAGCGTCAGTTAACATGCATGTAACTTTTCTTCCAAACAGCACTATCTTCCCCTAGCAAAGCTTATAGAGGTGAAAGCACAGACTTTATCCTTCTGAGTATCCTTGCTCCAATAGCTGTCCTCATAGTTGGCATTATTGTTGTGTGCTTCATATATCAACTACTACAGAAACAGCAACACAAGAACGGTAGATGCCCAAATCTAAGGTATGAATCTAAGGTTTGAACATCAGTCGCCACTTGCCTGCAGTTCTCCTCACTTCTAATCAAAATTGGGTAAATTGAGTACATGTTTTACAGCTGAACATTTTGTTCCATATATCCATCCCCCTTCCATAGAAGGTGTTTTGGCACCCCACCATCTATTTGCCTAAAGTGATTGAGATTTGTTTGGGTGAACTGAAGTGTTTCTTTTTTCCCCAGCTGTGGGATGGTTTTTCCACTAATCTTATATTTTGTCTTCATGATACAGAATGCCTGCTTGCCCTGATGCTGATGTAGAGAACCCACATGCTTCTGTAGGAAAAGACCAGAGCTGTGCTAGTGATTCTGGCCATGCACTTTTGGTAAGGCGATGTACAGTCTGTCTTGAGAGCTTTAAATGGATTTGCACTGCAGTCTGATGCATGTCATGTTGTTGAGGTGTACAGCTATTTCTATTAATGATGTTGGAGGACCGTGGTTTGGAAATCTGATCTTTATAATTACTGGTAGCATAGATTTGTGTGATTTTATTTCTCCTTTTTCTCTATTGTTTTAGCTTTGATCGAGAAGATATACCAAACTGAAACACTTCAGTGAGTGTTTCATCACATTTCCAAGCACCTCAAAGTTCGTCAAGAAATTTTCCAACCTCATTATATATTCCTAGGATCTCTTCTGGGGAACAAAGTTTGTATTTTCAATTTCTTCTTGGAGCTCAGAAATGTGATAAAACACTGTCTCTCATACTTGATATATTACTTAGTGTTCAGTATTTACTGCAGCCTTCTTCTTCCCAAAGTACCTTTTTGTGTAAGTTTGAAGCTTTGATCGATATCGAACAATGTTAACTGAAATAGCTGTATAATGTAGCGTTATGCCTTGTCGCTTTTGTCTGTTACCGCACTTATAGTACCCTGTTTGTGATCATTTTGTTTATTATAGTTGCAGAGAACAATTGCTAAAGACATAAGCCTTATCAGAACTGTTGGGGAAGGAAGGTATGGCAAGGTTTTTCAGGCAAAATGGCACGGAGAGGATGTAGCAGTCAAAGTGTTTCTGTCCCACTGCGAATCCTCTTGGCAAAGGGAAAAAGAAATCTATCAAATAGTATTACTTCGCCATGAGAACATTCTTGGATTCATAGCCTCAGACATTGTCGGAAAACTCCTAGAAATGACAGAAATGTATTTAATAACAGATTATCACCCTTATGGATCGCTGTATGATTTCTTACAGCATCACACCTTTAGCAAGGAGACCATGATCAAACTTGCATTGTCCGCCTCTGCAGGACTAACTCATCTTCACACTGTAATCCATGGAGAACAGGGAAAACCATCCATCGCACACCGTGATATCAAGAGTAAGAACATCTTAGTGAAAGAAAACGTAACCTGTTGCATAGCAGATCTTGGACTTGCAGTAAAGTATTCTGCAAAAAATGAAGACGCTGATGTCATACTAAACACTAGAGTAGGAACTAAAAGATACATGGCACCAGAAGTGTTAGATAACACACTGGATTCTAGAAAGTTTGCTGCATTTAAGATGGCAGACATGTACTCGTTTGGTTTGGTGCTTTGGGAGATAACAAGAAGGTGTACAGCCGATGGTAAGTTTTTGTCAAGTGTATTTACTTGGTATAGAACAGTTCAGATCATGTTGTTAGTCAAACTGTGGTTTTCAGAAGTGTAGGCTGTTTGTAGGTCGTTTTACTATTCAGTAGGGTGGGTGCTTCTTTGATTCTCCCAAAGAAGGCGTGAAGATTTTTCATTCAATCCGCTGAACTAGCCTGAGATAAAAAAGATGCCTGATCACAGGTTAATTCTGAGCTAGAGTTTAAGATACTTAGTTGAATTATTTTGGAAGTGGTTGCATGAAGAGTATTGAGTGCCATATTTTGATGTGCTGCCTTTGGATCCAACTTTTGAACAGGTCACAAAAGTTTTTGTTACAAAGAATAGGCGACCATTAGTACCCAGTACATGTTTTCTTTTTAAGGCGTAGGGCCAGAGCCATATGAATTACCGTATTATGACATGGTTCCAGCAAACCCAAGCTATGATGAAATGAAGAAAGTTGTCATTGAACAGGAGAGAAGGCCTTTAGTTCCCAACAGATGGACAGACAATAGTGTGAGTAATCAGTTTACTACAGTAACCATTCAGTTGCTCAAGTGCTAGTCAGCTAGCTACATGTAAATTCTGAATTCTGTGGTACCTCAGAAACAAAGAGATCAATGGAAAAAACAAAGCTGATTAAAAATGTCAGAAAATTTCTCCTCATCAAGGAAAGCATTGTTTCTGTTCTCCTTGTGGGGGATGGGTGGATGCTACTTGAATGTAACGAGTATATTGAATTGACTGAGGCAAATATTGTTTACTCCTCTCTGTGGATAAATGCACAAAAGGCCTCAGCGAGAGATCACCGCCGATTTCTGTCAGCTGCTCATCGATCCAAGTGGCCTGTGTCCACCTCCATCTCTCTCTCCACTGTCCTCCCCCATGATTCTTTCCTCTCTTTCTGTGGCCATCAGGGTTCCATCTGAGGGCAACTCTCAGAAGTGCTGTTGGTGGCATACTAAGCACTCTTTCCCTGAACTTTCCTGAACTCATAGTTTGAAATGGTGTTTGGCCAAAATATGCGGAGAATCCTTCTCAGGCATCAATTCTGGAAGACTTTTAGTTTGTGGCTGATGGTCTCGGTCATCTTCCAAGATTTTGTGCCATGCAGTAGAGCACTTAAGACATTGCTCTTGAAGAATCCGATCTTGGTTTTCTGGCTGATATTCCTGTTAGCGCTCTGAAGTGAGGCAAAGGTCTGGCTTGCCTTTGAAATCTGAGATTGTATCTCTTCCTCCCCATCTCCGCTGTAAAGTGTTTTCTATCGCTTCCCCGTTCAGGATTATGGCTTCGTTGGTTCTGCTGTTTATCCTTAAGTGTCTGGTCTTCTTGGTGCTGACCACAAGGCCTAAGCTCCCTGCTGTAGCTGCAAATTGTCTGTCCTTGCCTGCATATCCTGGCATCGATGGGAAAGCAGCATAATGTCATCTGCATAATCAAGCTCTTCCAAGGCAGTAGTCAATGTCCATCTCATCCCTCTTCTTCCATTACAAGTCACTTGTTTCATGATCAAGTCGATCTCCAGGATAAACAGAAAGCGTGAGAGGATACAGCTTTGTTTCACGCCGGTAGTCACATTGAAGGCATTGTCAGCACTGCATTGCAAATCACCTGGGACTTAAGTCACTGTGCATTGTGATAAAATTCACCAGCTTTGACGGGATTCTATAGTGCCTAAAGATCTTCTAAGGGAGTCTCAGCGAATGCTGTCAATCGCCTTCCCAAAATCAATGAAGTTGGTCAGTCTTGAGCATTTTTGCTGTCCCTCCATCTGCTCTGCCTGCCTCGCCGCTCTACATTGCCAATGCCTTGATGGCTGCTTTCACCTCTTCCAGGGTGGGTGGATCTATGTAGATGGCCAGATCCTCACCTGCCGATGGGATATGTGCCAGCCATAGAGGTTCTGACCTATTTAGAATACTTTCGAAATGTTCAAGCTTTCCATCGCACAAGTTTCTGGACATAACCATTCATATCTTTTACAGGAGCATCGCTGCTTCTGAAACTGTTATTTCGAGTATTGTTAATCCAGCAGCCTCCTCTGGCTCGTCCGCTTGTCTCTACAAACTCCTTGCTCTCAAATTTGGTCATTTTCTTCACCTCTCTGTCCAATTCTGAGTATTTTCTCCTTAGCCGGTCATGGATTCATTCTGGCCGAGTGGAATTCATTCGCTGTTTGATCCCTCTCCTTACAAGTAGTCTATATTCTTCCAGGTCTGTTCTCCTGTTCTTCCCCTAGAATTTGGAAACGGTTCTTCAGCTCCCGTCTTGTAACTTGTCTAATCCGGTCAACAATCGAACTGCTGTCCCCTCAACTGTCCTCTTCGTGTCTTGTACAGCTTCAGTGAGACAATTGCCACCAGCAGGTTGTGACCACTGGCGACATCAGCTCTTCTGCAGGCCCTGACATCTTGCAAGGAGCCTCTCCACTTTCTGTTGATCAGAATGTGATCTATTTGGCTTTTGGTGTCTCCGTTGGATGAGGTCCACGTCATCGTATGAATGCCCATGTGTTGGAGCAGGCTACGTCCTATAACCATGTTGTTTTCTTCACATAAGTGGCATTCTTTCTCCATTATCATTAATGATACCTGTGCCTTGTTTCCCCATCACACTCCCTCTACCAGTGTTGTTATTTCCCGGTCTGGCATTCAGCAGGTCTCCCTCCACCATAAGCAGGTCACGTAGCGGAACTTCTTCAATTATTGTCTATACCTGATCCTAAAAACACGTAAAAAGCATTCGTGTCTGTCTTTTCTGCATCTTCAGTTGGAGCATAGCACACTATCACTGTCAACATGGTGTAGTTTGAGTTAAACCTGGTCCTGAGATGTGTCGACGAAAATGGTTTTTATTCCATGAGTATCTTTTCCATGTTCCTGCTCATAATGAGGTCCACTTCTTCTATATGTTGATCAACCAGTCTGCCTGAATAGAGTTTGGCATGTCGGGATGCTAGTTTTCTCCGTCCTGTTCCTGGCATCTAGCTTCAAAGACTCCAAGGAAGTGCACGAAATGCTTTGGCAAATAACTCAAGAATGGTCTACTGTACAGACCTGCGACTTGGAGATGTTAGTTATCTATCAATATTTTATAACATGTGAATTTATAAGCTTGTTTCATTGCATGTTTTCGAGTTTATTATTTGATAATGTGACAGTGAAAACCAGCTATAGTTCTGAAACTCTCTCACCACTTGGGCGAGCTTGCCGGTCTGATACAAAGGTCTCACATTCCATCCCAAGGAATCCGCTATCAAGGTACCAGCTCCCTGCTGGGTTTGGCCAGCTGCCTGGCCTGCCATTGAGGGTTGCTGATCTGGTGTTGGTTTCCGTAACAAGGAATCTTTTACAGGATGGGGTTGTTAGCCCTAAGCCCAGCCCTACTCAACCCGGGCTTGGAACAGTCTGGATATACTCACGCTAGGAATACTTAGGCAGATTTCAGGCAAATATTAGCGAGTACTTAATTTGGCGATTTTCACTAGCTCGTAAAATCGCTCAAATGCAGTAGTATCCTCTAACAACAGTAACCTTATATTGAACAATTATTCAACGAGCGCGCGTTGGATATGAGTTGGCTATAACCATCTCATATCCAACAAGCGCAAGTGGAATAATTGTTTTATTAAAAACGCCCAAAAAATATATTGTACAAACATTGCAAAATGCATTATTTTACGCGTACACCTACCATATTTGTAGGTCAATGGTATAATAATTATGAGCTCATATACCATTGCCTCTAAAACAATCAAAACTCAGGAAATGCAATATACCATAGCTAGTTTTTAATAAATATTATTACACGTATGCATGTCTATACATAAATCCCTAATTATAATTAAACGGGAAGTTTGTTTTATCAACAGCTTCTTCAAACAATGGCGAAGCTGATGACGGAATGTTGGGCGAGTCATCCTGAAGCGCGTTTGAAGGCTTTGAGGGTTCAAAAGGCATTGAACAAGCTGAAGACGTCAATGGATTTGACAGAACAGTCATGAATACCCTTACTCTGTCACAACAATCTTGCTGCAAATGAAAATCAGGGTGCAAATACCACGGGCTTTTCCGGTCACTGAAAAAAAACATTTGTGAAATATTTGACGTAGATTTCCTTCATTTAGCAACGCGGGTGTCCCATACTAATTTTCTTTATGTGAATTTCGATTCCAATTGCCAACTGAAGGTTGGGTAATTTTAGAATGTTGTGTTGGTGCTTGTTATGGAAATTGTTGTACGAGTTTGGTTGGACCTTTTATGTTTGAATAGTTCACGTTGTGTTAAAAAATATTTCGTTCAAAGAATTTTCGGCTGATGCGTTTTAAGCATGTAGCATCGTCTAACTGCGAGTGTGAAAAGTTATCTTGTTCAGTCATGTTCACTGTAATAAAAAAAGATTTTATCATCTTTTTAGCCTGCGCAGCTAGCGGGATTCCGTGACCCGGCTTTTTTCGGCGGCGAATTGCTTTTGTTTTGGCTGGGTAGCTGCTCCGTGAGGGGATCGGTGAGGGTTCGAGTTGAAATCCCGCATGCTCTAATGGGTAACAGCGTGGCAAAACGCAATGCGCATGCTTTAAGTTCAGGCTTCCGGTGACGTTTAAATTTTCACCCGCGATGTTTAAAAACAAAAGCCAAGAGTTAGCGGAAAAAGTTAGGGGAAAACTTGGTATCATTAGAAAGACATTGTCCATCGCTTGCTGTCGGCTTTTCTACCAAACGCTTTGTTGCTTGCACCAAAGAAAAAACATGTTTGAAGTTCGTGGTGCTTGGACGACAGGAGAGTATTGATGGTCATATTTGTTTATTTGCTTCTTGTAAGAAAGGCGAAAATGGCCAGTGTCGAGACCGCGTATATGTAATTACGGAAGAGCTACTTGCTCGAGTTGCTCAACTTCCTGTGCATTCTCGTCCGCAGAGGCCGTGGTCAGCACCAAGAGTCGCGACCTGTGGGAAGGTCCAACAACGGAAGTCCGCGATTCACGGACTTCCCGTGCACAAAGTCAAATCTGACAAATCTGATTGGCTGAAAGCTATAAAACGAGTTCTCTACGCATGCTCACAATTTGGTTGCGGCCACAGGTCTCGATTCCTTGGTGCTGACCAAACGAATCGCGGCCTCTGGGGACGAGAATGCTTCCAGTGGGGTCCGCAGTTTGCCGTCTTCACTGGGATCAAATCAGACGCATGCGCAGACTTTTTACCGCGGTGTAGGGTTTTTGGAATTTATTTTGTGTTCAGTGAGTGAACGCGAATTTCGGATTGGCTGATAGAGATGTAACGCCAATCAAATGTTAATTGATACTTCTTTATCCATAGACGCAAGACAGACAGACATGTTTTATTTGGAGTCTTATACAATAAATAGTATCTCGACTATGGATTCCAAATAATTAAAAAAATTACGAACAACAAAAATATATATGGCTAATAAGTTGTTAATTAATTAAGTCCTAGAGTATTTACTTTTTGCTGTCTTCCCCTTTCCTTTTTTCAAAGCATTCAAATATATGTTTTGCTATTAGTTTTTGTATTTTAGCGCAATGGCAAATAGAAATGAGCTAAAACAAACTGCACCGAGAAAACAAATGACTAAGGCGATAATTTCAAGACAAAGTCATTGTTTCAATTGTTGAGTCTTTTGTTTAGGGCTAGGGTATCAAACCAATCACATTATATGTTAGGAAAGCTGCTACATCGCCCAGCAAAAGGCAAGGAAGGCAACGTATCTTTAGTTTCCAGCCGCCCACCGTCTGAATTTTCAGGACTGAATATGTTGCGTGAGATTTTTGAGGCGCCTAATCGCGTCCAATACGAGAGAAATATCACTTGGCAATACAGTATTTTGATTGGTTCAGTTTTGTTAATCATGTAAAAAAATTGTTACTTTGCTTTGGCTGATGTAACCGTTATCAGCATGTCGTAGATCTATGGGTACAAGAACCATATCGTCGATAAAAGGTCATAAAAATTTTGCAAGCATTTTTAATTTTTGAACTTTTCGGATAGAGGATCACTCGTGAAGATAGTGACACATGTACCGAGAAGAGACTTGAAATTCGATCTCTACTCACTGAATTTGTCGGGAAAAAATCAACAGTAATCAATAGCTTTTCGTAACGTGAAGTCGAGGCTGAAGCTTCATAAACATATGTCACATTGAAGAGCGGTGTTGGCGAGAACGAAGGCAGAAGATGTTTACCTCTCGCACTGCCTTTCTGGTTGTATCTGTGCTTTTTGAGGTGGCTAAATTCTCTTCAGGTAAGCTACGGTTAAACATTATTGACATTCAATGCAAGCGTATATCAGTATTCCCTGAGTTGAGTAGTGTTTGGTTGCGTATTTGCCGCTGTCAAGATGCATTCCTGTGTGAGCTCTTCTTCACGATATTCAGTTACCAATATCATTTCGTCGAAAATGAGATTTGTAGATCCGAAGCAATATATTTGCAAACCTACTCCGATTGGAATGAGAGGGAAATGGTGAAATAAGTTTTACAGCCAGTGTCGCATTGAACACAAAAATTGATTACGTCGCAAATGTTTTCAGCTGTGTCTAGCAGACGGGATTTCAGACATGTGTGGTACTTTGCCTCACGTTTTGGGCAAACGTCCTAGGCCAGCTTAGCTATGTGTGTTAGTTTTATTATTTTTCTTGTTGTAGCCCATATTGTTCTGGACGATGGGTGGGAATGTGAAGGAAGTTTTGTAAATTTGATTGCAGTTTTCGCTTGAACATCTTTGTTCCAGAATTGTTGTCTAAAAGTACATTTAAGCTCAACATGTACAGACTTCTTGTTTCTTTCCTGCCGCAAGCCTTATTTGCATTTATTTTCTAAAAGGTTCACGAGTGCTTTTCTATCATTAATTGTTGAAATATAAGCGTAGTTTGTTGTGTGTAATTTGTTGATTTGTTGATGACTTGACTCCGCCGGCCAGTTGCGTTTCTAAACTTGAAGATGATCAGATAGATCTTGGACTTGAGTAAGCTTTTCATCGGCTGTTTTTATTAATATTGAATAATTGTACACGGTACAACAGCTGCAATAGCTACACTGACCAAAACGCTAATTTAGCAACCTCATAACTTAAGAATATTCGACTATAAATTACATGAGACTGAAATAAGAATTTGTCGTGTTCAATATTTTTATTTTCTCTATCCAGACTTTATATATATTGCCATGCGTGAGCGATGCCGTCTCTTGTTGATGCATTTTTTTCTTGCTTTGGTTAACTAATGTGTGTCTGGGAGGAATGTTTGGTCTTTCTTTAGCAAATAAGAATTGTTCATCTGTTTTGTTTGATGTTGCTCCCGCTAAGCCGGTCAACCTTTGACTGTCTTTGAAATAATACATAAAATTAAAAAATGTAGCTTGTTCTGAATCTACAGACACTGTAAAGTCAATGTGTGTTAATTAATTTTCTGTGAGCAGAATCTACGAAGTTAACATTAATAATGGCTTGACCAATATCTAATCACCTGATATCAAATTGTTGTGCATGTACCTAAATTATTGTATTTGGGATTAACTGTCCTGAAAATTCATCCTATTCATAAAGACTTTTCATATTTTAAGAACAGTAGGAAAATTTCATTGGCCTTTTACTGCAGATGTGTGTTGTTTTTTCATGGCTGAGGTACAGGGGTTGTAAATTTCTTATTTGGTTGCTATATGTTTTGTATTTTATCTCTTTCCTGTGTTTTGGGTGATGTTACGACTGTTCATTTCTGTAAAAGCAGATTTAAGCTTTATTTTTTGAATGATGGACAACACAGAACCAAGACCCTGGGAGTATTTGTTCATAAGCTGCCCTCCAATATAACTGAATCGAAGCTCTCAATGTTTTTGCAGCATTTTTTATGCAAATTTGGTTGCTTAATTTAGATTTTTTTAGCCTTGGGCTATTGCCCTGGTGGAGGTGTCTGTATACATGTAAATTTTTAGTACTTCAAAGTTAGTTAATTCATGGTGGGCATGAAGTGACCCCAAAACGCGCACCTTCATTCATCTTTTTTGCTTTTGATACGGGCTACCTGAAATTTGCATAATTTAATAGTCTAACTCACCTTTCTGGAAAATCGTATGTTTTTTTGTTTTTCGAATTTTGAATTTAATGTCACAAAGTTGGCGCCAAAATTTTTGTTAAATTAATATGGAACATTTTATGACAGTTTCTGAAAGAACTTGTCACAAAGCTTCTGAAACTGAAAAGATTTATGAAATAATTATGTTAAGGTCATTCCCCTGAAATAGAACTGACAATAGATTTTCGTTCAAACTTTGCCCATTTGTTGTTCATCGTAAGGGAATTTAAATTTTGTAATGAAAAGAGGGGTTCCCATATTCGTTTAGGGGCAGGAGCACCTTGAAAATACCCCATAATTCGTTAAAATATCAGCTTCAGAAATGTTTTCATTTGACTAGCTCATGCCACGTCTTATGGGAGAAGAAAAAAAATAGGGAGAAAGCAAAACAAGGGAAAAACTATAGATATACTGTATCGCCTTCAAGGAACAATTTAATATATGTTTCCTTATGAAAGCACGCATCTCCAGTCGACCTTGATTCAACTTGTTACAAGTATGCAGTGATCTCGAGGCTACAATATCTGTTCAATAAGTTCACGTTTCCGTTGATTATTTATTTTTCTGCAATGGGAATTTGTTTATATTCCTGTTATAGGAAGAAAGTGATTGCTAGTCTCAGAAAAAGGGTAAAAAAATATAGGTCACCATACTCGTTTATGAGAAAACGACGATTTATCTCCTTCACGAGCAAAGCCGTAAATAAAACGCCGCAGTTTTCTTTAGGTGCGCGCGCTGATGACGCAATAAATCGTGCGCAGTAAGGATGCGCTATGCAATACAGGGGAATGACCTTAATCTAATCAAAAGTTTGAAATATGTTAATTTCCTGCCATTTTGTTACTAAAAGTAGCTCAAAATGGCAGAAATTCCAAACTTCACTGTACCATAACTTTTGTTTGGATTGACAGATTTCAGATATATTTTGACATGCTGTTTTGGAAACTGTCTTCCAAAGGGTAGTTAATAGGCTTTCAATAAAATAAATTTTTACCCACAGTAGATCATAATGTTGATTAATGTGCAATAATTTAAAGGAAAATAAATGTGTACTGCAAAATTCTGACAAAAAATATCTTATTTCAAAATGATGTGTGGTTACTAGAAAAAGCTGAAAGCAAAAATGTTCTTTGTTAAATAATTGGCAACACATCCCGCCATCTTGGCTGAAAAAGAACGAAAATTATGCAGAATATTGCAGAATTTATTAAAAATATGTACACTGCATACTAATGTTACGTTAACGCATTGATAAAGATTTTGATTGATTTCTTTTCTCTGTCACTCTAAAATTGTGGTGGTTACAAGGTTTTGAGTTGGTAAATGAAAAGGATTTTTGCTTTCAAATGGGGTTGGAAAAGCTAAATAAATTTGAATGCACACAAAAGAATTTAAAATTGCCAACTTTTTCCGAATAAAATGTGTGAGATTTTTATCAGGGTTTAAAAAAAACAAGTAGCCGATGAACAAAATGCTCCTATCAGAATTGTATTACCGTTCAAAGACCAAAAATTAGCCAATGCAGTAAGATGCCAACTCGGTGATCTCAGTCGAAAGATTGATGCTGATGTCCAGCCTATTTACACGAGTCAAGAGATCAAAGGACAATTCAAACCAAAGGAACAAAAACTTCCAATTGTAAATCAACAAAACGTTGTGTATTATTTCAAGTGTGATCTGTGCGATGCAGATTACGTCGGCTTCACGAGTCAACACCTACATCAACGTGTGGAGGAACATGGGCGATCAACAATCGGCAACCATGTAAAAGATGAGCATGGAAAGGATCCAGAGATTATTTTAAACAATTTTAAGATTTTGGAGAAGTGTCAGAGTAAATTCAACTGTTTGATTTTTGAAATGCTTTTTATTCGTGTCTCAATTCGCGCAAAGGTATTTATTTAATTCTTTCACTTTTTAATATCGTTTTTATCGCCTTGGCGTTTTCTTTTATTATTCATGCCGCAATTTTCTTGTACGTATTGTTTCAATGTAAATATTTTAACTTTTAGCCAGTATCTCATTAGCATTATCATAATTGATTGACAATTTTCTTGTACGTATTGTTTCAATGTAAATATTTTAACTTTTAGCCAGTATCTCATTAGCATTATCATAATTGATTGAATGTATTTAAGAGCAACCTAAATTTTACCTTTTAACTTGAAAATGACCATCAAGCGGTCGGAACGTCGTTTTTTAACGTTAATTTTTATTGTAAAATCCGTTTCCAAAAATTTGTTAATTCGAATTCGTGGAAGACTGGCTTAATCTGGAAAACAAGCTCCCAACTTCACCGCAAATGTTTGATGAAGCCACCGTTGTCGGAGATTAGACGGAAAGCGAAAGTGTATGTAGCGATGAGGAAGATGAGGGCGAGGACGAGAAACTAGTATCGACTAAAGAGGCAGTGCAATGTTTTAAAACATAGGCACGCAATGCGTGCGTGAGTTATTTTTTCAGTTTCCGATATGTACATATTGGGTATTTTTATTTTGGTCAGCAAAACTAGCCCGTCCAAAACGAATGCTCAATGACCAATTTAGTGTTGGGCCTTTTGCTGACGGCATGTGCATTTTAAGTAAATGAGCGCAACGCAAAATATGTTTGACTAGCGAATTCATTCATGACGAAACTTTCCTGTCAACCGTGAATAATATATCTGTAAAAACTACAGTAGTCAGTTTAATCAATCACTTTACTGCGCATGTCATTCCATTTTTATCAAACAATTTGACAATCTCGTCCCCAGAGCCCGCTTTTCTTTTGGTCAGCATCAAGAGATTGGGGATGAGATTGACAATTTGACTGGTTTCTTGATGCAACCCCAAACCTGATTGGATTGATGTACGTCACTAACTTGGGTGTGACGCCTAAAAGTCTAATTTGATTACTTTGCGGTTACACTTGCCGCCACAAAGTCTGCAGCAATATTTAAGGGATTCCATACCACAAATCGTTAGAAAATATCAACGCTTTCAAACACTACTCATTACTTCACGGCATTACAATGTTGAGAAGACATCCCACCTACCGCTTGTTGTGACTAAATGCCAGTTCTAATTAACAAAGCTATTTCTACCTGAAAAGGACAGTGCAGAATGAAACACCAAACGTGATTCCTAACCTTTTCTTGACAGCGGTAACAAGATACTTTTGTTTATTGTAATATGATACTTTTGTTTTTCTTTGAAATGTTGTAACATGATACTTTGCTTTTCCGCATCGCTGATTTTCAACACAAAGCGTCATATTTTGTGATTAATTAAACACGCACCAAAGTATTTTATCGAAAGAAAATAAGCAGATCAAATGGAAAAAATATATCTTTCGAAAGGGTTTTTAAAACCAAGTACAGTTAGTACATTGTTCTCTGGTTGTTATGAAATTTGTGCCAAAAATCCTGGTGAAAGATTTTGCATATTTAATTACGAACGGTTCGTGAAATATTTACCAGAGCTGTTACGTATGCGATGAAAGCTGTTTCTCTGGAATTACTATACCCTGCGTTCTTGAGTATGTGGCCTCCTTTACTTCAATTTCTTAAATGCCGCACGACATCTATGTCCTGAAGCAAAGTCTCTGATCATGTCTGATCCCTCAGCTGTACTGATTTCAAACAACTCATCTCGGAGAAATAGGAAGTTGTGCACATCCGCAACTTCATTTTTAACCAAAATTGAAGCTATCGTTACTTCAGTCAGAAGCATTTTAAAATTCAACATGGCTCTTATTCACAACTAACCGCGATCAAAAAACCAGCCCTCAACCCAAAGCCGCCAAAACAGACTGCTCGCAGGAGTCGCAGCATGTAAAACTTCACATCCTTGTACCTTCTTCACCACCATGAAAATTTCCTAACAGTTTTCCGCTTAAAACCCACACACAACGTTCTACGTCAGAGCTACATAAACACCGAGTGCTGGAAATAGAGACATCACGCCAACACCGCCCAATAAGGCCAAGTTTATACGAAAATAAAGAATCCGAAACAAATATTGATACAAAATTAAATGATGCATACAAGTGGCAATTTCATTGGTTATTGATCGATAGTATCCTAATTCTGATTGGTGCTCGTCCATCCATCCACCCATCCATCCACTGAATAGCGACATACGTCTGTACGCTGACTAAGAGTTATTTTTTTCAAAAAAAAATAACTCAAAAATGCTTCTGGATGGAATCACAGAACAATATTGACCCTGTGCAGTTAATGCAGCTAAGATGAATGATGGACTTCGCAATGCGATCAAGCTACAAGTCTTTGAAGCAAACAAACATGCTTGAACATTTTAGACCTTTGTAAATACCTGAACTGAAAGTTTTTATCTGTAAATACATACAGGCTGTGTAGATTTCACAATTAAAATGATGCCAGGGAACAAATATGCCAGTTGTACTGCGTTTTGAAACGTCTGTCAAAAGAGATATTTTTTCAAATTGATCCCGTTTATTTTTTTTTTTGAGAAAATTCTTTTTTATGTATTTAATAAATCGCGAAACACGAACCTTCACATTGAAAATCATTTGTTCAGAAAAAAACAAGACAAGCTACTATTTCCTCATCTCATCTGAAGGCTGGTTTCTTACAAGAAAAGTGCTTCTGTTTTTAAAATATTGATATTTATGTTGTAAATTTGTTTTATTATTGAAAGCAAAGTGTTGCAAGAAAAAAAACTTCATGTTACAAAATTTGTAACAAAAAGCATTGTTACCATTGTAAAGAATAAAGGCTAAGTATCAAGTTTGGTGTTTCAACTTGTATTAAGATATCATCAATTGTTAGTCCCATTGTATTCTGCACCATCCTTTGAGTCTCTGAGTTTTTAAAATAGCAAGGGTTTCTGAGTTGCAAAAAGCTGCTGGAAGTGATTTTCTTAGTTGCAAAGTGCTACTGGAAGTGATTTTCGGAGTTTTGCTCCACTATAGCAAAAACCTTTCCCATAGATATTCTGTTTTGGGTTGTCAGTGCATGTAACTACAGTGAAGTGCAGGAGTCCTTTTACTATTTTAAACCTGATTAAACCTTACCCTTTTACCTGATTAAACTTTGTAGCTACAGGTTACTGTCTGTTAAATAATCATGCATTATTGACAGCCTTTGTTTTATTCACAGGACAAACCAATGTGACAAAGACACCTCCCCTGGCACCCCGTGATGACATGGAATGTGCTTGTACTGATAATTGTGACTGGGGCAGGTGCAAGGCAGTATTAGGTTGCTTTACATTGTTAAAACCAGATGACGAGAAAACTGGGTATATTGTGATAAAAGGGTGCATAGAAAATGATATACACTACAGAATAACCTGTGAGAATGCGCACCATCCAGTTTACTGTTGTGAACAACATATGTGTAATTGGAATGTTACCCCTCCATTTCCAACAACAAAGCCAGGTAAGGGGAAGTCAGGAAATCTGTCTCAAGTGTGAAGTTTATTATTGCTGTCTCTTACCAGGAAAGACACATGACCCTTGAGACTGCCTAGCAGATAACATCATTAGGGGATTACCCAAGGGGGTTACTCACATTATACGTGATGGGGGGTCCGATGTATTTTTTAGGTGAACATTTACACGCTAGGTATTTTTTGGGGTCGAGATCTGTCACATATTTTTTTAGGGCTTAAAGAAACATGCGTATTTCTTGGGTCACATTTCTGAGCTAAATTTGTATTTGTTTGGAAGGGAATTTTGATGCCAGGTATTTTTTGGGTTTAAAATTTCAGGCTCGTGTATTTTTGGGGGTTTGCAATATGAAGCTCCATCATACCCCGCTGGGGGGCTTACTTTGATTAGCACATAGTGTGGGGAGGGGGAGTTGGCAAAATAACATGGAAAGTTCTTCACACAACCCAACCCCCTTCTATAGAAATGGCAACAATCACATAATCCCACTACTTTATCCAGCATTATATCTAAACAGTTCAAGTATTAGGAAAGATGTTTAATTTTTGTACTATATGCAGTAGGTTGTGAGGAAAGAACAATCGTTTTCATAGCAAAAGTGAATGCCATATATGTTTCTTTGATTTCCGGCCACTATGTTGGTGCCCGTCAAACAGGGGGCCGGCATGGCATCTTCACACAAAGCTATTTATTTGCATGAAATGCTTCAGCAAATAACTCAAGAATGGTGGACTGGACAGACTTGTGACTTGGGGATGTTGTTTGGTCATTAATATTCTATAACATTTGAATTTATCTATTCATTTATCTATTTACGTTTTGATGGCATGACAGTGAAAACGAGCTATAGAGCGTTTTCACGTGACATCATCAAATTCTGAAATCCAAAACCAAAGAGCCACCAAACTTTTTATTCTCATCAGGCATAAGAGGCAATAAATTTATATCTGTTTACAACTTTTCAGCTCAACAGAGTCCTTCATTTGGAAACCAGCGCAATTTGAATTTCAGAGTCATGGCGGTGCGTGACATACAGTTACGATCATGTATGTCGAAAAACACATACTTATCTCACAAGATTTAGCCAGTGAAAGTGAAAGTATTAGGAGAAGTGTTTATGTGAATATTTGTGTGTTCAGAGCAGGTAACCAGTCGCCTAGATAACCAAAGTAAACTCCAGATGTTTACACTATTTCCGGCCGCCATGTTGGTGTTCCACTGAGGTACACCAATATGGCGGCTCCATACTGGGCTCTGTAAATTTGTGTGAAACATTTCGACGAATATCTGAAGTTTAGGAATAACGCACACACCTGGAACGTGGAGAAGTGTTTCCTTTATTTATCTTCTATAACCTCATAGTTTCTTGACTCTGTCCACTGAATGGTTTTCGATTTATTTCTTTGGTCACGTGAGTGAAAACGCTCTATAGTGTCAAAATAAAAGACTTGTACAGCTCTGAAGACAGCAGAGCCAGAGGGAAGTGGGAAAGCCAACAAGTTTCAAACCACCCCCCTCAAAAGGCTTCTCAATACGTGAAAAAACCTCCAAATACCTCTCCAAAATAACATAACCTCCCCCTGCAATTTTCCTGGACCCCCCCCCCCCCTTCCCTATGCACTAATAAATGAAGGCCCCCTTTTTAGAAATAGCAATTCAGAGCTTTAGTCTGCCTTTTTTGTGTGTTTGTTTTTGCTTTTTTACGATGTAGTCATCAAATGACTTGCCTGGAGCTCGTTACAATCTGGGCAAGTGAAAATGAAAATATTTAAGTTACTTCCCTGACAGGAAAACAAACCTGTTCTGATTTTCATGCACTGCAAGCTTAGAAAACAGGCAGGCTTGTTTTTTTTCCAAACCTTGCTTTAGTTGCACTTTTCTTCAAAGTTATTGTAAACACAAAAACTGTGAATACCTGAACTATTTCTGGAATGTTAGTTGAATACACGTAGTGACCAATCACAATAAAGTTTATGACACGTGAAGAAACCTATAACCTATAAGTGATTACTGTTGGTATTTGCAATATATCTTTCTCCGGATACCTGATTGCCTTTTTCCTTATCACCCAATGATGTTCCACATTAGTGTTCATGGTTTTCCGAGTTTCACATGTACGTTGTAAAGGTTATGGAAGTCTCAACATGCATATCAAATATTTTCTTCCAAACAGCACTATCTTCACCTAGCACACCTGGCAAAGGTGAAAGCACAGACTTTATACTGCTGAGTATCCTTGCTCCAGTAGCTGTCCTCATAGTTGGCATTATCGTTGTGTGCCTGGTATATCAAATACTACAGAAACGGCAACTTAAGAACGGTAGATACCCAAATCTAAGGTACATTCGTCACTCAACTACACTTCATGAAAATGGTTGCTGCACAGTAACGCAGTGTAGCAAATGCCGTGCATCAGGATTTTCAAAATTTTCCCAGCGAACAGCAGCACAGGATTTAGACTTAATTCAAGTTATTGGTGAAGGTAGATATGGAAAGATTTGGAGAGGTCTTTGGCATGGCGATGATGTTGTGGCTAAATTATTTATCCCAAGTGAGGAGAAGTCTTTCAAGAATGAAGTTGATGTGAACAACAAAGTAGGAAATCATGAAAACATTCTTAGAGTCCAGCATTGTCACACTGCATTTTCTTGGAATAAGGTGACATACAAGTGCATTGTAATGGAGTTTCACGAGAATGGGTCACTATATGATTTCCTTAATCATAGGCCTGTCAGTATACAAGAGATGTGTTCTTTAGCTCTCTCAGCTGCTCGTGGATTGAACCATTTGCATGGTGAAATTTATGGACGAAAGGAGAAATACTCCATTGCACACTGTGACATAAAATCCAAGAACATCATGGTGAAATCAAATCTCACTTGTGCAATTGGAGGCTTGGGATTGGCTGTTGTCCATGACAGATCTCAAGACAAGATTGTCACAGAGGACAAGCGCAGGGGAACAGCTCGTTACATGGCTCCTGAAGTACTGGATGGATTGGTGTGCAAATCGTTTGAGTCCTACAAACGAGCTGATGTGTATTCATTTGGTCTTGTCCTGTGGGAAATAACAAGGAGAACCTTCACAGAAGGTACATGTAATTACGTTTAACAAAAAATGATGTTAAGATCATTCTATGTTTAACAAAGAAATGGTGTTAAGATCATTCTTGCAATTTGTGGTAGAATGCATGCTGGCCATACATTTGTGTCTGACGACAGTAAAGGCCTGTACTATTACCACTTGCGTCCATCCTTGAAGCGTGATGAATTTAGCACATGGTTTTACTTTCGAAATGTTAACGGTTTTGTCTGGTTTTGTTTCACTTTGGATTAGTGAAACAATACATTAAATTTGTCACACTTCAAGGATGGATGCAAATGGTGGCGTCTCCACTCAAGTGTTAGCAGTTTGTTATGCAGTCAATTCTCTCTAAGAGGGGCACCATTAGACTGGTATGAATTGCTTATATAGAGTTTAGACACAGTCAATTAAATACCTGAAAAACGCCATGCAAGGACCAATACCAGTTGTCCATCTTATGATATATTAAGTCCTGAAGTACATCACAAAGAACACAACAATGGGGCCTAGCCCTTAAACAATAGCACAATTGACTTCACACAATAGAACATGACACAATATAGTGCATATATTGACTTGGTATATGGAGCATCACCCCATCATATTGAGTGTCTGTCAAGAGAGAGTTGACCGTAAAACTGGCTTTTTCAGACACAAAAAATGCTTTAAATTTAATTGCATCCAGCACCCTTATGGATCTGGTCTAAAACATCAAAGGACGAAAAAGGAATTACAGAAAGGAATTTTAGGAAGGAATTCCATGAGAAACATGTTGAGTGATTCAGAAATGAGCAATTTGTCAGAAAGATCCAACCCTAAGGAAATAGAAACTGAGAACGATTGTGGGAACGATTTTTGGCACCAGAATGACGCCAGAGGTTGTTGTCGCGTGGTATTTTGACCACGCGATTGAAATACCATTTTTGAGGGCAAAGTGGCTCGACTTTGAAGGCTTGTAAAGTTGTTACTTTTCACACCAGATGTCTCAAACTTTGGAATCGAGTATTTCACAAGGTAAATTTTAAAACTGAATACAAAACAAATTCTCTTCATATGACCTTTAACCACTAAATGGAATGATATTATATTGGTGTCTGCAATTAATATTTTAGATGATGTTAAGTAAAGGCCATTTAAAACTGATTGTAGAGTTTTGTATGTAGGCTTGGTTTATTTTATATGCTGGATATAAGGTGATGTTACACAAGACAGGTTTTAGTAATGTTTAAAAAATGAGCAGCAGTGTTATATCGGGTTTAAAATATGAGGCGTAGCCGAGTGTTTTAAACCTGATAAAACATGTGCTGTGAGTTTTTTGAAAAGCGTCAAAAACATTTTGTGGTAGATATATTCAGTTTACTGTTGTAGAATAATCCTTGGGTTTCCTGTGAAAATCGGCTGTAAAATTTAGCAGTGTCTTTATCAGATATAAAGACACTCATTAAGGTATTTGCACCAGCTAATTTTGGTCTTTTTGGAAAAAAAATATTGTCTTTTGCTTTTCTTTTGGTACAAACCGAGTGCAAATATACAAATTTCAGTTACTGAGGCTTGTTGTGGTGGGGTTGAATTTGACGATTTTGACAGCTAAAGGTGTTAATTTCATTAAATACTCAAATATTTTCCCAATTTTCAATTACTACTCGACTGGATAAAGAGTCCTAAAGAAATAGTTGATGAAAATATATTTATTTGCCGATTACAGGGAGTGTTTTTTGAAAAATTATTTATTTTCAGAAATATAATTATTTTAATAAAACTCGCATATAAAAAGTCATATCTACCTGCGGTGTAAGAATTTCGGAAAACTCTCCCGTTTGTTTGTCTACATGTGATCTTTCATTCTGTCAAGTTTTGAAGCGTGATGTACAATCCTTCCAGAGATTTTACATTTTTTCCCTACTGCCTCACCTCACAAAGGAGCTACAAGAGGAAAATATCGCGGCAAAAAAACAATAAATGGATGAGGAGCATAGCAACCGACCCAGTTCCTCACTAAAAATGCTACTGGCTTCCGGTAAATGCACAAATTTCAGCTTCATCGTTCTCGTCTCCTCGTGCGTATTTTGCCACAAAGTCAATATTTCTTTAAAATAGGAGCACTAAGAAACATAATGGAAAAAATGGGGAAAATGAAAGTCCTAAATTTTGCCCGTGCAAATACCTTAAACATCAATTTCTTTTGTATTTCCTTTATGAGTTATTAATGGGTTTTTTGAAGGACAATTTTTAATGCAATATTTTGTGTTCAAAATCATTGTTTTGTAACGTCTGCCAGACCATTTTTACCACAACATTTTGTTCTTGTGGCAACATGTTGCAGAAGATTAAAAGTAATTCACAGGGTTTGTACGGGTCCTGGAAAGTCCTGGGCCTGGAAAGACCTGGAAATCTGTTAAAATCAAGAAATGAATTTTTCTTAACAAACTTTGTAAGAAATGCGAGGCTTGCAGTTGGGAGAATTTATATTGGGGTCTTGGACGAAAAAGGGTTTAATGTGAATTTTGGAGTCCTGGAAAATTTGATATGAGTGCTGGAAAAGGCCTGGAAAAGTCCTGGAAATTTGTCTGCGAAGAGGGGTACAAACTCTGATTCAAAAACCTGCAACATTCTTTCCCAAATTTTGTTGGAGTTGGTTCATGTATCACCCTTGTCGCTGATATTAGTGCACACTCAAGCAGTACACATGCTCAAATTAAAAAATTGTCCCTTGTAACATCACGTTGTAGTAAAACCTCATTGCATAGACAACAGGTGAAAATGCCACTGCTTTGAATATAAGGATTCTCATTTATGTTCTCATGACTGGTTTGAAAAAATACCTCTTACAATGCATGTTTTCTTTTTTTAAGGTATTAGGCCAGAGCTGTATGAATTACCGTATTATGACATGGTTCCAGCAAATCCAAGCTATGATGAAATGAAGAAAGTTGTCATTGACCAGGAGAAAAGGCCTTTGGTTCCCAACAGATGGACAGAAAATAGCGTGAGTGATCTGAGTTTACTACAGCAACTATTCAGTTGTTTGAGTGCTAGTCAGCTCGTTGTGCAATGCTGAATTCTGTGGTACCTTATCTCCAATGCCTCAGAAAATGTTTAGAATTTTAGTTCCAGTGTCTTATCCACCCATAAATTTTGATCATTTAATGTGCCAGATTCCTCCTGTTCAAACAATCAATTGTTATCAATACTTGCAATGCAATACCACTTTTCCTACAATGGTAGGTAATAAAGACATTGCCACCACATTGTTAACACTAACATGTACTTACCAGTAAAGAGAAATTATGTTTTGAGCTTAGAATTGAATTTTAATGGTTATTGTTTTTTGTTTTTTTGGCAGGCACTTGAGGTTATGGGCAAGTTGATGAAAGACTGTTGGAAGCAAAATGCATCAGCTCGTCTTCCATCACTGAGGGTGAAAAAGACCCTGTCCAAACTCATGGAAATGGTTAAACCACCTCCAACAAACACGTCATTGTCAGAAGAACTGTCTTCCATTCAAGATGTAAATATACACATTCCAGAAACTTCTGAGTGTGTCAAGGTGTAACGTCATGGGGTCCAGCTAACGTCTGTGGTATCTGCACGTTAAAGATGCCATCAGCAGTCATATGTAAGCAAGTGACATGGTATGAATAATTCTCACTTGGAGCATAAATTTCTCTTTGTGAAGCAAGGTTACATACTGGTAAAAGATAATAAATTATATTATTTCAATTAGTATTGATGGATAAAAGCTCAAAGCTTGTATGCGAAAAAGCCTAAAGGTGGATTGGGTAGAAGTAGAATGCTGCTGCATGCTTTGAAGACTTCATTGAGAAACAAAGATACTACACATGGTAAACATGACTTTGCATGTTTCCTTTCTTTTCAGATGTATGTTGAAAACAACTAAGATACTTTTATTGGCCATACTGAATTTTAAAGGAATTTACAAAGCTGAAAGCCATGTAGCAGTGAAAAATGCTACAGGTCTCATGAAAATACAGTGTACTAAGCAGTGTACTTATAAACATGCAAAAATAGAAACTTGTATATTTTCTCTACACTGATATGTTGTTGCCTGGGCTTGTTACACTTTGATTTGACAATGTTATTGCAATACAGGCTGTACTGTATATCACAACAGCCTGTTACGCCAGGAAGAGGGGGACTACCTTAAATTCTGGATAGGTGTGTGCTGCGAAGGTTCTTAAACCCTCCCTATCCCTATTGAAAATGGAATTTGATACCGTATTTAAGGCCCAGGTCAAACACCGTACTTCACATGAGCCAAACCCAATTCAACCAATTAGGCTCTTGTGAAGTTCGGCGTTTGACCCATTTAAGTTCGACTGATTTTATTTGGAATGGCTGGGGCATTCACACATGGCCAGCCGTGGATAACGCCTGAAGACCGACTTTGGGTCAAACGCCGATCTTCACAAGTCAAACCAAACGCATACTCGAAGTCCAAAGGTGCCATTTTGACTTAACCTTAAAAAACCACTGACCAACAAGACTGCTTTTTGTTATTTGATTGGTGTAGCAGTTCGGTACAACTGAAAAAGTTTGACGTTGGACTCAAACAGGCGTTCTCTTAATTATTTGAGTTGACCCAAACTGTCATTAGGTTCGGCTCATGTGAAGTATGGTGTTTGGCCCTGGCCTAAGGCCCTAACTCGAAAAATGACACCCTATTCAAGGAAAAAACGAAAAAAAATTTATGAATGGATCAGTTTAAATAGACCATTTCTTTTTGGTTTCTCGTGACGTTTACGTATCAGAATTTTAGACAATACAATTTTGATACCCTTTCTAAGGATCACACCAGGAACAATGCCAAAAGGGGCAAAAATGATACCTTGTTTAAGGATTGAGGATCTCAAAAACCATACCCTATCCTGCGGCACATACCAATATAGCCCGTATATGGGAGTAACCCCCTCGGGCCTGTTACAGACCCCATCAGTATGATAGTTAACATATTCCTTGCAGTTTCATATCTTTCCATCCTCATCTCTTTACCAAAAGTTACAAGAGTAGTGTAGCCTGCTACAGACACAGAGTGACTCTAGATTGTATTAGTGTATCTAGTTGAGATTTGTGCTGTTGCAAGTTAAAGATTGTCTCTTGTTTTTAATTTTGTATAGTATGTTATGCCTGATTTGGGAAAATTTACTTTGAACAGCGATAAATGTACGAATGAAGGGGGAAATACTGGTATTTCTCTTGCCCTGCAGATGACCTAATTTTGAAGACATTTCGGTTTTACTTTTTAAATCATTTTTAGCCCCCAATTTTGTGCAGATGCTCCCAGCAAGAGGTTGCAATATGAAGTTGCATCAACTTGGGTTCAAGACGGAGTTACAATTATTGAACAGTAGCATTTGAAAATAAGCTGACAAGCACTCTATCAGTAAGACTCTTACTGATATAAGCAGAATTACATTTATGTACATGTAACATAGCAGACAAAAGTGGCCAACCATCTGCTCAGGTACGACGAACATGGCAAGGTCTTTACAGTTTTGCCAGTTCTGTCACAAACAAACAACAAATTCAAAACTAAACGAAAAACAGGAACTTTTGTTTTTATTAGACTTGAGCAAAAAATTGTAGGGGGCAGTTGTGTCCTTTGGTGTACCGTAGTTTTTCGGTTATAAAACGCACCCCGAACTTGGGAAAGTAATTGTGCCAAATTCCCAAACTGAAAAATATGTAAAAATACTTAATTATAAGACACACCTACAATTCAGAGTTCAAATAAACCTTGTGTGTTGATGAATTAAAGGGTCATGTGCAATTATCTTTGCACAAACATGTGAACTTCATTTTTACTCACAAACAAAAGTGGAAAAAATCACACATTTAATGATATACACGAAAACAAAAGTTGCAAACTCACACCTGTAATGGGTCCGCCAATTCAGTGAGTTACGAATCGTTAGTTAAATGCGAGTTAACATTCACTTGAGTTACAAATAAACATAAAATGCATACACATCGATATAGGCGAAACGCCAATACAGTTCCAGCTGCCGGCCACCGAACCTTGCAGTTTACCAGGATGCAGTGCCAATAAGCAGAGTTGTTTCAAGCTTGCGGTGAAAGCGAACGGCGAGAAAATTTCGCCAAAGGTCATATTCAAAGGCATTTGATAGCTGAACATCAACGTGCCAGTCTCAGTTCACAAAGAAGGGCTGGATGGACGAAGAAGGAAAGAACTACTTCCACATCATAAATTCTTTGTGGCATCTTTTCGATAAAGGGAAGCAAACAAATAATTTCTCGGAAACGAGGTTCAAATTTTATTGTTGACTTATCGAGTACGTGCTCTTTAGCACGTATGCAAATTTTAGTTTGTTTGGTTTTCGCTGTGCGGTCGATCGTTGCTCGATAAAGTGAAGCCTTTCAAGTGGAGTTAATTCATCACAATCTTCGTTACACTATAGACCAGAAAGCTCTTCTCATGTGGAATTCCTTCAGTGGACATTTGACGGACACTGTGACGAGGCAATGTGAGGTCGACACGGATTGTGAGCAGGAAGACCAGCGGCCATCTTTGTTCAAGATAAATGGTACTTTTCGGAACCACTTCAGTGGCTCTTTTCAGAGCCATCCTGGTTCTTTTTCAAAACCAACAAATCTAAAATAGTCAATAACCAATGTGAAGTGTCTTTTATTTGTCTCGTTTTAATTGTATCATACAATTAAAACTATGTTCAGATAAAATCTTGATCTTTGGATTTTGTTTCGTGAAAATATTTGGCTGCAAGACGCACCCCAATTTCAGGAGTAACCTGCAACAGAAAAACAAATTTTTTGTGAAAAAACCGTGCGCCTTATGACCGAAAACTACGGTACTTCATTTTAATGGTGGACAATTGGTCACCCTAACTTGCTTGTGACAGTGTAGATTTCATTTTATGGACACCCTTAGCAATAAGAAACTAGCACATAACCTTTTTCAAGGTCTGCTTGGTTACACTAAAGGCTACACGCTCCCAAGAGTACCAGATATGAGGAAATATAGCTTTCACAATTTTGGGTTCCATTCACAGATACCATTTTAGTAACTTAGAACCATCTTGTACATATGCAGCATAATTATGTTTAAAAGGACTGTGTGATATTTCTCAATAAATGGTCACGCATACCTTGCTTTCATCCACAGAGTTGAAAGTTAGAACTACACGAAGTGATTGGGGTTTACAGTTCTGTACGCCCTACCATGCATTGCCACTAGACGAAGCTTTTCATTATAAATTTTGACCTCTTTTTGATATCTTTCCGATGGTTTCTGATTCAGGAAAACAGAAATACTGCGAATGTGGAACTTGACATCTCCACCTCTTGGCCGTGGCAAACAAAACCCATCAAAGCGTTGTCGAAAAGCGATACTACTGGCAACAGTATGGAACGCATTACTGTAAATAAGCATTGGAAATGAACGAGTTAATATTAAAATCCCCCATAACAACATACTAATCCCTAGAAAGAAAGCTGGGTAATTAAATAGAACATTTTTTTTAGTTCAAACAGTGCGTATTTGTATTCCAACGTTCCTTCCATTAGTGGGTAGCCTCCTACGCATGCGTTATTAGGGGATTGCGTTACACTTGTCCCACTAATGCCTGCTTAACCGAGGCCAACATTCCTTTCCGCCGCTTCGCCAATCAGATTTTACCTACTTAAATCCGGAAAGCCGCCCTTCACCTTGACCGCCGCTTAGCCAATCAGATTTTACCAAATGAGAAGGTACAATCATGGACAGAAGCAGTTGAGACACTCCCCGAAAAATACCTGTTTCGTTGAACGTTTGAGATTTTCCATCTCCAAATTTTTACATTTCGACCCCCTCTCCCCTTTTCAATGTTGTAACCACGTGGCAGTGTTCACGCAGCGTGTTCCATTACGGAAGAACGCCGATAGAAAGCGTTTGTTTTGTTCAAATGTATCAACACTTTCGTCCATCATTGTAGCCTGTGGGTCAAAGTTTCCACGTTTCAGACTCTAAACGACTGCGTAGTGATTTTGGTGTTCGGAAAAATATTATTTCAAGTGTGTGCGCCGTTCATTAATCGTCGGTTGTTCAAACCCAATTTTAAGCAAAAGGAGGCCTCAAATCAAAGGGCCAATGAACTATCGAAAGGAGAAGTTTAACATATTTTCAAGCCAGCCTTTTAACCCAGCAGCACTGGATGTTTTAAATCGTTCTGTGGCAAGTTTGTCGAATTAATGATTCGGCGTGGTGAAGTTGTATTCGCCTTCACTGGCTCTTTCCAATATTGCCCTTCGATTTCTTCGCTCGTAATTACCACGGATGTGGACCTCTTTGATGATTTCTAAATTAATTCCGCTTTGCGTTTTCGAGTTGGCGAAGTCTTTTGTCGCATTTTAAAGCGTTGAAATAAATATTTCTGATCCACTGTTGTGTTCATGGGAGAGAGATCATCTTTCCCAAAATATTAACCCTTCCAACTTGTGACAGAATAAAGGCTGGCACGCTTACCTCTTGTTAATGTATTCACCAGGGTATTGTATCAAATAGCGCCGGCATCCCGAAGAACGGATTCGCGGGAAATTAACGATCGTTTTGAATGCCGCTAGACAATGCTGATTGGTTAGTTTGGCTGGCGAGAGACAATGGGAAAGGAATATTGGTCGCAGGTTACTTGAAGGGGAGATACAGTTTCTAAATTAGAGAGGTGTGGGGCTGTTTTTAATTCATGAATAGAGGGGGTAAGTTTCTAAAGAAACTGTGGTGCTGCGTCGGTGGGAAGTATAACAATATAATGTGGTTTTATCAACTGGGTTGATAATGTCAATTGGCCACCGTAAAGAGATTCAAGAGCTGACGTTTCGAGCGTTAGCCCTTCGTCGGAGCGAATCAAGGAATTGTGGGTCGTGTGTGGTTTATACAGAAAGATGGAGCTTCGCTATTGGTTGCTGCCTGATAACGTGAAAACAACGGAATAAATTAGTTGAATGAAAAGTGTTCGTTGATACCGTGAGGATTAAGAGTGTCGAATTGAAAAATAAATGTTTGTTCTAGAGTTTTGCGGCTTTCCGTGCTTCCTTGGTGAAGGGAAAGGCCGCAGACTGCCATATGTTGCTTAGAAGGTGTTCTCGGAATCGGTCGCCGATAATCGTCTCCCTGTTTCGCCGATGTATAACTTTTTGTAAAGAGTGCAAGTTATGCAGTAGATGACATTGGCTGAGGTACAGGTGAAATGATCAGTGATCTTAATAGATCGCTTGGGTCCCGTCATTTTGTCAACGTTGTGGATGAAAGGTCATGTTTTGCATCGTGCGCGAGCGCATTTAAAAGTTCTGGGTTGATCACTTGTTTGGAATGCACTTCTGACTAAAAAGTTACCTATATTTTTGTCGCGTTTGAATTAAATTAATGGAGGTTGCGAAAAGATTCTGCCAGTATCGGGATCATTTTGAATTAATTTAACGTTTTTGAGAATGATGGATTTTACTGCGTGGTTGTGAGGGTGAAAAGTGAGGGTGATTTGAATTCTATCGTTGTTTTCTTTGTGTGACGTTTGTAGTGCTGCCTGTCGATCAATTTGCTGGGCACGATGATGGCCCGCTTGAACAACAGAAGCAGGATAGCCGCGTTTGTCGAAGAAATTACACATTTCCTCTGATTTTAAGGAAAAATCAGAGTCGTCACTGAAAAGACGGCGAAGTCTAAGAAACTGAGTATAAGGAATGGAATTCTTGACATGTGATGGATGTGAAGATGAATACAACAAATGACTATGAGAATATGTGGGTTTGTAGTGCACACTGGTACATAAACCGTTGCCTTCGATAGAAACTTTGATATACAGGAATGCTAAGGAAGTATCAGAAATTTCCCAGGTATATTTAAGAGCAGGATGAAACAAATTGACTGCGGTTATAAATTGATCGAGATCCTCTCTGGTAGAAGAGGTAGCGCCGATACAGTCGTCAATGTAGCGACGATAGAATTCAGGTTTTGGGCCGTTGTATTGATTGAAAGATTGGCGTAGCTGGGTCCCATTTTGGTACCCATGGCCACGCCATTGATTTGTTTGTAATAATTGTCCGCGAATGAAAAACTGTTGAGTGTTAACACTCTGTGAATCTGACTCTCTGTGAATTTGACTTCTGTGAGGATATTTTCGACTCGGTCGTTTGGGTAGCTTCTTTCGCGTAATCGCGATTTGAAATTATTTATGTTTTCTTCAAAGAGTGTTCTTGAAGAATTAGTTCTAAGATGTCTGAAGGCTTTCCCTTTGATGACGCCTTTAGCCACACCCGGAATGTAGTAGCAGGAGAAATGTGTATACTGAAAAGTTTCAGTAGGTTTAAAATATGCGCGAACGTGTAGTATAGATTCATTGTAGAATCTTTCGCCTTTAAAGACTGTAGTGTCAAGGAAATTTATCTCACTCTGTGATATATCAGCCGTAAATTTAATAGTTGAATGTTGCCTCCTCTTTTGTTGTGTCCTGTTTTGCTGTGACCCACAAAGAAAATACATCATCGATGTGTCTTTTCCACTCGAGTGGTTCAGTTTTGCTCTCGGTTTCAACTCGGACATAAAGATATTGACAAAAGCAACTGCCATTTTAGTGCGGTGCCGTGAGTCTGCAGATATTTTCTTCCATCAAATTGGAAGGAGTTCTCTTGAAGTACAAGTCTGAGCATTTCTCTGAGTGTGTGGGTTCGTATCGGAGTGTCCCTTTGATAGAATGCTTCGTATGCCATGCATACAGTTCGAGATGTTGGCGTACAGGCTGGTAACATCTAATAAGACTGTAATTGCATTCTGTGGGACTTTCGTCCTCTATGAAACTGATGAAGTCTTTTGTATCTTTGAGGTATCGGCTGAAGGATGTAGTCTATAAATGATGATATTCGTTCTGTCTAATCCCGGCCTAATCCCCGCCCAAAGTATAGCCCAACGTTCCAAATGAGGATAATGTCCCGCATACCGGAGCACAGTGTATGTACCTAATGCCCCGCTAATCCCCGCATAGTCCTGGGGTTGGGGGGGTTTACATTGACTCAGACTGGTGCATTAGTATGGAGACGCAATATTCCGAGGGACACAAATACGGCCGCCGCGATGCACGCAAAACCATCTGGAATTTAGTTGTGCTATAATAGCAAATACTTTTGGCTCATGAGCTATTATACTTCCACATAACGAACACCACTTATTATATCTGAAATGCTCAAACATCTGAAAATCGAAAGGATAGTTTTTTTCTAAACCGGCAAAACAGTCTATTGTCACAGTTCTCAGCTTGATGTCACATACGGGTTTTATCTAGCCTGCGTAGCCGGCGGGATTTGAGGGTGCGAGCTACTCACTCAGCATTCGCGGGCGAAGCATATCTCTCCACGGCTTTGCCACTCCGACGACGGCCTCCCAAAAACAAAAGCACTTCGCCGCGAATCCCGCCAGCTACGCAGGCTAGGTTTTATCGAGCTGAAAATTTGCGAAAAGATATATTTTTAGTTAACCTTACACCTTGTGGCACCGAAAATTTGGCGTGCCTAGCGAATTTTGATTTCAGAATTTTATGACGTCACTTTAAAACCAAGAATAATCACATTTTAAATTAATCAACAACGCTGAATAGACTTAAGATGAACAGGGCTATTAACGACATAAACTAAGTGTATTCAAAACTCTGTGTTTTGTTACATTTAACCTCTGCTTTAGACACTTTTCTGCTGGTATTTGTGCTTAATTTTAATTTACTTCCCATATGGACCAGTACTCAACAGAGATGAGCTAGTAATCTCTGTCACGCTATTTAGTGTGCCTCAAATGTGAAATGAACGTAATACAATATTTTGTGAGTCGAAAAAAATGAAAGCGATATACTGTAACTTAATGCTGTACCAGCTATTGTACAAAGATACTTGATACCGCATGGTTTGTGTCGGATTGTGATTTTATACAACGATGAACAGTAGCATATATTTTCACCCTCACTAGAAAATAGCTTAGCGCAATCATGCTTTTTCACAGTGTTTCAAAAATTGTCAAAAGGCAAACTTGAATGACAGCAACAAAAACCTGGGAAAATGTTCAATTCTCATGGATAACATATCAATAGACTAATTAGATTCAATCAAGAACTGCGAAACGAAAACATGTTGACCTGAGTAACGATTTATCAAGTTTGTTTTATTGCTCGCTTTTATATACAAATCATTTGGTGATAGACATTGATAGCTGGCGAAAAATATAGTTTTGGTCGATGACACAATAAAGAAACTGGAATATATAAATAAATAAACATTATTAACTTACATTTCGTGAGGTTCTTTGTCAATATTATGATGGATCGACAGATTTTGTTGATTTATTTATTCATCGGGTCAGATAATCGCTTATGGTAGATCTTTGTAGATAAAGAATTTCAGGCTGTTTGTTCCAGAAACGTCGAACCCTGAAATGGATACACTACAAGGTGAGAGACCCTGGGAACGAGGTTGCATAGAAAATTGTCAAAATGACCCGAGCGCTTTTCCTTTTGGTCGCTTCGCTTTTGTCGGGCCAATAAACTAGAAGGATGAAATTTAAATTTAATATATAGTATTTTATATAAATACGTATACTAGCATTTTTATGGGCCTCTAAAGTTGATCCATATTTTAACTTGTCCCAAAAACAAAAAAAAACGTTATTTTCGGCAGGTCATCACGAAGACTCAAACTTTGAAACAAGGCATAAATTTTACACTTTTAGAAAGATAAGAGGCCCTTCTTCGAGTTCTCAAAATTTCAAGCTTTGGATTCTTCTCATTGTTGTGTACAACCTTGCTGAAGTTGCTCTATTTTTCATTGTTTTTTACGGTAGGTTTAGCCGCCGACTACCCGTATTTTCAACTTTTCGATTTTTCAGAAAAACGAAAAAGCTATAGAACTTTCTGATATTATTTTTGAAAATAGTTCAACAAAGGGGTTCCTCAGGTAAAATAAAATGAAATTTGAAATTTTCTTCCTATCGTCAAATTCGTCAAAGTTTGGGTCATCAGCACTTAAAAACTATGGAAATAAACAAGGCACCTGGATCAGATGGAATTCCAGCTGAATTTTATAAAGTCTTCTTTAACGATATAGTCTTTTTACCTCGACTTTATCAACGCTTCCAACACTAAAAGCCTCCTTTCTATATCACAAAGCAGAGGTTTGATAACGGTAATTCCGATGGTTAAGGGGAACAATCATTCCTTATTGTCGAAATTCGTAAGTTCCCATGATGGTAAGTAAGAACGAACTGTACAAACAGTAACCAGTAAACAATATCGGCACCATTCAAAATGGACCGTTTGTTCCTAAAACGATCGGGATAAGAAAGGAACGAGCTGTTCCCTTTATTCGAAACAAAAATAAACCTGAGCTGTTCCCAATAATGGAAAAGGGACCCTTTGTTATGAATTCGGACACCTTTGTTCCCATCACTGCTTTTGATGTTCCTTTACGAGCATCCTACCTTCTTGAACAAAATCGCATCCAGCAAAAAAATTTGCTGATAAATTTTGTTAAATTTCTAGAATCAGCGTGTATTAACTCAATTCATATCATAGCCAAGTTTCAAGAAAATAGTTGGAGCAGAATTGCGAAATCTTAGTCTCTTATATTCAGCTTTATCATTGTTTTTTATATTTCGTATACTTGATGCTCTTTGCCACGAACCCAAAATGTCTGTGAGAAGCCTCGCCAATGCTTGCTGATTCAGAGTGCCAAGCCGATTGTCGATGGTCCAAACTTTTAAAAAGTATTCGCAAGTTCTGTAAACATTATAAAATGGTCGTTAACCTCCTCAGACCTTCAAAGTTGCCTTTTACAACATTCTTCGAAAATTTTGTCATATTTCTTCCGCATGAATTTCAAGATATTGCAATAATTTTGCCGCGATTTTTGGCTCATCCTCGGTGTAAAAACCTGTGAAACTCACCAGTGACGTAAAACAAACAACGAACAAGACAACAAAGAACCTGGAAACAATACAGAACAGAAAATCAATAGATCAAAAACAAAGAACACCTTTAGTATTTTGTAACTAACTGAAGGTACAAAAGGACAGTTTTGACAAGCATGAAGCTGATATACAGACGAACGTTCAAATAAAATTTTGAGTTTGAGTTTTAAGTTGGACTTTGAGTTGGATATCCAGTTATAATTTTATGTTGGATTTCGAGTTAGGATTTTAAGTTGGATATCGCTTTTTGAATTTTTGATGGATTTCAAGTTAGAATTTCAAGTTGGATTTCAAGTTATGTTTTCAAGTTGGATTTTGAATTGGATAGGAAAGTATAAAGTGATATGCTGTATGGAGAATGTTGTCCAACCGACAAATGAAAGCTAACTGCAAGTAAACCAGAGTGGAACTAATCGCAAGCAATCCAGAGTTAATCTAACTCAAAAATCAAACTCAAACTCTTAACTTGGTAAACTAGGTAACCTTGTCATGTAAACTCAAGACACTGTATATTTTGATCACTTAAAAATAGTTATGTTTGTACCTAGTATATATTTCCTGTAGGTTGGTTATTGATAACTCATAAATCAAAAGTGTCAGTTGCTGTATCTTCAAGTTTTCGTTTCAATTGTGTAAAATTTAAAACCAAGGCTTTATATATCCCAGGGCCCTACGACTGAGGATTACGTACCTCCACATTAAAACCCCTGTTGAAATCAACATGTGTTAATCAAGGAAGAAATATCACCCATTTTACATGGTGTGGGACCAGAGAAAACCTGAATTTTACTTGACAAAGATCACATTTGCTGCACATTTAACCTGGCAAATGTGACATTTTAACCCCTTTGGCAACGTGCAAAACATAGCAAATATTATATTTCTCTTACACCTATATCATATTTGTCCAGGATTGTATATTTCAACCATGTTTGTCCGTGGTCAAATCCATGACATAACATGGATTTCCAATATCAAAGGTGTAAGCCGACGTTAACCAAGTCGACCAATTGCTGGACTATCGCCGCCGTGTTGCGCGATTTCGTCGTCATTGTACGTAGGGCTCAGGCTCCCGCGAACCATACAGCTAGCCGCTTTGACCATAAAAATGAACCCCATTGCTCTCTTGCACTGGTGGCCCTTCGAGCCACCAGAGCTCCGCTATTAACATATAACGCATAAACGTTTCTTTCAGTTATGCTTGTAAAAGTACGATGTTATGCTACTGGAAATAGTTAGTTAGCCATGAGGCGCATAAGGCTGCAACTTTCGTTTTCCAACCAGCCCTGTCTTTTGCTGCAGTCCTGGCTTCAGCCCAGCTGGTCCACCTTTCTTGTCTGCACTCTCTTTCCACTGCCCTTCTCCACGTGATTTTAGGAAATATGCTACTATGAAATTGTCCTGTTTCTGTCATTTTGAATGAAAAAAATTACAATCCGGCAACTGAACTAGATACTCACTAGAACGGGTAGCTGAAGAGGACATACTGCCAAGTTTTCTAAGAAAGCACAAAAATAATGGTACTATACTTAACTATACTTCTGGGACACCGCGGAAAAATGCACGGCGCTTGTATATTGACATCACGATTTCGCGAGGTGGTTATCATCAGGACCCATCAGCAGGTGAGGCCATTAAACATTGATAATATACGTTTCGCCCAAACGTGCGAACTTATGATACTTGTACGTAAAACGGGAAGCAAGCTTATGGAGGTGAAAATTGCCAAAATGTTCACATTTTCTGCCATTCTCTCATTTTTCCGTATTGACTCATCTGGTTGTACCTAGACTTCTTCAATGCCCGTCCGATCCTTAAATTTTTCTTTGCTTCAAGCTTTCTAGCCTCTCCTTCCCTATCGCCGCTCCCCCGGGTCTACCTTTATGACCAGTTTCGATTTTCCTTACACACGTTCTCTCAGTCGTTGTGACACGTATAAAGGCAAAGGGAGTCAATAGTCATCCCTGGAGGGCTCCAGTACCATTAGGAAGTTCAACAAGGCTTCCTTTTTGGAAGTACGCGCTAAGTGTTTGTGTACATCCTTACTGCGCATGCAATTCGTGTCGCCAAATCACGCCACGTCATGCATCGAGCGTGCGCGTTGAGGAAAACACACAAAAGGCCAGAAGCCGTTGCGTTAAATTTGCTTGCAGTTTACCCTCTGTTGTTTCTTCCATAAACAGATTTTATTTAAAATTTTCAACAAAACTTCAGTCTGGAAAGCTGCAAATTTCCTGTCATCTTGGCTTTGATGCGAGTGAAATTGTGGTCGCTAACTTTTAGAAACCTCATCAATTGAACAAATTCACTAAATAGATAACCTTAAACAATATTCGGCAGAGAACATTTCACTTCAGGTATTTATTTGCAATATTTTATATGGGCTTACAGATAAATTAGCCATATTGATTTCGCTGACGAGGCCGATTTTAGCGATTCAGAGTGTTCTTCCGCGAATTTTATGTGGAAGTCAGTGACCCCCGACATTTCTGAGATTATTAACTCGGTATCTTACAGTGGTGAAAGTCTCAGAGAAAAATCAATGTTAGAAACTTTTCGCGGAAACGTCCTTAACGTAGCCTACTCCGAGACTACTCCGGGACCAACATGGCTAGGGAACCCCGCCTCACATTTCGCACATGCAAAATCGAGGTGATAATTATAATTTGCATTTTAATCTTCGGTTCCTCGTGGTTCGAACTTAGTGTTTGGTTCCTTCGAAGAAGGGGTGAAATTTGTTGACAAATCTTCAGGAAAATCATCAAATTTAAGAAGGAATTGCCGAGTACATGGCGCTTGAAGAGCTGGTATGGACCAAGAACTCACTTTTGGTGGAGTAGCCGCGAAACATGGTAAGAGTTTATAAGAGTTTAATAACCTTGTTAACGTTGTGACACTGAAGGAAGATTGAGCTGTCGAGGAGAAGCAAATCAGTTCAACAAGTATCCAGTAGGTGCTCGAACATGAATTGATCTTTCATAGCACATTTATTGGAACCAAGCGCAAGAGTCGGAGCTTAAAGCCTCGTTCGCTAAGTAGTTTAAGGACGCGCGCTGGAAAGATACCAAGGGATAACAAAATTATTTTCCAGATAAAGAGCCCATCAGGGTTTGCTGAGAGCTCCGATCCTTGAATCTATTTTAACGAAAAAATTGTCGCTTACAAATTAGAACTTATAAGGCAATAAAAGATTGTTGTATTGTTGTTGTTGTTGTTGTTGTTGTTGAGGGGAATATTTCTTGGTTGTCGGGGGCGTACTTTAATTGGGAAGACAGACCAGAACTAAACAGTAATTTTGAGCCTCTCTATATGTACCCCAAGACTTATTTTTTGCAAATTTTCGATTTTTTTAACAGATCTTCGTTATATCGATTGAAATGTTGTCTAACAGTTTAGTTAGTATAATTCACAGCCGAAAAGTTATCTCATTTAATCAACAAACCGCATAAATAACTGTTAAAAATTCGTGAAAAGCAAAATACCTGGTTTCTTAAACAATAACACGGGGAAATTAAATTGTTTCGATTTAGAGAGGGGCTCAATTATTCAATGAATTTTTATCACCTCGGTCTGATATTGTCTTTTGGTATATTCAGGTAAAAATCATCAAGAAACCTTCCAGTTGACAGCACTTGGCAAGAGGAGAGAAACACAGGCTAGTAACATTGTGAGTACCATAATTGGAAATAAACTTGTACATGCGGGCTGGTTTCCGTGTGGTTGCTGGTTGGAAAGTTCAAGTAGTTTTGTATTATTCGCCGCAATACCAACCTGTTCTTCATTTGATTGAATGTCTGCCTAAGATTTGAATTTGGAGCACAGAAAGCAGTTTATATGTGAACTACAAAGCAAGTATCTTCAACTTGCATCCGGTAGAATCCAGTCTTGCATGTTTAACAAGGAAATATGAGAAGTTTAGCATTGTTTTCACAGTTAACTATAGGGAAGATATCAGTGACGTCACCTATTCTTATTAATGTCCAACCAGAGAACTATTTGCTGGTGAAACAAAGAGCTCTTTTGTTTAACTTGTTGGCAATTTAAATAACAAAAACAATGTTTGTAAACAAATATCTTCCCTATTCGCATGTATTAGCCTCGGTGGTTAGTTTCTTTCTTGTAAACTTCAAAGGTTGGGTCATTTACGACTTATGAAAAACCCACTTCCGTGAGATTAAACACGGTTATTTTTTTTGGGGTAATAGCTTCTTCTAAATAACACTTAATGCATTTAAACGGTTGAAGCAGATTTTCTTTTAACCAACAAGAGATAATTGCATTTTGACACAATATTTCATAGCTAGTTCGCGCGAATTCAAACTGCTTAAAGTTCACTTCTTCGGTCAATGTTGCTAATTATCTTTTGTGAAAGTTTACGAGTTCAGGCAAGGAAATCGGACAAATTGTGAGGTTTAAATTAACAGTGGATTTATAATTTGCAAAACGTAACAAGAATTTTTTGAAATTCTCGCCTCCACGTGTAAAACTAAAATGCAAATTAGATGGTGTTCAAGGTGGAGAGCGAACTCCTTGCATTTTAATTTTCTTAAGTAAGCCATCTTCAGGTTGTTTCATTCGATTCAAATGCGATTTTATGTATTGGAAAATATGACTTAACGTGGCTCTGGAGTTTTGCAAAATTCGCGAAAGGTGCGCTTCGTTGGGGTGACCTCTATTTGTGAAAATTAATTCCCAAAGGAATTAGCCTTTAGGGGTTGGAAAAAATTAATAGTTAATAAAATGTTTCAAATTTGAAATTGAACATTTACAAATGGGGCTGACTAAACTGTTCTGCTGAATATATTTCAAAGCACTTTTCAAAATATTGTCCACTACTATTTGTGAAGATAGATACAAATTTCTTGATTTTAGATCGATTAGATTAACCAATTTTCACACCCTCAGGTGCTCCAACTTGGAAAAGTTTGACATTTCTGTGTTCTTTAATCCCTGAAAACTCATCCTTGAAAGAAAAAGTCTTTAAGCAGAGAAACTATCTTTATTTTTTTTTTTCAAAATGTCCAATTTTTGCCCGTGCGGTACGTTAAATATCATTTTTTTTAGAACGGCCATTCGAAACACGGCCTGTTAAACCAGGCTTGGAACATTGAATATTATTTTCAAACAAAAAATGGAATTCCACAAGTAACTCCTGCGCCCAGTTATCAATCGACAAAAAAACTCGCCTTTCTAGGGGAGACTTTATTCGCGAAAATTAATTCCCAAAGGAATTAGCTTGAACGAGTTGTAGTGAAGTTAAATGTCATTAAATAGAACGGCCATTAAAAAACGACGTTTTATTTCTTTGAAGTAGTTTTGGAACATTGCATATTGTTTAAAAAACGAAATTCTACAAACAGCTTGTCGCTCGTTCGTCTATTTATAAATCCACAAAAATCTGACAGGTTGCAATCGAGTCCATAACTTTCTCTCTGATCGTTAGAGCGTTCATTTTAATGTAAAATTATTCTAGATCTTTGCGCGCGTGGATATGACAATTGAAAACAATACCAGGAAGACTCTCTTGTCAACACGAAACGTTTAATACATTAAAGACCGAAATTTATACCCAATTATATCGCAAGTATGTTTTTATCGTATTTATATCCCCCGAAACCTCAGCCTCAAAAATTTAGATAACACGTTCATACATTTTTTTCAAACTTTTCCAACATCGAGGCAACTATGGAAGAAACAATCTGCGTTGAGCGATTCCTGCAGGTGTCGCGGAATACGGAAAGACAACATTACGTTCCTATGACAACTCCGATGCCATTATAACACTAATCATAACAATTTTGCAACCTTCTTTTACTGTCGTAAAATCGTTTCTCGATAGCGTTAGTAATGGTGACGTAGTAAATTCTCAAAGTTGAGTGGTGTTGCCCCTGAAAAATCCAGTCGATTCACCTTGATCTCTTGCTCAAATAATTTCATTAGGCTACACAATGGAACAATTAAATCTTAATCAAGAAAGGCAAAAGGGTATCATTTGACGGGGAAACGCACTGATTTGAAGTGTGACTATTTCCGACAATTTCTGATGTACCGAAGCTGTTTTGAAAGTTTTCGATCAATTTACGCAGATAACCGAAACTTCTCGTGGAAATATCGACATGACGCAAACCACTCGAGAGTCAAACTACATAATTATTTTCTAAACATTGCCGGGTTCAAACAAGGAAATCTGAAAAATTGTAAGGATTTATGTTTGCGGTGGATTTTTTTAAATCACAAACAATAACACGTACAGGAATTTTGCAAAAATCTTACCTCCACGTGTAAAACTAAAATGTAAATTAGACGGTGTTCAAGGATGAGAGCCAACTCTCTTGTATTTTTAATTTTTAAGTAAGCCATCTTAACACACTGGAAAATTTGACTTTACTCGGCTCTGGCATTTTGCAAACTCAGGAACGTGCGCTTCTTTTAATTTGGATCAACTTTTGTTGCGATAATTTAATTCCCGACGCAGTTAGCCCTGTTATGACTAGGAGTTGGAGCTGTACTGAAGTTAATTGTAATAAGTCTTCTCAAAACTTAACTGAATTGCGTTAAGAAATGAGTCCGAAATAGTTTTGGATTATTTTCTTAAAAATTGAATTAGGTGACAAATAGGCGCGCGCAGAACCAATAAGAACTGAGAATTTTGTTATGGGCAAGATCGAAGGCGTTATCGTGAAAACAAAGCATAAACACGTTTTTCTGAGTTAGGATTAATGTCACTAGTGTCTTGAGTATTCAAATTGGGAAGGGTTGGGTTTCAGATTTGATTGCTTTAAATTATACTTATAACCATGCGATGTGCAAGTCACGAAGGGCGGCAGACGATTTCCGACAAGTCCCGAAGTGGCGAAGATCTATGAAACGTGTTCGATTAATTTTCGAGGATCACCGAAAATTTTCAAGGAAGATCCGAAGACATGTACAGTTCGGTTTTATTTTGTTTCAATTCCCGATAACAGCTAAAATATGTAGAATCTAAGTCGGATTAAAAAAATAACCTTTTCTAGCGGCGTATCTGTTTGTAAATTGCTTGGTGTCAGTGTTAAATTAAAATCGTTTTAAAGTTCTTTCATTCAGTTTAACATGCACATTTGTTCTATTCCAGTCTTTCAGCGCTGCTTAATGATGTGAATCATAATCCAGGACAGCGAAGACAACTGGAGACAAGAATTCTGAAAGACGAACACACGACGAGATAGCCTGGTTTTACTTCTAGAGGTAATCACATGACAGAACATCTTAAAAGCCGTGCATCAAGGATTTATAGCGAGCCTAAGACAATGGGTTTTCCTTGAATTTACGACGGCCTAGCCATCACCTCATAATTTACAGCTTATTCTTGGTTTTCACGTGACGTCATAAAATTTTAAAAGCAAAATTCGCTGGGCCTGCGTAATTTTCATTGTCACCACGTGAAAGAAATCCTAAAAATACACACATTCAAAGGTATTCAGCAAGATAGTGTCCTTTGTGTTTGAAATACAGCATGTTGAATTTTCGAGATTTCCGCCGTACGTGACTTCACGATGGCACCGTGGCAAAGCTGTCGTGCTCTAAGAAAAGGTCTTTTCGCAAATGTTTTGCAGTTTAAACAGTTGAAGTATCAAGAAAGATGTGAATGTGCATATACACTAGATCGTGAGGAATGAGCAGTCACTTTTATGGCAATGTTTTCTTTGATTTCCGGCCGCCATGTTGGTGCTCATCAAGCTGGGTACCAACATGGCGTTTCCATACTGAGCTCTATAAATTTGCGAGAAATGCTTCGGCAAATAACTCACGAATGGTGTACCGCACAGACCTGAGACTTGGAGATGTTTTTTACCTATTAATATTTTATGACATTTGAATTTATCAGATTTTTTAATTGCATGGTTTCGAGTTTATATTTTGATGGCGTGATAGTGAAAACCACCTATTATCCAAATTTTGGCCGGTCAGGTCGGACTTAAAACAGCAAATCTCTTAGGATTACTTCGTAGGTTGATTCGCCATCTTGAATGTTGTGGAAACAGGGTGTGAAACACAGTATTTGTATAAGAATTTGATGTCAAATGGTCGAAGTAAACTTAGGATTTTACTGGTCAAGTTTGATGTATGTAAGCAAATTTACATCTCTCGAACATCATCAGTAAAATCTTTTGGTTTCGCCTGAACACTTCATTAACAGAATTAAACGGGAATTATTTGGCATCCTATTCTTATTCGGACACTGTATTTTGTGTCAAGCTTCCACTTCTTTCAAAATGGCGGAAAATGCCCGCGAAGGTCATTGATTACCAGTTTATCAGTGTACGTCGGTTATATCGTTACTTGGTGTCTTTAAGCGAGAGCATTCAGTATTTTCTTTACTCTTCATCACGACTTGTATAACGTGACTTCTTGAAAAATTTAGCCCGAAATTCATGTCAGTTTTCATTTATGTTTGCTGTACTTTAGCAATTGACTTTACAATCGTGATATGCAGCCTTAAATAATCCTTGAGTAATTCAAGCATATACATGTAAACACTGCTTGTAGTTGAGCGTTGTAAATGTTGATTAATTAAAGATTGTCTTGTAAAATAAAAACAACAAGAAATAAACACTTTCAATTGTCTTTTATTTATTGTTTTTGACTTCAAAAGTACAAAGAACAAAAAATAATTTGCGCTTCTAAAAGGGTCCTGGAAACTAGTCAAAATGTAGGCTATCTCTAGTACTACATTTAGTCTATGTAGGGTTGCCGAAAAGAAAAAAATTCTGCGAGTTTGAACAGAGTCTAGTCAGAAATCAAACATATACTTAGACTTTTAAAGGGGCAAATCCGTTGCACAGTGCAAGAATTTTCCCGCCAAAAGACTTAGTTTTTCTTTCGACTTTTTTATTTTCCTTGCTCCCTTTTAAAAGCGCGAATATTTCCCGCCAAAAGACTTAGTTTTTCTTTCGACTTTTTTATTGGTTCCTTTTGTTTCTGACTGAGTCTGTTTTCCGCGTGATTTCGTCCACGCATAATCTTCCTTCCTGAAAGCTTTAACCACTATGCTAAGGAAGTTCAAAAGATTTTTTTCAGTCTGCTTCCTTAACTTGCTGGCATCTTCATTCCCTCTCCTTTGCAATATCTTATGAACCTGAAAGAAGAAACAAATTATAATAATTAGTTTAAACGTTCTGCAAAACCAAAAAATGACTTTTACAATTCTGTACTTTTTAGCCATGTTGCCATCAGACTACAATCATTCACATAATCACACTGCATGGTTGAAAAATTCCTCCTTACATTACACGAATAAACATTAAGGTGGCTCGATCGGATTTTTGAGTGACGATACCTTTTAACTTTCAGCAGCTAGTGTACCGCCAAAGAGTATCTGGCAGAAAATCGATTGCTCCAGATGCACTACAGAAAGATCGAAGTTTCAGATGAAATACGTTTTAGCGTAATCGGAGTTACCATAGCAACGTAGTGGCGTCATGCCCCACTTTACTCAAGACCGAATAACTTGTCACCAAGAGATAATTTTGGATAACCCTTCCTGGATCTTTGACCTGACATACTTTTCTTGAGTTCTGCCAAATTTGAAGAATTTTCATAAGAGCGATTTCGAGAAAATCTGTTGATATCTACCTGAATAATAATTTTAAAACAATTTATCTACCGCTTTTTAAATAACGACCATTTTAGGAATAGGGTCAATTTGACGGAAATGCAAAATAACACTCCACTCCACTCCACTCCACTTCTAAGATTTTCACCAAATGTAATTGGATGCTATTCAGTTTATTTCAGACCAAAGTCATCTTACATCAGACCTAGTGAACAAACTTTTTGATAACATTCAGGAAGTAATACGATTTTATTGTATTTTAACACCTTAAAACTTCACCGAAATCGCTCTTATAAATTTTTTTCAATTTTGGCAGACCTCAAGAAAATTATGTCAGGTTAAAGATCCTGGAAGGGTTTTCTAAAATTATCCCTTGATGACAGGTTATTCGGTCTCGCGCAAAGTGGGGCATGACGTCACTACGTTGGTATGGTAACTCCGATGACGATAAAATTACCTTCATCTGAAATTTTGATCTTTCTCTAGTGCACCTGGAGCAATCGATTTTCTGTCAGATACTCTATGGTGGTACACTAGCTGCTCAAAGTTGAAAGGCATCTTCACTCAATAATCCGACCAAGCCACCTTAATCTGAAGACTTGATTGTAAATTATTCTTACATTCAAGAAATCACCTAATAACCATGCAAATATAGCTTGTACAGTGATTGTAATTTGATTCACACCCTACCCTTACCCTTTTTTAAATTCCTTCTTTCCTACATTCATCTCAAATTTTGGTGCTAAATGAAGACAATATCCCAAAGAGATGATCATCTTCTATATTCTCATCACCACTCTGAGGAAGATGTATTGATAGTGTAAGGAGAAATTAGATGATGGTCAACTATGGTATTACCATATTTCATTGACTAAAGGGCCCTAGTCAGCCTCTGCCATTTTCGATGCCATCGAAATTATGCAAATCGTAATGCATTGCTGTAAGTTATGTACTGGAAGTGTTTAAATTACTTTTAGCAAATTCTCAGTTGTCTCTTTCATTTTAACACGCTCCCCGTAAAATATAACACTGAAACTTTCACATGTAAACAATAACAAGGGCGTGGCTGATTAGCACCCTTTAATAACCTGGTTTCATGGACCCTTTTCATAAATGGCTGCCAATTTAAAATCCTTTTGTAAGGATTTCCCTTAGCCCCATGATTAACCTCTCTTGCCAGTAAAAATTCTTTTGGATTACCAACTCAAAAACAAGGTTAGTGTGGCTAATCTAAATACATGCAAAAGAATGAATATGGCAGCCTTTTTTGCAAAAGAGTCTATAGTGATTTTCATTCCATTTAAGGTGGCTTAATACAGTTTTTTCTGGACCATACCACACAGTTTCAATTGGCCATTTAGCAGGCTTTCTGGTAGGCATTAAGGGAAATTGGTATTTCCATGGCAATGATAAACAAATGTAAGCGATATAAAAATAGAACGACGTTTCGATGACTCCATGTCATCATTATCAAGTTCGAAGTACATGATAGAATTGATTGCATATATAGTAGTAGTAGTGTGAAAATATGTATGGATTAAAAACTATGTAGGGAATTAAAATGTGAATTAAAAAGGGCATTAAAATATTCAATTGTTATGTAAAAAGTTTGGCACAAATTGAATCCGACTGGGTGTTGAGTTTTGGTTTTATGTTCCTAATCAACAGCATCTCATAGATTAAACAGTCAAACTTTGTGCGGCATTTCTTCAGAACTGTAACTTGGTCTTGTAGATTAGTTGGTTGCAGCCCGTGTTCTTCTTTCAAGTGTTTACCAATAGAAGAATGTTTATGTTCAGTGATGCGTTGAAAGAGGCGTCGGGATGTGTATCCGACATAATCTGTATCGCACAGATCACATGAAAATTTGTAGACAACACAATGTTGGTTAATAAGGGGAGGTTTGGCCTCCACACCTTTGATGTCATCAATGATTTTTCTACTAGTAAACACTGGGCACAAATTACTTCCAATTTTCTTGCTGAGTTCGCTGAGATCTTTTCGTACAGAGTCTGCCGACCTCTGATCTTTGAATGGCAAGATAATATTATAATGGGCTGACCTAGTGGGATTTGGTGCTGTGGTTCGGCTTGATCTTGTGAACGGATGAAACTGTTGATGGTCGATTCGATAAGCCGCGGAGGTACTTCAATTTCAGGAACATTTGCCTCAAGTTGTTACATTCGTCAACAAAAAGATCTGGAGAAGATGAAAGATGATGTGCGCGAATTAACATTGTTTTCAAGAGTGAGTGTTTATATTTATTGTCGACGTGACTTTGATAGTGCAATAAGAGGCCTTTGTTGGTTGTTTTCCTGTGGACGCGTGTTTCTAGTTGATTTCCTTTCTTTTCAATTTCCATTCCAATGAAGGGTAGTTTATTGTTGGTTGCTAATTCCATCGTGAAGCTAATGGAAGAGTGGGATTCATTCAATGTTGTCAAAAAGGCTTCAGCAGATGGAATATTGGGAACCAAGGCTAAGGTATCGTCCACATATCTTCTGTAGAAGGAAGGCAATTTGTTTCTGCTTTCCAGCTTCTCTTCAATAGAGCACATGAAGACATTCGCAATAAGAGGGCCTAAAGGAGAGCCCATGGCAACTCCGTCAATTTGTTCAGAGATGTCCGTTGAACTGAAAGAGTTGATGTTTTGTAGCAGCTGTCAATAATTCAACAATATCATCCTGGGTGATGTTTAACTGATGCGTTTCATTGAACCAGTTCTGGGCAAAGGCTTTGTTAGCGAGAATCTGGATTATTTCATCCAAGGGGACGCTTGTGAATAATGCAGAAACGTCGTACGATACAAAGATATTCTCGTTGACTTGAAACTGTTGGATTTCTTGAGCAAACTCAAAGATATCAGAAATTGTGTATTCATTAGTTAAGAAGGGCTTCAACTTCTCATCCAGCCATTTCGCTAGGGCGTAGTAGCAAGTCCCTGTAGCAGAAAGGATTGGTCGCATGGCCTGGCCATGACTCACTCTTGAAAACAATGTTAATTCCCGCACATCGTCTTTCATCTTCTCCAGATCTTTTTGTTGCTGAATGTAACAACTTGAGGCAAATGTTCCTGAAATTGAAGTATCCTCCGCGGCTTATCGAATCGACCATCAACAGTTTCATCCGTTCACAAGATCAAGCCGAACCACAGCACCAAATCCCACTAGATCAGCAAATTAGAATTGTCTTGCCATACAAAGATCAGAGGTCGGCTGACGCTGTACGAAAAGATCTCAGCGAACTCTGCAAGAAAATTGGAAGTAATTTGCGCCCAGTGTTTACTAGTAGAAAAATCATTGATGGCATCAAAGGTGTGGAGGCCAAACCTCCCCTAATTGACCAACATTGTGTTGTCTACAAATTTTCATGTGATCTGTGCGATACAGATTAGGTTGGATACACATCCCGACACCTCTTTCAACGCATCGCCGAACATAAACATTCTTCTATTGGTAAACACTTGAAAGAAGAACACGGGCTGCAACCAACTAATCTACAAGACCAATTTATAGTTCTAAAGAAATGCCGCCCAAAGTTTGACTGTCTAATCTGAGATGCTGTTGATTAGGAACATAAAACCAAAACTCAACACCCAATCGGATTCAATTCGTGCCAAAGTTTTTACATAACATTTTTTTTTTAATTCCCTACATATTTTCACACTACTACTACTATAATATGCAATCAATTCTATCATGTACTTCGAACTTGATAACGATGACATGGAGTCATTGAAACGTCGTTTTATTTTTATATCGCTTATATTTATTCTAAAGTGCTTCACGAAACCTTTTATCATCAGAAATGATAAACAAAAGCCAAGAAATCAGCAAAAAGTGAATTTTACTGATTTCTTAGTTTACAATTTATCGTTACCATGGAAATATCTTTTTCCCTACGATATATACAGTGTATTATATCACACTTCAATATACAGTAAGACCAATACCTTTTCCACATTAATTTTGATATTGATCTGAGTCCAAGAAGACTGCTAAATTGCCAATTGAAAATGCTTGGTATGGTCAAAAAAACTGTATTGAGCCACCTTAAAAGTACAGAGATTTCAGCTGGCTACCAGACTAAATCTTCTTAAAAAGGCTAAAGGGAAACTGTACTTACGTTTTGTTATGATGGAGAAGTTCTTTCCTTTTCATGAGTTGATCAATCAATGTTACTGTCCAGAAACTGTTGGCTGAAGAAAAATAAATCAACCATTTTTTACTCACCAGTACAGTGGAAAGGATAAAATGTAAGGAATAAATTTAGGAGATTGACAGGACTGTGAGGGGGGTGGGGACCAGAATGGGGGTAAGCAGCTAGGAGTATTGCTACCCTACCCCTACTCGAAAATGGGATGTTTGTCCATCGCAGGCCACTTACTCATCAGCATTCGGTCAGATTGCCCCAGCAATTTACCAGTACCCATTTTGTTTTCTACTTCTGGGTGGAGAGAGGCAGGAAAGTAAATAGTCTTGGCCCGCAATAACAGTGAACCCAGATGGTCAATTTGAAAGTGAACCCAGATGGTCAATTTGAAGTCCTGCACACTAACTATTAGTCCAACCACTGTGCCTGCCACAATGCAGCTCCATTACAACCCAGTATAAACTAACTTTGTACTACATGTTAAAAAAATGGAGGTTGGGTACCCAAGACATCCGGGAGCTTCCACTATTGGCAGCCAGTTCCTAGGGTGTGAAAGGAGGAGGAACATCTCCGAAGATCAGCTACCAGGCAGAAACAGTGCTCACTTGAACTCTACAAAATTAAAACATCTCGACGAAAGTTCAAGAAATCCACACACATTTGGACAAAAGAAGACTGCTGACTGCACAGGAATATCAATGCCAGCTCTAAGCATGCACTGGTGAATGTGCATGACTGAACACCACAAACTGCAAGGGAATGTAGGCACTTAACAAATGCACTGGCGCATATGCATCACAAAACACTGCAGGCCACAAGGAAACGCTGACTTTCAGTGAATTCATTGGCACATGTGCATAACAGAACTCTGCTGAACCTCAAGGGAACACAAATGCTTTGTTTTTAACTCCACTGTATTTAACAACTGCATCACAAAATAATGGAGGTTGGGTGACCGAGACATCCAGGAGACTGCTCCCATAGCTGGTAAATCCTGGTAACCCAGCAATTAGTTCCCACGCCAAGCCAGAGGACCTCGAAGCTGAAAAACAACAAGCCAAGAGAAAGAGAGGCTCATGAATGACAGTATTCAGAGCCGCAATGGGCAACAGACGAACTGCAGACAATCAATCAATCAATCGTCCTCTTCACCCCTACGAGTGGAGCATAAGGCTACACAGCATCGCCGTCCATCCATCATGGTCTTTTGCACACTGTTCCACCTCATTCCAGTTTGGCCAGCCCAGTTCTTTCCACTCTGCTTCAATGATTCTCCTCCACATAGTCTTTGGTCTGCTGCACTCTTTCGACTGCCTCACCCCTTTAACCGGTATATTTTTCAGGGACATTTTATACACTGGACCATGTGCAGCAAATATTATCACAGCCCTTCAATTTTAACTCGTAGCCCCAATAAACCATAATTAAATCAGAATTTCAGCAAATTCGATGTAAACAAGCACTTGTAATCCACTCAAAGAGAACCAGAGTCTGTACTTCATGTAATATCACTGAAACACCAAGGGACCTTTTGACTCCCTTCGAGAGGGTTATTACCCCAAGAGGGTCCCATACAAATTTGTATGATTGCCGGTTTACGAATCCAGGTGAGAGCAACCCGGCAGTTGTTGCCTTTACCTCTCCTCAAGACATGATCGATCCACCTCCATCGCCTTGCCTTCACAGTTTCCAAGATGGGACTCTTTCTGGTTCTGTCATAGAGTGACAGAATTGGAGATGGTACATGGCCAGAATATGACACATACTCTTCTAAGACATTTCCAATGGAAAACATCCAGCTGCTCAATGTCTACTGATGCAAACCTCTACATTTCAGTGGCAAACAAGAGGACAGAGGTCATGCAGCTCTTGAGAATTCTCAGTTTGGTGTGTTTGCCATAAATTTTTGACCTCCAGACAGGAGTGAGGATAGCGTATGGTGGACCTGGCTCCTAGGTAGATGAAGAAGTTGACATCTTTAACTTCTTGACCATTGATGGAAATCGCACCTTTGTCTTGTGTTGATGCGGAGTCCAGTATATTGTGGAGGCAGCTGCAATTTTCTTGGAGATCTTTATGCCAGCTTGAGAGGAGGGCTATGTAGTCTGCATAGTCAAGATCTTCCAGGACTATGGTGAGCATCAGGGATGTAGCTAAGGGCCGGCTACCAGCTAATTTCACCAGCTGAAAGAGAGCTTATCATCGGCTTAAATTTCACTAGAGAAAACAAAGACTCAAAGAAATTTTACAGCTACAATGGTCAGAAAAGTCGGCTGAGCTTGTTTGTGGGCCAGCTTTGTAATTTCTTAGCTACATCCCTGGAGCCTCCATGTCAGACCTCTCCTTGCATTGTTGATGTTATTCATTATCCAGCCAGTGTTCATGTTGGATAGAAAGGCAGATCTAGACATAATGCAATCCTTCTTGACTCCAGTCTCAACAGGAAACCAGGCAGATGTACGTCCCCTTTGAACAACACAACAGGTGCTTCCAACATACCTGTAAAGCTCCTGTTTATGTTGACAAAGTTATCCAGATCTTGTCTTTTTTCACACTATCAAAAACTATCAAAAGCCTTCTTAAAATCAATGAAACTGATGAGCAGGGGCATTTGCCACTCAACACTCTGTTCCAAGATGTTTCTAAGGATGGAGATCTGTTCAGTTGTTTCCTGTTCACTACGGTAGGTGGCCTGTTCTTGTCGTAATCTATTTTCAACTCCCTCCTGCATCCTAGAGAGGAACATTCTGCAGAAGACCTTGAGTGGTACTGAAAGTAAGGATATCCCTCAGTGGTTGTCACCATACAGATGGTTCACCTTTCTTTGGTATTTTTGCCAGTGGTGCTTTCTTCCAGTCAGATGGACCTTTGAACTGGTTAAGAGTTTGGCTGAAAATGTTCAGCAGCTGGTTTAAGGGGACTGCAGGGCTGGCTTTGTCTGCTCCAGGATATTAACCATTCTTCAGTCGAGATATTATGGCTCGTCTCAATTCTTGGAATGAAAATCCCGCTGGGATTTCAGTTTCTTCCCAAGCCACATTCAACACTTCACAGAAATGTTCTTTAAACCTTTCAAGAACTTCTTCCTCTGTGGTGACAAGTTTACCATCCTTAGTTTGTATTCCAGTACTTGGTTTCCTGAGGCCTCCACTTAGTAGTCTCATTTTCATGTATAAATCTTGCAGGTTGTTCTGGTGTGCTGCTTATTCTGCTTCTTCCACAATTCTTTCCAAGGTTCCTCACCTGTCGTCTCTGGCTCTCTTCTTCACTTCATTGTCTTCAGCTGGTACATCTGCTGTTTTCTTTCCTTCACGCATTTTCATTCCTTCACACTGAGTGGAAGTTCATGAAGTTTTGTTTTAGCTCTCTCCTTTCCTTGATGTAGTTCCAGTTGGAGAACCTCCACCAATCCTTTCGTGTTCTTGCTCTTTTTCCAGGTGTTATGGCCACTGCATTGCAGTAGCCTCTGTACCCTGTCTATGCATCATCCACACTTGGACCTTCACTGTCTAGAGCTAAGGCTTCAAAGCGATTCTTCAGGACTATGCTGACGTTTCGGTTTTGCAAAGGATCTTTTAACTTTGCAATGTCATAGATGGTCCTTGCCATTAGTTTTGGTTTCTTGCCAGCTTCAGTCATATCTTGCATCTGACAAGATGATGATCACTTGCAGCATCTGCTCCTCACTGTACTTTGACATTGAGAAGTGAGCTCCTAAATCCCCATGTGGTCAATCTGATTTCTGCCATGGCCATTTCGGGACGTCCATGTACAGGTATACTTGTGGATGTCACTATGCATGAAACAAGTGCCGTCTATGACAAGGCTCTTTTAAATGTAAAGAGTGTTGAAATCTTAGTCCATTATAAGTCATGGTGCCAAATCCTTCATTGCCTATTGTGCCTTCTTAGCCTGTGTTGACGGATCCCAGTTTGGCATCTGGATTGCCAAGCAGAATCAATAGGGCGTGGAGTGCACTGGCATAAATCTCCTTCTGAAGGATCTTGTAGAAGACCGTCATCACTACCTTCATTTGTGAGAGAGCAGATCTGAATCACTGCCATGTTATTATACAAAGAGTAGAATTGTGCACCAATGATCCTGTCAGTGATGGGGTTCCATTTCATCAGATGTCGCCTTGTATTGTTACAACCACTTAGGGCAGCATCATTGTGGTGTCCTTCTTCATGTCCTGAGTAGATGACTGCTTCCCTTGTGGTTTTCCTCACTTCTCCAAAACCTGTCCACCTTACCGCACTTAGCACAAGAACGCTCAGATTATACCTTCTCATCTCCTTCATAACTGTTGTCTTTCAGATGGCATAAATAATTATTGTTCTGACATTCCAGCATCCCATATTTAAGTGGTATTTGGGTTTGAGGAGGGATTGTTCACGCAACATTGTTGTGGTTCTGGCTTCCTTGCACCTTTCACCTGGAGCAATCATTGGCGCTCCACCCCAGTGGAGGAAACCTTCATCTGAGATGTCACAGGCCACCCAGGTCTGATCCTGGATAGCACCCATTACCAATGTAGTTTCTGTATCAAGTTCATTTTTTATGGGAGGGGGTTGATAGTCCTCTGCCCAACCTGATTTTACAGCTCAGGAAACTGTTGGACTGCTTTTGTCAGGACTCTCTTTCAAGAATTCTACCAGGAGTATATACCCCAGTCCGTAAAAGATCCAGTCCAAGGTAGACAAATGAATTTTAATAGAGGAGTGGTGAAGAAAATCTGCTAAGTGGGTACATAAATTTGTTCACTGTCAGGTAAGAGGGGTCCACACTAGCATCCACAGAGGTATCCTGGCTACAAAATTGTAAAAATTGGCACTGGGCTGAGCCATAGACCTGATGAATGGAAGGCGCAAGGTAAAGGTAAGGTAAGTCTGCAGTCGGGCCTAGTGACCCATCAGGCCGGAGCTTATCCCGGTTTCTGTAGCATGAAGCGACAGAGAGTATTTCTACTCCCCCCTGGATGGGATGCTAGTCTATCGCAGGGTTACCCCCAGCAGTAAATTCGCCGGTACCCATTTATACACCTGGGTGAAGAGAGGCACTGTGAGAGTAAAGTGTCTTGCCCAAGAACACAACGCAGTGGCCCGGCCAGGACTCGAACCCGGACCGTCCGATCCAGAGTCCAGTGCACTAACCATTAGGCCACTGCGCCTCCCACAAGTACTGGAACTAGCCTGTCAAAATGCGGGAAGCTGGGCCAGCAGTGATGATGGCACAGGGGTTGTTCCAGGCACCAGCCAGATGAAGAAAATGTTGAAAATAGAGACATGGTAACAGCAATCGAATTGTCTTAAGGAGTAAAAGCAAAAGAATGGTGGTGAGCTCCCATCAAAGACAAGGGATGAAGGAGAATCATGATGTTTGGATCCCTCAAGTTGCTGAAATGCAAAACGCTGACCAGAGACATTGTCCACACAGTAATCTAAATGCTTTGAGCCCTGTCGGTGGTCCCATAACAACGCCGCAACAACCACAGGGAGAAGTTCCTAGTAGGAAATTGATTAAGGCTGTTGAGCTGTAGACCCTCCCCCTATTAAAGTGCACCTAACACCAAAACATTCTTTCGGTAAAATACACCTTTGTACCAGTTCGAAACACATTCCATCTTTCGTTTCTCCTTTTCATCAAATTCTGGCTATTTATAGCATTTAAAAGTTTTGAAAAACTGTTCATCATTTGCTCCATGACCGAGTCAGAAGGGGCGTGGGTCTATTCTTGATTTGACATCACAAATTGAATTGCATGCATGTTCACAAAGACTTGATGCAATGCAAATCAATTTGTGACATTAAATCAAGAATAGACCCACGCCCCTTCCGACTCGGTCGTGGAACAAATGATGAACAGTGTGGTGAAATGTGTTTTGAACTGGTACAGAAGTGTATTTTAGAGGAAAAGATATTTTGGTATTAGGTGCACTTTAATGATTGAAGATTGCACCATAACCAAGTGAGTAAGCTGCATTGCTTGAAACATGAAAATCAGGAAGGGGAGCACAGGAAACTGAGATCATCACATGAAAGCAAAAATCCACGCCACCAAGAAAGGTCTCGATGAAACTCATGGTTGAGTGTAATCGGATGATTGTCACTTCCAAAGGCAGACAGCAGATTTATCAAATGGCAGGTATGCTGCTGGAGGATAACTTTGCAGGCATGTTAGAGATTACCAGCTCCTTCTTTGTACAGTGCTGCTTTCAAGACAGGACTCCAGGAGGCTGGCAATGCGATCATACTTTTCATGCAGAAGAGGGGCCTGAAGCGAATCCAACACAATGCCCAGCACAGTCCCACAAATAGAGGGCCTCTCCAGTTTCTCCGGGAGAAGGGGGATACCCCACTCCCCAAAAGCTGCACACAAGTGTCAACATTGCTCTGGCAAATAGGCAGGTTAGGGGAATGGCAATGTAAAAGCTGGTGCCGTCAAGAGTGGGTGCTGGCTAGGTTGAAGCGGAGACAATGGCTAGGTAAGATAATTGTATAAATCAAATTCATCCGGGACCACTCCACCACACCAGAAGTGGCAGCATCCTTGTGAAAAGCCAAATTGTAATGGAACCAGGGCTTCCCAGGAAACTGGAGAGAGGTTTTGGGAATCAGAAGTTTACACTGCATCATATAATCCCATTCTCATGTCCTTAGCATGGTGCCTCGGTCCCTTTTTGGATGCTTCACTCTGAGCCACTGTTTCTAGTTAGTTTTAACATGGTTCATACAGACCTGAGACCTTTCTATTCAAGGACTTTTCCAGGACTTTTCCAGGACTTTCAACCCATATTCAAGGAGTCCATTTGCACATGCACTATATCACTTTTTTACAGTTACTCAAAAAAAAAAACAATTTCTGTAAATGGAAATAATGCCATACAACCAAAAGATAGGATTGTATAGAATCATTCCTTCAGCTTTTCCAGCATGGAACTTAATTTTTTGTCTAAGGAAGCAAGATCGTTCAGTTTGTCCTTTGCAGATCGCCTCAACGCATTCGCCTGGGTGACAAATGTTAACTTAGCAGTAGCCTCTGCTTTGGTACAGAGTTCATCAGCTGTGTCATTGAGTGATTTAATCTCAGCATCAATTCTTTTCTTCTTCTTTTTGACTTCCTCTATCTCTTCCAGCACACACTTTCTTTTTGACCGTTCCTGTTCAGTTTTTTTCTTCTCCCTTTCTTGATCAAGGTATTTCTCGTATCGTTGTCTTGACATCTTGACTGACAGAAGCAAGGGCTTGCTCAATTCAACCTTCAATACTCCTCCCACACTGGTCACATGGTCACACACAATCCTTTGAGCACATTATCCTTAGTCACATGTCCTTCCAACGTTGGTTGTGATGGCGGCTGTGATGGCGGCGGAGGAATTGTCATTACAGGTTGTTGTTGTGATTGCGATGTTCCCGCTTTTACTGCTTCAACTGAATTTCCATTTCCACATGATACAAAACCGAATGAGGATAATGTCACAGCCTGTTCACCTCCAGTTCTGCTGTTGTTTTTGTGCCTTTCACTTCTCATGTGCGATTTCAATGCAGACTCTCCCATGTTTGAAATGTCGATCACTCGATCGCAGCATTTGCACAAGGCTTTTTTCCTGTCAGCTTTAAATGCAGTCAACCAGCCTTTGTACTGGGAATTAAGTTCCCACTGCTTATTGTACATACAGTTTCCTCTTTGACCTTTGCCTCCTTTTGAATTCATTTAGACACAAGAAACAAGACCAGGGGTGAATAAATTTCGAACTTCACGCTTCGTTTCCCTCGTGGTTTTATTTGCTAAGAGGGGGGTTGATCAATGCAACATGGCAAACCCCATTGAAGGCGCGGTTACTTAGGTACTTTGAATAAGAAACACTGAATCGTCCTACTATGAAAAGCTTTGCCGTTTTTGAGACGTTAGTCTAACGGTGAGTTTCTCAACTGATGTTAGACGCAATCTTTTCAATATTTTGATGTCAAAATGAACTTATTTTGCTAAATCCTCAAGTATTCAAGGACTTTTTCATAAAATTCAAGCACTGCTTCTTCAAATTCAAGGAGTTTTCAAGGAGAAAATCATTTTCAAGGAGTTTTCCAGGACCTAGCCGTTTTTCAAGGAGTATTCCAGGCCCGTGCGAACCATGTTTAATCTCTTAAGATGTGTAGTAATTTCTTGCGCATCTGTTACGCTGATGATACATGTACATAAATTTATGTTGCCTTAGTCCAAATGACAAGTCTGACCAACATCTTGCGGTGAAAAGTATTGAACACTTCATTGTACCTAAGGGATGGATGGATGTTCAACGATAATCTCGACCTGAATGATGACGAAACTGAACTCCTTATTATTGGGATGCCACAACAACTTGAGAAGTTGGATATTGTCAGTATTTGTGTTTGGAATGTGAAGATCCACCCTGTGACACTGTGAGAAATCTTGGCTCCTGGTTTGATTCCAGGCTGTCTGAGCATGGCATCACACATCACAAAGATCTGTAGTTCTTCTTTTTGTTACATACACAATAATTTATTTGCCGTATCAGGAAATATCTTTCACAACAATTGACTGAGGCACTTGTCCATGCCTTCATCACCAGCTGTACAGATTACTGACACAACCTTCTGTATGGATTCCTGTCCAGATTGAATGGTAAATAAACTACAATGGATACAGAATGCTTGTGCACAACTGGTCTTCAAAGAACAAAAATTTTGCATAATATAATGCCACTCATCTATAAATTACCAGTACATTGCTTACTGATAACTCATTCCTTTATAAACTTGGTTTGGATACCATGACCTTATGCATTTCTGTGGTGTGGAAAACGAGTCCCTCCAGCATTTACACCTACATCGTGATGAGTACTCATCACCTGTCCACTTACCAAAAGGGTTTGGCTGGACTTTATTGATCAGCATAGAAATGCCAATATAGCTTTATAACTCGCGATACTACACAACAAAACGTCTAATAAGATATATAAACTATCGAATAGAGGGGGTAAGGTTCTAAAGAAACTGTGGTGCTGCATTGGTGGGAAGTATAACTTACAATATAATTTGGTTTTATCAACTGGCTTGATAATGTGAATTGGCCACCGTAGAGAGATTCGAGAGCTGACGTTTTGAGCATTAGCCCTTCGTCGGAGATCCGAAAAAGGGCTGCAGCATATTGTTGGTGGCTTAATAAAAAGTTTTCGTCATCAGCTAGTAATTTGTAGTCACGAAAATCTTTCCTCCTTCTGATGACAGAACTCACAGTTGTAGATTAACAGGAATTAGCAGAAAGATAAAAAGTCAGTCGTTGGCAAGGTGATCTAAATTTTTCAGTGTATTGCCACCTTCCAGAAAATCGGCTGTGTCTCGTTGACTATTCGCTCATAGAAAACTTGGCTTGTAGTCTAATTGTTAATTGGGAAATTCTGGTTGCCGGTTTATTTTCCTGACAATTCATTTGCACCCATTTATACTTTGGTCGCCAAATAGACTAAGTGGTAAAAAATAGTTGCCAAATTCAAATTTTTAGTCGCCAGATTGCATTAAAAGAGACACGATCCATAGGCATGCACGAGGCATTATACGGTTTGCAAAGCATTATAGGGCGATTTCAAACTCCTCCAAAATATAAGAACCTTTTTAGCCAAGCAAATATAAGCAGGTTCTTATATGAGGATTGTAGTACATTTTAATGCACAGCTCTTGTTGAAAAGATAATTTTACCAGTAACTACTTGTACATTTTTTAGTCACTTTTGTTAGACTTATGCCAATTCAGTGATGAATAAATGCTGTATAGTGAAGGAACAAACCCAATTTTATTTTTTTTTCTGGTAATCAACAGCTTTGTCTTCCCATATAAATTAAGAACCTGAGTAAGAACCTACTCAGCCTAAATTGTCAGTAACAACGGTCACCCCAAAAAACAAGAACCTATTTTGCCATACTGTAAAAAACGTTGGTTCTTACACGCGGGTTTTTACTTCATTAAAATTTCTGTAAGTACACAACGTCTGAGAAAAGGGTCATTATGCATCATCAATACAAAGAAATGTAGTAGCCATTTGGCGACAAAACCAGAACTTTTAGTAGCCAGGGATGAAATTTTAGTTGCATTGGTGACCATATTCATCGCAAGGCCATGAACACTCTTGATCCAGACTTCACACACAGTTTCCTCATCCTAAAACAACTCTGATCACCAACACAAAATCAATTAATCCAATTAGACTTTGATGTAATGACACCCTCAAAAGAAGAATGATTGTGTGGCTCTAGAGAATAATCCACACCCCCACCACAGAGGGAACTGAAAATTTCAGAAGGGTGGGGGTGGGAGGAAATTCTGGAGAGGAGTGGGTGAAATTGCATTCAAGTTTGATGCAGTGCAACTTAGTTTCACAGTCGCTTCTCACCAATACTGTAGGTAGTTCAGGGATTTCAAAATGTTTTGAAGTAGGTGTCATCTACTGGAAGAGTAGGCAGCTGTTAAGTGAGGTTTTTGGTCTCAAGCTGATTGCTATGACCAGAGAAGCCGGCGGCATAATAGTCAAGTAGCCAGTGGAACTCCGATAGCCGCCGGCTTGTTTTGAAACCCCTGATAGTTTAGACAAAAACAGGGCTGTCGTTAAGGGCCGTAACCCATAACACCTGTTACACCTCAGTATGCTTGATTTTCCCGTGGTGCTACGGGTGAAATTGCTTGTTATTGATAGAATTCCACCACGTGCACAAAGTAACAAGTTTGCTATGGGTGTGGAGAACGAGGCTACAGGTGATGCAAAACTAAATTACAGCCCTGCAAAAACATAGCGCCCAAGGTTTTTGATACATAATCAGTTTACATTTTGAACAGGTTTTATTTCTCCTAAAGGCACACTGAAAGCTAACAAGTTCAAATGAATCATCCATGCACCAGTGTGCACTACAAACCCACAGATTCTCATAGCTATTTGTTGTATTCATCTTCACATCCATCACATGTCAAGAATTCCATTCCTTATTCTCAGTTTCTTAGACTTCACCGTCTTTGTAGTGACGACTCTGATTTTTCCTTAAAATCAAAGGAAATGTGCAATTTCTTCGACAAACGCGGCTATCCTGCTTCTTTTGTTCAAGCGGGCCATCAGCGCGCCCAGCAAATTCATCGACAGTCAGCACTACAAACGTCACAGAGAGAAAACAACGATAGAATTCCATTCACCCTCACATTTCACCCTCACAACCATGCAGTTAAATCCATCATTCTCAAAAACTTTAAATTACTTCAAAATGATCCCGACACTGGTAGAATCTTTTCGCAACCTCCATTAATTTCATTTAAACGCCACAAAAACATAGGTAACTTTTTAGTCAGAAGTGCATTCCAAACTAGTGATCAACCCGGAACTTTTAAATGCGCTCGCGCACAATGCAAAACATGCCCTTTCATTCACAACGTTGACAAAATATTGGGACCCAAGCAATCTATCAAAATCACTGATCATTTCACCCGTACCTCAGCCAATGCCATCTACTGTATAACTTGCACTCTGCAAAAAGTTATACATCGGCGAAACAGGGAGACGACTTGGCGACCGATTCCGAGAACACCTTCGTGACGTAGAGAAAGACGACAAAAATGCATCGAAACCGGTCGCGAGACACTTCAATCTCCCAAATCATTCTAAGCAACATATGACAGTCTGCGGCCTTTCCCTTCACCAAGGAAACACGGAAAGCCGTTAAACTCTAGAACAAAAATTTATTTTTCAAATCGGCACTCTTAATCCTCACGGTATCAACGAACGCTTTTCATTCAACTAATTTATTCCGAAGTTTTCACGTTACCAGGCACCAGCCAATAGCGAAGCTCCATCTTTCTGTATATAAAGCACACGACGCACAATTCCTTGATTCGCTCCGACGAAGGGCTAACGCTCGAAACATCAGCTCTTGAATCTCTTTACGGTGGCCAATTGACATTATCAACCCAGTTGATAAAACCAAATCATATTGTTCCGTAGATTTGTAAAACGAAAATAATAGATACATTATATGCAAAAATGTCACATGGTTTGGCCAAAACTAACTGATGGCAAGCAAAATTTCTCCCCCAACTGCAGTAACTTGTTTAATGACCATGCACACTGGAACAGGAAAAAACTGATCTCACCTAAGTTAACTTCAATTTCTAAGATGCAGAGAACCAATGTTTTCCAGTAAGGGCTGGTTTCCTCATACACTGTACATGTTCAGTGGGTTACGCAGGCAAGAAACTATCAGGAGCAAGATAGCAAATTCAAATAAGTTTGTGGTGAAATAACTATATTAATTAATAGGGTTAAATTAGGAAAGATATAGATTGATCAACCAGTCAATCAGTCAGTCAACCAGTCTGATTGACCTGAATCATTCTGAATGGCCTAAATGAGCCCATTTATAGGTACATTATTCCACAGATCAAAATGCCATGATTGGGTAATGCTAATAAATCAGATTAATAACAAAATTAATAGATTCCATGTGACCGTGTTCAGCAATAGATCACTGATGACGTGAAAATGTAGCAGGAACAAAAAAGTGACACACGAGGCGATAGCCAACTGCGTCTCCGACGTTCTTACTACATTTTGACGTATTCTGTGATCTATTACTGAACAGACGCACGGCAACATGGAATCTACAGTATCTGTTTTATTTAATAAATTAAAGAAACAAAATATAACAATCATCACTGTGTGTCCTTCAATACACTGTACATCACAGGAAGGAACCAATCAAAATGTGTCCATAATTGGGCTTATTATATACAAATAACCATTGTGAATACATAAGCAACACACAAAGATTCACAAATGAAGAAGCCCAGGCTCCTTTTTTGTTAAAATATATGTTGAACATGCTATTTCAGTGCTTTCAGTAAGACTTCAAGTGGGTGGCTATGTAATGTTAGCACCTGCTGGAGCAATTAAAAGGCGTCTTCTGCCCCTTTTCCTCTAGGGGGGTCTGGAGGCAAGCCCCCCCCCCCCCAAGAAAAAAATTTCAAATGAGAAAGCTCAGAAATGCGATTTCCATTGACTTGACGCAAAATATTAAAAACACCCAAGCATTCATTAGTTTTGTAAGGAAAATTTTGTGCATGGTTGAATGCACAGTAAATGAAGAAATGTGTTTATCATAAACTTCATCATCAGTTGTGCATATACAGCAGATAACCAGGCATGTCATAATGAAAATTACTAAAATATTTATTAATCATGCTGTCTGTTTATTATATCACCGAAAAGAATACAAACCGGTTTGTGGTTGCCTACATTCGGTACATGCATACATACAAAAGAACTAAGCGTCTTCAGCTTTTTTAACAAAACAAGTTTGCATTTGTATATTATTGAATTAATAAAGTGAACATTTCCACAACTGAGTTTTGGTTGGTTTATTTTTCTGTAGTGCCCACTGACAGGTTCTTCACAAAGTTGATTTGCTGGCAAAGAGTGAGATTTTCGACAGCATAGCCATCATTTGTGATGCCGCAGGCTTCCCAGGGGGGGCGGGGTAATTATATCCAAAAATACGTCTAATTCTGTTGGTACTTAACTAAAGCAGCAAGGAACCTTAAATGCACAAGAATAGATTCAGTGTGAGAGTGTAAGATTGAATTTGTTTGCATGACTCTCACGCTTACAGTCTTTGCCGTAAAACTGCGAACACCTGAAATATTTCAGGAATGTTGATTATGTAGTGACCAATCACAGCAAAGTTCAGGACACGCTAACAAACCTCAAAACCACAAACTAATTACCGCTGGTGTTTGCGGTTTAGTTTTCTCACACCTGATTGGCTTTTTTCTTGTAACACAATAACATTCCATATACATTTCTGATGTTCACGGTTTTACGGGAAAGACTGTAATGCATGAGACTTCAGAGCTCTGTTGCTCATAATCATATTTGAAGTCAGAGTCTACGCTACTCTCTGAATCAATCTCAGGAAGTGTAAATAGTATTACTGCCATTGCTATTTCTGTATCCATATTTCAAGGACTATGAAATCACACAAATTCTTGACGATTCTCAATATTGATACGTCCGCTGATGTCCGCCATGTTTAAGGACGTAGCATGAAACCGAGGCTCCAGAAATCAGAAGGTATGTTATGTGAAGTATGTTGGAGTGTGACTGTCAGTGACGAAGATGTTTACGACCACTTAAACTAAATTGGGTACCACTAACTTGCAGCGTATTCAGTGATAAAATCACAAGGGAGAGTATGAATCAAACAAATTTTCCTTTTTTAACGTTTTTATTAGTTTTCTAACACAAACTAACCATTAAATCAAGGTGAATTGCTTGTTCCTATTTATTTGTTCATTGCATGTTAATGCAGGTCAAATAGCTGGCGATTTGGGAGATAGTACCCACCGGAGCTCTGGCAGGTGCTGGGTCTTATTGAAAGCACTGTCTTTAGCCGAATGGCCATAGGCCTGGGCGGCTCTTGCTCGGGAGAATTTATTTTTTTCGTTGTCGGCCAAACTTTGAATTGCACAACCTGTGATGTTTATTCGCCAAAAAGCAGTTGAAACATTAATGTACGGAAAATGTTACGGATATTGTTTTCTTTATCGTGTACAAAATATTATTTTCTTTTGGTTTCATCAAAGCGTTGGATTCGAAGGGAATATTGAATACACCAAAAAGGGCATTACGTCAGCGAACCATGTAGCCGGCCAGGCCAAAACATGTTTGGACATGTGACATTCATAAATGAAGAGCACCACGTCATTCACGGAATTTGTTTGCCTTGTAAAAACATTCCCACGTCTCCGTGTTATTCCTTTTAAATTGGCGGATCAATCTACAGCTGTAGCCGTTTCTTGTCAGCTGTCAATTATTTTGAATTTTAAGTTCTCGTTTAGACTAGTTTTCTATCTGTTTAGTGTGAAATACACATTTTGTGTCAAGCGGTATGACACAAAGACCAAAGAGACAAATTATATTTGAGTCACACAATGTCTTCATGCTGAGTGTTTTTACGAGCAAAAGCCGATAATAATTACCTTTTCAAGCAAGAATTAGTTAAATTTTAAGAGCACAGCTTCACGTTCCATACGAACGTCTTGTTTAATTTAGTCTTAGCTGTAATCCTTAGTTATTAGTCTTAGAGTGCATTCAGATGTAAAATCTGTCAATATGGATTTGTTGAAATTCACAATACTATAAATTAAGTTATGACATCATAAAAAGTCTTGGCTCAATATTAATGTTAGGGTAAAGTGCCCTAAGCAGTTCCAATTCATTAACCCCCCCCCTCCCACAAAACGTGTGACAAAAACCATCGTCATTTTTATAGGGGAGTTCATACCACACTCCCTCCCTCCTCCCCCTCCAGGGCAACAGCCCCCACAACCAACTACAAAGCAGGATACGCTTTGCCCGGGGACTAACAGGGATAAAAACGCGTAAATAACAATATCAACTGAAACGTACAATAATTTTACACTGATTTTTTCGATGTAAATTAACGCTTACCTGTTTTAATAAACCAGCACTCCGGGTTGCATCTCGCGCCAACACCACTCTCCAGAGACACACTTGACCTGAATATCAACAGAAAACAAAATGAGAAATTAAAAAAATCATACCCTAAGAACAAAACGAGGCAATGAAACATGAAAACAAGTTAAATTTTGGGTTATTGTGGAATAACCTTGCATTTTCGCTCCACGTTTTCAGTTCACCACAGCACAACATGGACGAACTGCCCTTGCTAAGAATGCTGGGAGGTATCACGAAGCTCGCGCGTTACCCACGCGAGTCTGCGTCTGCCCTGAGTGTGTTGATTCGAGGACCGGTTTCTCGAAAGCTCCGGAACTTGTCAGGCAAGTAAAGCCATTTTTAGCTATCTGTATAAAAAAAACAGAGAAGTGTACAGGCCTGAAACTTTGTATGAAGGGAACCACTGTTCATATCAAAAACATGTGAATAAAACAGCTCTGTATAATCAGACGGTTTGAGATTTTGGTTTCAGGGTGCGCCGTTTCGTGGCCTTCGAGAAACCCTATTTCCGGAATATGAATAGATTGCTTTGGAATAACCCAAATGTCCGTTCGATAGAGTCGCTAATTTATATTCCAAGTATTCTGCTCATGGAAGCGGAATACCCTGAAGAGACCGGAATAATGACGTCATTTCAAACAAAAATGGCAGTAGCCTCAATGGCGAAGGAAAAAGAGCCTTTACTAATAAAGCAAAATATTAAGCAGTTCAAAGGTGTCCGTCAGCAGATGAAATTCGAAACAGTGTATCTTGGTACAACTGTTTCGGCGTATCCCACATTGTGAGCACCTTAGGGAGTTTTAGCAACTAGGACGGCAACGACAACGAGGACGCCACAAAACAACAGGTTTGATGAGCAAAAAAATATCGCACTGCAACCAGGTTCGAGTCTCTAGCCGGGGCACTGCGTTGTGTTCTTGGGCAACACACATTACTCTGACAGTGCCTCTCTTCACCCAGGTGTATAAATGGGTACCGGCAAATTTACTGCTGGGGGGTAACTCTGCGACGGACTAGCATCCCATCCAGGGGGGAGTAGAAATACTCTCTGTCGCTTCATGCTACAGAAACCGGGATAAGCTCCGGCCTGATGGGCCACTAGGCCCGACTGCAGACTTACCTTTTACTTTTATAGCTTTCCATGCCTTTCTAATTCGTTTATACGTGTCATCAGACCAGTATTTATTCCCTTGATTCTCCTCAATGATTGCTATGTACTTGTATTTAATTTGTTACTAAGCAGACTAAATATTCCATACCACATTGATCATTCTTGGAAACAACTGTTTGTGTAGGTGTCAGGTTCATAATTATTTGTACCAAATGGAATATTCTACAAGCGAATCAGAATATTCAAATTAAAATGCACCAAAATTCGCAATTAAAACACGTTACATCATTCTTTATAGACATACCATATTCATTCTTGAAACAAATGAACCTTGTTAGCAGGAAAGGGTTTAGGTTTCTGGAGTTCTCGGTCCTTAAATAGCGTATAATATTTGCCCCTTTTGGCATTGTTCCTGATGTGATCCTAAGCCAGGGCACCTGTATAATCACGTTGGGTAAACTGCATGCTAAGGCCTGGTTCAAACGTCGAACTTTACATGTGCCGAACCTAATACCTATTTGGGTCGACCCGAATTCAAACTTCGAACTTTCACATGTGCCGAACTCAATATCGGCTAAGAGGAAAACGGTGAATTTTCCAGTTGTACACTTTATGGAACGAAATAAATACTCTTCACTGTACTCTACAATATTATGGGACCGCATATCTCTGTTTCTTTATAAAATAAAACACAAACAACACTTTTTGAAGATCGTACTTGTAATGTGGTCGCCAGGCTTCGGTCAAATTTCTCCAGTATCGTTTAGGCTTTCATTTCTAGCCTTGTCTTTTGTTTTATTTTGGTCTAGAAGCATATTCAACAAGAAAATGGGAAACAGTATGCGAATAGGCCACTTCGGAAAATACCATAATACTCTTTCTTTGTCCCCCAAAATTTTGCACAAGCATTGTTTTTGTTTTCTCTTGGGACCATTGTCAGTCACAAGAGAAACTGGAAACAATGCTTATGCAAAATTTTGGGGGGACAAACAAAGAGTATTATGGTATTTTTCGAAGTGGCCTATTGTGTCCGATAAACGCTCGCTACATTTTTTGTGGTCTAGTGTTATGTCGCGCCATTTCATGCACGACCGCGTTTTTGACCACTCACTCGCCAATCACAAACTCTCTTATATCAACAAATACATTCGCGTAATTCATGCATTAGATTCGGCACATGAAAAGACCGACGTATGAAACGAAGTCGATCTTTTGCCGTTCTATTCGACAAGCCATGTCGAATAGAACGGCAGGTCGACCCAAATACAAATCTGTCGAACCTAATTGATTCAAACGTCGAACCTACATGTGTTCTAAAACGTAACTACGCGCTTTTATTTTAAACGAACAACTGAGCACTAATACTCTAATTTTATTACTGAACAAGATAAATTTTAAATGTCGATTGGAAAAGCTTTAAAGCAGTTTTTACTTGAATTTTACAGTCAGTGAGCTTGAGGCATATGTTAGCTCCTCCACTGTTATTATCCTCTTTCATCCATTTTTAATTTATTCTTCTGTGTAATTATTTGGGTTTTTGGTTAAGGCCACCTTTTTTCTCGTATATACATTTTGCTCCTCAGTGGCAGATCAAGGGGGTTCCGGGGGACCCGGATCCCCTGTCCCTTCTCTAACCGAATGCTTTGTTTTTACAACTTAATTGACGCTAAATTCTTTAATCGCCAGGATGATAATGATCATGACCCCCTATCAAAAATCCTGGAACCGCCCCTCCGTAGGTAGCTACTGCTGTAACCCGCATATCTACTTTTCAAGTTTTGTTTCCTTCTTTCTTTTACTGTATTTATTGCCCCGGGGGAGGACTCGAATATGAAAAGGGCGGGCATGCTCGTCAGAAATTTTCAATTAAACCCCTAAAAGAAAACCGATCTGGGCGTGGGCCAAGCTCTTTTGACCACTAAAAGATAATTAAAAATATACATATTTAATATATATTTTTATATTTCTTCGCCTGTAGCCCTAAATGAGACCTTCATGATTAAATATAATGGTGTTTTGCCGAGAACACCCTAAGTGAGACCAAAATCCGAAATTTACACAACTAAGCGAGACAACGAGCATCCCCGCCCCTTTCATATGCGAGTCTCCCCCACTGCTCACCTGTGTGGGACGGTCCCAGCAATGAATTAGCTGATAAATTGCAAAGGCTTCAAAATCGCGCCATTAGGGTTATCACAAAATCTGGTTATGACTCTAGTGCTACCACTCTTCGCTCAAATCTACGGTGGGATGACCTCTATACCAGATGGAAAAAACAAAAAGCGAAACTAATGTTTAAAACCTTGAATAAGCTAACGCCGCCGTACTTGAAAGATGTTCTAAAGATGTTTTTATTCCATTCAACACAGAATACGAACTCAGGGACAAGCCTTTGGTTGCCTTTTTACAAATCTGCATTAGCAAATAAAGTTGTATGTATGTATGCTAAAATTTGAAGAACATCTGTAGTAGTTTCTGTTACTAAAATTTGAACAACATCTGTAGCAGTTTCGGTCACAAAATTAATGGAAACTTCAAGAGTTTGAAAATGATCATTCACCGCCACAGTTTGAGGGTATTACAAAGAGAGGATAGAAAAAAGTCAGTAGGAGAAGAGGAAAATAAAGTTAGTATTCAAATAAACACGAGTAGGGTCCTTTATACATTAAACATACCAGGCCGTGAATTCAGTTATTTCATTTGCGTTCAACTCCTTTTCTTCCTCAACATTTCAGGCCATCTTTTGGAAAATGGAAAAAATGGAAAATTGGAATATGATCAAACCTAGGACAGTTTTTTTCTTTTAGCTGACAGCTACAGCTAATTTTTTGTAGAACTGCTGATTTAATGGTAATAGGCCTTGCGTTCAGAATGTGAAAATGTCTGCGAGACGCATTAGCTCGCGAAACACCAAAACTGTCTGATCGCACTTCTCTCATCTTCCAACAGTACAGAAATGGATTCAGAGATGAGTTCAACAAAAAGAGGGTTACTGAATGTGAAAGAAGTCAAAAGATGGTGTAGGTACATACGATCCACCAAGTAGACTTAAAACCGCGGTGTTTACAAGCCAGTAATATCAATTGTAACGGAGCTCCGGCAGCCCGAAGGGACGCCAAGCGGAGCCCCATACTCATATGGGAAAGAAAACTAAACCCATGAGTTGATTTTCTCATGGTTATCATGGCTAGCGGTATTGCTCTTGGGCGCGTACGCACGACGACGGCGACGACGACGACGGAGTTGCGCAACATGGCGGCCTTGTCAACACCTTGTCAGCCTTATCAGCTTACATCTTTGTTATAGGGCAGCCATGTAATGGTCAATTGACAGCTGTCAAATCGACGTATCCGCTGACCAGTATCACATGACCAGATCGCGGGCTCAGGTTAGAACTCATCGAGCTAACGATTTTTTTGAAGTTGACCGCTGAACAGGCATATGGTCACATTCGCCAGTCAAGTCAGTCAGTGAGTCGTCCAGCAAAACAGTCAACCAGACAAGAAAATTTATCGCATCACCAACAATATTATAGAATGTCTTTATTTTCTATGTTTGATGTTAAATGGCACCAATAATCCTGTACAACAGGTTACTCCGCATTTTTAATACAAGCTTTACAAGAAAGCAATTTACTTATAACGATAAGAAATATTTTTCCTTGCCTTGCAAAAACGTAACGATTCATTTTCAAATAACAAGAACGACTCTTAAAACGTTTACTTGAGAAAACTCTGAAGATTTAACTTTTTCTAACCATGATTATTCGGTCCTTGGTCTCCAAGGTTTCCATTGATAATTTTTCTGATATTTCTATTTTGTATTCTTTAATTTCCTGTACAGTTTTTGAATAAAATTGCGTGTGGAATTAATTAACGCTAGAAAATTGTAATCTTTTTACCAATACGGCGGCCATTTTGATTTTTATTGTTTTTAAAGACATTATGGGATGCCCAGATGGCACATCAACATGTATTTCCCCCCCCCTCCCCCTCCCCATGGGCATCCCAACTGAATAGCGTCTTGAAAAAAGAGAATTCAAAATGGCCGCCGTATCTTTTAGACGTTTTGTACAATAACGAAAAGTAGTAAAAGTATTAATTTTTACCCCACTTTTGGACATTTTATACAATAACAGTCAATATAAACTCACAAGAGTAAAATATATATGGCAGAACTGCCGGATATAAAGGCTTAAATATGCCAGTACTATTTTCGTCTGGCAGTTCGCACGATGTTTTTGTTCCAGTTGCCGTAAAATTCTAGATTGTAAATTCCATTTCCCACACGTTTGACGGCGGCGAGGGGCATGGTAACTGTCCTGAAAAAAGAACAAATAAAACTGTAAGCGTTTTTCTTTTTAACAACTCGGCACGTAGCCTGAGCAAATGCTTCGTACAATTATCCGAGCACGCGGTTAGATGCTGTTTTGCTGCTGCTGTTTTAAAACTCTTGAAAATCAAATTCATTTCCATGTGAAACGTCGTGCACCGAGACTCGCTTTGAAACAGAGGAAGAAGGCCACACGGAAATGGCTTATTATCTGTTTGTCTTCCATTATGCTTCCCTAACTAAAAAAAGCTAACCACAAGCACACGAGAGTGGAATTAACTATGTATACAAGAAACTTGGAGTGAAAATAACAGTACGCAAACTAGAGTGGAACTAACTGTAAGCAAACCAAGAGTAGAACTAACCACAAGCAATATGCCGGAATACATCATGCCAATTTGTATACAAGCAAACCGTGGTTAAACAGATACACGATAACCGATTTTGTGGAAAAATCAAATTAACTCGTGACTCGAGACTAGTTTGACTCGTAAAAGAGGGGACCTCTCTATTGAAAATCTTGTTTCAACAATAACCAAGTCCTGGAAAGAAGACTTACTTGTGAGAAACTTTTTTTGGACTGCGTTATCTGCTAACAAGTCGTTTCCATGGCAGCTAGACCCATTCGACCGAGGCCCTTCGCAGTCTTGTAGATCTTTGGAGTCTAAGAAACTGTCAACCGATGCAAAGCGTCGTAGAGTATTCAAGGGTGGCGATACACGTTGGTAACAGGGCGTGTCTCCTTCGCTTTTACTATCTGGCGTCGTTCCAAAGAAGTAGTTTGCACTATCGTTCACAAGGATGCGTTGATGAGGAAGTGTATTACTGCAGGCCTTTCTTAGTTTTCTGCTATCACTTGTCTTTTCATTGTAGAAAATTTCCCCCATTCCGGTACAATTTGTGGAATTCTTAGGGAATGGTTTTGTCTTGTTTTTATTGTTTGTTTGTTTAGAATACTTCTCTGCCACTCTGGCACATGGCTTTTCAGTTTCTGGTGTGTAAAAGAATGGCAAGTCAGTGGGCAAGCGACATAATCGTGTTTCACGTTTCATGTCTTTGTTCTCCGACGTTTGTCGGCTTTGCGTTGTGCTTACTTCGGGTTTCGTTATTGTCAGCGGAGATTTTCTGGAATCAGGATTAGAGTAGTGTTTACTGGAGGCCGTTACTAAATACGAGGTTTGGATGGCTTTTTCATCTAGCACAGTGACGCATGCCTGTGTTTCTGTAGCATGTGAAGCTTGTGGTTCATCTTCTGCCTCCTTTACTTGGCGTTTTCTGTGATCTTTGTTTCTTGGAAGTGTTACATTGTACATGGATCGTGAGCGGGTCACGCTTGGACGCCTCGACTTTTCTTCAGTCTGCACAGTTGTCGGATTTTGATCTTCCTGGTTTTGCAAGGAGCGTTCGCTCTCAATAGAAAACGTAACGTCATGCATGGACCTTGTCCTACGGTGCTTGTATTTCGCGCGCGACTTCTCTCCACGGCGAAGAAGCGACAACTTAGAAAAGAGATTTCTCCTAATGGGTTTTGGTTCTTTTTCTTTGTTGTAGTCACTTTCGTCGGAATCAAGGGAGTCGTACTTCATTTCATCCCTGTAAAATTCTTCACTTGTCGTTATTTTCTCTCTCTCTGATAACGCCATTGCTTTTTCCAGCCAATCGTGTAGTTTTTTATTTACTTGATTGGCAAACTCTTCACGATCTTCCTTCCGCTGCGGTCGTTTAGCTTCGGCATCTGTCGAAACAACTTCGGGAGGATGATCGACAACGTCCATCCCTTCGTCAACCATGGCTACTTCCAAGGAAAAAGTTTTGCTAGACAACTCCGAAGGTGGTTGGCTCAATTCGGCATCTTCTTTGTCCGACTGAGGTGCATCACTTTCAGAGGATCGCTCTGAAGGCGTTTTAGAGGCGTTTGCTCTTGTAGCGTCTCGTAACTTTTCAGTAAAGTACGCTTCAAGCTGATCTAATGATTCACGCTGAACAGGGACTCTGTCGCATAACTCGGATCCACGCCTCGACCGTGACTCGTTCTCGCCGAGGGAATCTGAGTCAGAACTTGTCATTGTAGACAGCTCTTGTAAGGCTCCAAGAAGTTGCTGCATCTCTGTTCCCAGGCTACTGCGACGTTGATCAAGTTGTTTCCTCGAGATTTCAGGTTCATTTGCGTTTCCATGCATTGTCCCTTTAGACTTACCCTGGAGATCGTTAAGAGAATTTAACAACATATCCATCTGACTTTGCACAGGTCCATCAACAACTGTTTGTTTAGTCCCGTTGGAGTCTCCTCTGATCGGAGCTATTTCTTTGCGTTCTGGACTCGTTGGCGGGCTTCTCTTTTTGAAAGAGTGCGAAAACTTGGTGAGTGCACTAATTAATGAGCCTCGTCTTGGCGACGAGTTACTGCCGCTGTCCAACGTGGTGCCATTTCTTGGCGATGTCAACGCACTGCGAGGTAGAGTGACTGCTCTACCGCTTTCTGACGTGAGGATGTCACCACTTGAGCCCCTTCTCTTCAACAGAAGGGGACTTAACTTTTTCTGGTGTTTGCCCATCTTTGGCGTCAAAAGTAAGCCTTCAGATCCTCGTCTTGCAAGTACTTCTGGACTAACGAGTCTGTCCAGTTTGACAGGACTTCGTGAGACTGGACTGGCTGAATCGGTTTGATAGTCTCCAGTAATGTCATGGTGAGAAGCACTTCTCGTCATTGCAAGGGGACTTTTGGGTGCCTTGAGCTGATTGGCCCGCACGCCTAAAAGGACCTCTCCACTAGATCCCCGTCTTCCCAAATCAGGTGACGGTTTTCGGGCTTGGCTGCTTTGCATGCTCAGCAACACCTCACCACTGGAACCTCGCCTTCCCATATTAGGAGTGCGTTTCCCTTTGGCAAGACTTTGATTGGCATTAACGTCAAGAGCTTGAATGACTTTAGGGTTAAACTTGCGGAGGTTTGATGGCGAATCTGGGGTAACCGGAAGTAACCTTCTCACCCGAGTAGACTCGTCCTCGCTTGTTGGTGAACGGACCACATCTCTCGGACCATTACTCGGAGCTCTCCTACGCAGATTAGGAGAACTGGGATTGGAAGAAACGCCCGTTGGTTGATTGTCTGCGGAGTTCACCCGATGAGGGAATGAAGACGCCGCACTCCCCGGGACAAGTTCTTGTAGGGCGCTGTATAAATCCTGTATTTCATGGACTGAGGCAGATACTCGGCGTCTTTCCAGCATTGCTGCAGCTCGTTTTGGATCCATCTCTGAATTGGATGCAGCCAGCACCGTGTGCTTTCGTCCTTGCGGTGTTGTTGGTGACGGAATTTCTGAAAGAAATGAAAGATGGCACTTAATTAATTGCCTATAAGAAACAAATCACAAGGACAACTTGTATTGGAAAATTATTATCCTCTTATATTGGGATAAGTGTTGAGCCAACGGCATTTGTCCAAAAAAACTAACTTAGTGCTGTGTTTTCAAAACCAGCATTTAGAAATGTGCCAAAAAGAACCATCGCCTTTTGCGAAGCGCGCAAGTGACGTCATGACTTAGACAAGACTGTGACAAACAAACCGGAATGGCGGACGATTTTGAAGATTTCTTCAAACACGAAAGCTGATGTTCCTAAAATACTTTTGAAACAAAACCTTCGCCAACATCCCCTCTATTTTTCTCAGAGCACGCTAATGTTGTCCGAGTCTCGCGGGGGTCTAATAATTTGCATTCTCTTTTTAGACTTCGTGTCCGTCGTTATTAAGGGCCAGATTACATAAGCCGGGGTGGCCCGGTTACCCAGGATTGCTTGGCTTGCAGAGATGACTTTCAGCCCAGTATAAAATGAGCGTGGTTGGTTTGCCGAGATTACTTTCAGCCCGGTGTCAGCACGAATGATGCAAGAACGAATGAGCTTGATCGCCTTTTCCCGGTAATTTGGTGGTTAATCTTTTTCCCGTATGCAGCTAGAAGAACATTTATTTTTTGGTCGAATATAGTGCATGGAATAGAAATTTGATACTGGTCCGTTTAGGAGAGCTGGCCCTGTGAACGCGATTACATTGAGAATTTTCAGCCCGGTTAGCCGAGATCCCGGTATGTGCCGAACTAAGCCAGCCCAGCTAACCGGGCCAGTCCGGCTTATGTAATCAGGCACGTTGATTAATTTTCCATAAATATTAATCTATATTGAAACAATTTCACTTCACTTCTATTATCGTCATTGAAAGGAAGTTTCTCCCAGTACGAAATTGCTTTTATGAATACTGGTAACAACTAAGATTTTTTTGTTCTATGTAAGAAACTAAGTAAGTAAATGAACTTTATTTCCACCGAGTGGCCCATTCACTTCAAAAGGCGCGTGCTGCATGAATAACATTTAACCGAATGACATTAAAAGATCAATATCGTAACGATAATAAATTTTACAAAGCGACCTTATTCTTGCAGAAGAATTTTGGATTTGGTGAAAAACTTGTGATATGTTAATGCCCTCATGATCTAAATATAGTGTAGTTTTCCACATCTTTACCGGGAGCGGTCAGAGTTTTGCTTTTTCTAGAATAATTTAGGACGTTCTTATGACAAGCCTGTTTTTATCATCTTGGAGGGAGAAAACCGGTGGTTTTAGAGTCCAGATCTAACTTCACATGTTCTCCAAGAGAGAGTGTCTTCGGAATCCCCGTTTGTGTGTTCCCGCCTTCGATCCTTTTCTTGACTTAATTCCTTACAAGATCTGCGCCCGAGATCAAATAACAGAAACTTAGTGAAATGTTTTGTGCATTTCTGAGGGATCAAGGAAAATATAAATATTAACCGATTTATGATTAATTACGTTGTTTTTGTTTCGCATTCCCCATTTATTAGGGGTATTGAATGGCATTTTCCTTTGCAAACGCGGGCATTGTCAAAGTTAGCCTTAAGGGCAGCGAGCACAAAAAAACCCACCACCACCCGCGCACGCGAGCATGAACAAACGAACATCCACTAAAAGTTTGCAAGCACTCGAGCAGAAGCCTAATTTTGTGAGTACTGCAAAAGGAATATTTTTAGTTATAACAATTAGCTTGTGGTGTTTTGTGTTTTAACAAAAGGCTGAAAAAGCGACAATGCTATTAAGACCGTTTGTTTATTCTAAAAAGGAAGTTTGTTTGGTGTTGAAACCATCTGAAACCACTTTAAAATTAAAATGATTTTATTTAGTTGTAGTTTCTATAGTTTCGGAGAAATTTTTATTTCGACATCTAGTGATTTAAATTTCCAATGTGCATGCCGACTTCGCGACTAAAGAAAATCATTACTGAAATAAGGCGACATTATTGCTAGTATTACATTATTTCAGGAAATATCAGAGACATTATACCTTTCTACTGAGTTACAGCCCAAGAGCGCAGTCCAATTTCCTGTTTACAGAGCTATTAAAATTTGCTTATAAATTCGAAGAGATGCTTCAGAATCAACTGCGAAATTACAAGTAAAATTGGAATGAAAGAAATATTTAAATTCCTTCAACTGAGATAAAAACATGAGTACGTTACAAAATCCCTTCCAGCGTTTATAACAAAACGCACTTAAAAACAAAAGCCGTTGCAAATAACCTAAATAATCCGCATGACCTTGCTTAGCAAGAAGCAGAATATTTTTTTATTTCATTTAAATCAGTATTTTTGCGGTCGCGAGAAGACCAGGTAACTTACCTTGTGGCGAATTTAGCTACAAAACAAAACACAAACTGACTGGTGTAAGAACAGAATGTGTCGGTCGGGGAGATTCCGCAAGCTTCAGGAATCGTTCAGCTTTGTAACACAGGAAGATTACAAAGCTTGGATACGGAAGATGTCACCTACTCGGAACGCGCAGCCTGTTGAAATCCATATCTGCCGTTCAAATGGACTTATACGACATTTATTAGACCGCTGTGAAGTAACTTCATGAGGCAATCCAGAAGTTGACAAGCTTTTGAAGGGTAACTCTTGAACATATTAACCCTTATTCAGGCATAGATTCAGTATTTGGTGCAGACCAATGCCATGATGAATTACGAGAAGTGTTTTGATAAGCAAAAGTGCCACCTGCTGAATCACGTGATTAAATTTGTCGGGAGATAATAGCTAACAACGGGGGAGACACTACAGATTATTAATGAATTTTTCCCACTTTGGTTGTCAACATATTAACATAATATGTGGGCAGCTTCAATCAAACTAGAGCTAGACGGAGAAGTCGATAAATAAAGATACTTTTACTTTTTATTGCTCTATGATCTTTTATGTTTTGTGCTGTGCGTCGCTTGCAGGGGACACAAGATAATTTCAATGTTCCACATATCACTTTTGTAAAGGGTGAAAACATATTCGTGAGCTATCAAACATCAGCTGCTACTGAAGTGCGTAGCGTGTAACGCGTTTTAAAATAATTTCTTTCTATTACTGTGGCGTTGGGCAAAGTACAGAAAAGTTGTATCTATAGAAAACTGAATTACACTTCCTAATTCTGTAAAAGAAGTTTAAAGAACAAATATTTTACACTGTAAGTCTGCAAAGAATAACAATCACTAATTGTTTATTTATGTCGTGGTTTACGAAATGTCTTAACAAGTGTGTATTAGTGGTTAGATTTTTGCTTTCGAAGTGTGACCACTCTAAGGAAAGCTGTTGAATTTGAATTGAACACTGTTTTGTCGAACATGATTAAGTGTCGAGTCCCTGAATAATATATGGACCTTTCCTTGCCAATCTGATGGCCACTTGTAAGTCTGTGATTTGGTTTTGTGAGGAACCATTCAAGGAAAGGTGCAATGCTGTGCAATTATTTTGAAAGTTTGGGCTAAGTATTTTAGATTCTTTTGTCTTACAAAATGAATTCCGTTGAGGAGTATGTTCTGATGACCATTGCTGGACCTTGTTGTACTAAGTTGCAAATATAGCCTTTAATTAAACAAATTAATTGGTATTTACTTGTAAGAACTGGAAAGCTATCTAATCGTGAATTTCAAGGCCCATTTACACCAGATTCTCTTTGCCCAAGAGTTTATTTTTTGGGCATCCAAGTTTCTGTCTCACGAAATGAATTAAAACAGCTAACATCACTTTTATCGACTTTTTACTCATGAAATAGTTTAACTATTTTTATATACTAAATTTTTTCGCGAAGGTTACTAATCATAAAAAGAAGCATATCACCTGCTTACCGCTAATCAGATAATTTTTAAGAGGGATCAATGACTTTGTTACATTAAAACTTAGGTTCGATTTCCACTGCTCTCTCGAGTCCGGTCTTCGTTCCTCCCCAGAAGAGTTCATAAACAACGTAACAATAAGTGACTATTACTTAGTTTAAGCCGTTAAGGAACTGTTAGAAACAATAATGTGGACGACATAGTCGTCCTCTTGTTAATTAAATCTTTGTGTCTTTGTTTTTGTGCCACATGTGGTAACCAAAGTATGCAATGGGCCGTCGCGTGCGATCGTGCTTGTCAATCACACGTGAATATTTCTGATCAATATTTCCGCTCTAATAGCAGAATTTTTCTGTTTCTGGTTGGTGTTTGCTTCGTGTTTAGTTATTACTGTTGTCGTGCTAAATGATGAATCGACTAGCAAAGTGAGATGTTGAACAACAAAATCATTCACTAACAACTTACGAAAGTCGTCAATTCTCACCAGAGTCTGAGTTCATTTCCTCGTCGATGAGCTCTGTCTGTGCGTCATTGTTGTCTCCTTTCTTCTTTTCTAAATGCGTCAATCGCATTTTCGCAAACATAAGTTGCCACATTTTTTCACACGAAGAAATTTCCAATTGATCATGCTTGGAAAGACTAGAACTTGAAATGCTTGAGTTTTCGACACATCAACGTATTGTTTTGGTATTGGTTGACAGGAATTTGTGTAAACGAAAGACATTGGATAATTACAGACCCACAGAGTGACAAAACAAAGCCAGAGGCTATGCACAGAAGCTATTGTCAACAATTTTGCTTCGTAACCTCAAAACACATTCAAGCGTGCACAGGTCACAAGAACTAAGGAAATGGTCAACAAGACAATATAAAAGTTATACTAAAGAAGCTCTCACACTGGTTAATGCTATTAAAATAGTGTAAAACATCGGTATGTTTGACCTGTGAAAATATTGACATTCAGAATTAAACAAACCGCTTTGAAAATTCTTTCTGATTATGTATATGTGTACATGTTGATCCGGGATCTAATGTAACCTTTTCGATCTTTTCCTTCGCCTTTTATTTTCTCGTGAACCTAACCAACTCTTTTCATTGGTCCCTGAAAGTTACTACAGTTAATTTAACCAATCAGAATGTTGCCCTTTGGAATAAGTGACCAATCAGGATGTTGCCCTTTGGGCTTATGTGCCAACAGATTTGTTTCAAAACGAATGTTCGCGTGAGGTTTTGCTGCTCGATCATTCGGCCAAGAAAGTCATTTTTTTCAATTCAAGGTGTCTCTGAGCCCAGTCGACAGAATTAGAATTAGTTGTCGTCATGGCAACTAGTGACCCAGACTTGTTCAGTGATAAGGTTACGTTTTTACATACCCTTCTTCATCAAAACAAATAAATAAATGAATAAAGTACAAGGTAATTTTCCACTGACGATTTCCATAATTTATGTTAATTTGCCACGATGTTGGTTCACAACTATTATGCACATATTGTCCGTAATGTCACTGAAGTTTAAAAACAGAACAGAATTGCTTATTGTCTTATCTAATAGCCAAAGTTTAATTTCGTGGTCTTCACGTGGTCAATTACTTTACACAAAACATCTTGGACAATTGCACATATATTAACAATCAGTCACACATAATGTGTCTGAGACCAAGATGAACTTTCCAAGAATATTCTTGCGATATACTGATCATTCAGTTCGTTCGGTGAACAGCCTGGAGCAAGTTAGTCTATTATTAGTTTCTGAAATAAATAGTTCGTTATTCATTACACGATAACGAAGATGACGAGTCGCTGTGTTAACAGAGTTCAAAACGGCCGACGGCACCAGCACGGCACAATATTATAACCTCAAAGTTTGATCTCAAGCTTATCTTCGTTTTAATTTCAATCCAGAAAACTATTATTAAGGTACCAGGAGCTATAATCGGGGACATATAATATAAGAACATTACCGATGTATATGAATATTGTCTACATGGAGAAATATAGGTTTATAGTGTGGTGTGTTGGATGCTGGAAATTTCTTGAAAAACCTTAACTTGAAAACTACGTGCCGAAGGAATAGTTATTAGTTAGCTGGAATACAATATCGCTGGCCTGATAGAGGACATAGAGAAGTCAGAGAACGAAGAACTAACGATGTCTGAGAATTGCCGCGAGGTAAAATTCGCTCGACTCGTGTCTGTATACTAATTTACTGATTAGTATTTGGAAAAACCCAAGGCTTTTATCTTGTATTCATTACATTTTTAGGTAATGTTCTTCCTTAACTTTTACTTACCAACTCAGATTCCGAAGCATTGTCCATCAAACTAATTGCATCATCATAAACCACGTTCATGCAGTGTCCATATCGTCAAAATACGTAAACTTCAATTCAAGCGGAATTCTATGTTCTGTCAACATGCTGCTAAATTTCTATGCTTTAACTATTTACTATATTAAATAGGTTCAGCGCCCGTAAAATTTCGTATTCCAGTTGGTTTACGAAGCAGTTATCTTTTGAACAAAGTGCTTGACACGAATATTACACGAATATTTTCAGGGATTTTGTGACGCGCAGGGATTAATTGCTCTACTGGTGGTAAACAATCTCGTAGTTGCTTAGAAAATATAACAAAGAATGAAAACGTTCCGTAAATCAATTTCCGTTTTATTACGATTCCGGCTTCTTTGTGTTAGACATAATAAAATTTACAGTTATGTAAATGAAGACTGTGAATATTGTTATTTAGCTATTTGAAAGAGGTATTCTGCGATTAAAGACCATTAAACATTAGCTAACTTTGTATTTTAAAATCTTATACAATTCGATATACAACGAAGATATCCGAGAATCATGCGAGTCATCACGACGCCTTTTATTTCCGAAGTCGTATTTCCCTTTTGTTCGAGTGATCAGCGCCCTCATAAATATTTATATTTCGTTTGGGAAGCGATTCCAAAGCTCTTTCTGCTTCATTTACCATTAAAGTAACTACTGTTTATCATTTAAATGAATATTATTTTATAGTCCGAGGAAATTATAGCCTTTTAAGACTTAATAAACAGACTGTCGATGTTGCCTTCATTAAACAAGATGAAGGCGCATCACGAGAAACTTTCCCGCGTTTGTTATCGATCACACGTTGGTTTCCCGCGCTTACCGTCAGCTTCAAGTGCATTTACCGTCGTTTCATGTTTTCCCGCGCTTGTCGCCGTTTGCGCATTCGTTGCGTGACTAACAGGATTGAAGTTTTACCCAAATGAACAACGAACCTAGCTTGTTTTTTTTCTGTGTGTGTGTCTGATATCCAGTTAGAAGATAAATGTCTTCATTTTACCTTCCGTCTCAGTGGAGGTATCATCGTGACTCTTTACTTTCACCATTGCGGCCTTTCCCCCTTTTCCTTTGTCGGATTTTGCCTGCAAGAAATAATGAAAGTTCGTTTAAGTTGTTTTTCTGCCTATAGCAATTTTGAAATATGTTATCACACCTTAGTGGTAGTTTTTCACACCTTACTGGCGGTTTTATGCCTAGGAGGAATCAGGAGAGATTTTTGTTGGTAATGTTTACGAAAGTAAAGTTACAAAATTTAAGCTTCGAAACCCCAACTTAACTGACGCATGCGTGGAGGCAAGAGAATCTCAAAAACCTATTAAAAACAAACTGTTATCATGACTTCACGCGTCAAAAGCATGGGCCGACTCATGACGTCATTGCTATAGCGAGTTGAGGAATTTACGAAAACGTGAAACACTTCCTCAACTACAAAACACCATTTATGGCTCAAATGAAAGAACGCTCAGTTGTTAGTTAAAAATATTTTTTCTGTGCTGGAGGGTACGTGATGGATACTGAAAGCTGCAACAGGTGCGAACCACCATGTCAAATACGACAGATATTTGAGCTATTTTATTCATAGAATCCGTAAGGAAAGATTTATATCTACTGATGCTTGCAAATAAAGCATTCAAAAATGTTCCTTGCGCAATCTGCTTGCCTCCTGATCACAGAACCCAATGTTCGGTAGTCGATCCATGGCAAACAAAGCCGGCTTTGATAAATTTATGACAGTTATGATACCAACGGACGTCAGTTTAAAATGGCATCCACGAATCATCCAAATGCAGAAGTTTGCTCTCGAAAGTGCGGAACTAATTCGTAAATGCAAACTAAAATTGATCCACATTCGAGAAACAGTACAATGGCGGCATATAGTGAACTGACATAGAAAAGCTCTTTGCGGAATAATCTTCTCGTTCTGGGCGTACGCCAGCGAAGCACGTTTTCCTTTCGTAAACAAGCGAGGCCATTTTAACTGTCGATACCATAATTGGTTAGTTTAGGCCTGGACTAGGTAGAACCTGGTTAAAATTGAGTGATAGACCAATAAACACTATCCAATTACTTAATTGCTCACTTTCAGACTGGTTTGCTTGCGGTTAGCTTTTATTTGTTGGCTGGGGCAATAGTAAACTAAAATAGATTAAGACTGAAGTCATTTTTTCTAATTAAATTTTGCGGGGATTTGGCGGATCAGCCGGTAGTATAGCGGAGAGATAGGGATGAAGGCATGTCATAGGTTCCAGGTTTGATTCTGGTCATTGACGTAGAAATTTTTCTTTCTTTTTTGTGGGAAAAAGAGTCGGTGATAGCCAAGTGTCGCTAAAATGGCATTGCTTGTTTACGAAAGGGAAAGGTACGCCGGCGAAGTAGGTTCTTGAAGTTTGTCATAAGAAATTTTAATTGGACCGGCTAAACAGTCCAACAATCACAAAGCGCACCTGCTCTGAGATTTTGAGAAACTGGGGACTAAACTAAACTATAAGTAGTGTTAACGAAGAAGGAACAAGGTTACTGATTCTATCCAGTTAGATTACAAACATACCCTTGATTATCTAAAGCCTCTCTTTCTTCGAAGCCGACGAGTGATGGTTTGATTAACGTTCGGAGCCAGGAGCTTGCTGACATGGTTTGTCGGTATCACAAACGCTGTGACGTTCTCTCTAGAGCATGCTTTAATACTCCGCTTCGAAAGTATAGATCAGTTTCCGGTTTATAAGTAAACGACATATTTCGCTGATATGTCAGATTACAGAGTTCAAACTCGCTCTCTTTGAAACCGTAAGAACTTTATCGGGTAATTGACTTTCGCCCTGTTATATTCTTTAACAAAGGCCCAAACAACTTTTAAAAAGTGGTCTCAAGGGCTTCACGGAATTCAATAGGCATTTGTTTTTGCGATAATTACTTCACAATTTGCGTCTTTTTTTGAAGATACAATAAGGAAGTGTTTATAATTTTTCAATGACAAACCGACAAACAAGGCGACCGTAGGTTGCGGTTGGATAAAAGGCTTTAAATTATTAATATTTCTTCTTAGCTCGTTGCATCAGCTAGTGCATTGTCAATCACACAGGACTCTGTAACCACATTCTTATAACTACGTCACGATATTTTGGGTCATTTTTTTTGCGACGAACCAAATTACTCTTAAAAATGTGAACAACCTAAAACTAACAGTTTACTGAAGAAGAGAAACAAGAAACAGATGATACTAAACCAAAAAGGAACAAGGATGGCTGGGGATGGAGAGGATTGAGATTGATTACGAATGACGGATTTGAAAAACTTAAGCTAAATTTTTCAAAATGCACAAACCGTGACGTAGCTAGTAATGAGAATTAAAGTTTCCATATCAACTGAACCTATTGATATTGATCGAATAGTGTCTCCTGACGAACCAAACGAACACAAGTCACGGCACGTTCCCACAAAAACAAATTTAAGAAAACAGTAACGCTGACAAATTTCTGAGTTAGTCTTAAGGAAAATAAAAATGGTTTATCTTTGTGAATTAGTAGCTTACTGGTCGACCGGCAAGCATAAAAATGCTTGTTGAATTACTTTCTTTCTTTCTTTGCTTCAGGCTTTAAAATTTTAACAATGAGTCGGTGGATTAAGAAGGAAAATATATTTAATTACTTCAAATTATCACTGAGCCAGATTTTTTCTTTCTTACGCAAATTCCCATTGAGCGGACCGGTAGTAATTAGTCGATACCTGGTTAACGATCTTGCCTTTGCTGAAACTGAATAAAATGAGACATTTCACATGCTTGTGTGATGATATTGTGTCCTAACATCAAACCAGCCGAGTTGAGAAATATATTGCTCTTGATAAACACTACCTTAAATACGTCGAGAGTAACACGTGAAGAGAAAAACGGCTAAGCCAGTTAAAAAGTGGTGAAGGTGTTTTGTGACTTAATAATAACAACAATAAAGTTAACGAAGCTCACTGTCAGTACACTTATCTTGTAGTAAAGGATGAAAGAGATCAAGTCACGCCACAAAGGAAAGCTTTTACATTTCTCCGTTTGAGAACCATACTTAACTAGCTAAGCAGTAATTCATTTTTCAAACGCGTGTCGTACAAGCAGAGCAACGTACATCGCACAGACTTACAGCTTTAAAAAAGCGGTTCATTTTTTATGATGATGACGTCAAAACAGGAAGCAAGTGCGAACTACCAATTTGTGGCAGAATAACAATCAATGAGATACAAAAACAGGACTCATGCTCATAGATAAACATGTTCAAAAACGTAAAAAAAACATAAGGGAGATAAAATTTATCCAAAGTAATTAGAATTTTTTTCTGAAGAATGCGTTCGAATTTGGACTGGACCCTGATCATTTGATTGCTTCTCAATCAACCTTGTAAAGAAGGATAACAATCCATTCCGATGATCGACACAAACTGCTTACGTCTTTCAAGAAATATAAAGAGGCAAATTGGGTAAAATAAAATGAACACTCCATGTGACAAAGGTCTAAACGAAACGTCAGTTGAACTACAACTTTGTCATGCTTTGTGAACCTTGTAATGCAAAGTGAGGCATCAAGTGAATTATGGTGCCAGTGTTATTTAGTGGCCCTCTCATACATTCCTTTGAACTTGTTCACATTTGTTTGAGTATTTTTAGTTCCGTCGGTCGCAGTTTACAGTGTCGAATAAAAACTGGCTATAAAACCTATGGTTTGTAAGAGTGTTCTCGTATACATACCAAAAATTGTCAACCGCGTTGCTTGATCGATTTTCAACAAATCATTTCTCCATCACAACACTGAACTTTTGTAGTTTCAAATTACCACACAGAAAGTTTACTGAAAATGTCATGACGAAGCAACTCAGTGAACCTCAACACTTATAGTATTTGCATATTGTCTAACTTATAATAATCAAATAACGTGACTCACAGACAAAGCGACTCTAAAGGGCTTCGGAAATAATAAATCACTTCCAGTCTAAACGTCATGTGAGTCAGTGATCAGCTGTAATTTCTCCCTACATTATCCATACATGATCAAGCATACGGGTAGTCAGAATCTAGAAAGATCTATAAAAGGATCATTAACATCCTACGGAAGCTGTGTTGGCGCGAAAACTCAAATTCTCCCAACAAGTCTAATAAGAATAGAAGAAAAAGAAAGACTGATTTTACTGCTGATGAGATCCTCCGCTGGGAACTAGTATTTGTCAGTGTTTTTTAAAAGCGCCTTTGAACATTAGGATACTGGCGCGATATACATCTATTATTATTATTATTATTATTATTATTATTATTATTATTATTATTATTATTATTATTATTATTATTACCCGCTGGTCCTTGATTTCACAATTTAATTAGTCTGATAAGAAATGTCTATAAACTAGAAAGAAAAGTGAGAGTAATTTATCCCGCAGCCAAGTATGTTGAGAAGCAAACGACACAAGATTTGTTACAAGAGAGAACAAACTTGGTCCACAAGTACTACTGTAATCAAACGAGGCTGGGAAGGCAGCGCATGCACACGTAACAGATGCGACTGTCATGCGCTACAACCTAGTTCCCAGACTCCCTCTAAACCCCCGATCAAACGGTCATGATAGTTGATGATAGTTTGGGGAGATTAAACTACCATCGACTGGCATGCGCGTTTGATAGGGGCTTAAGAGAAACATTGGGAAGGCATTTGTCAGAATGTTATTCACTTTGTTGAGCTTACTCTGGGAGGGGATAGAAACTCCGTTTGTAAAAGGATTTGAAAATAAACTATAGCGGTGCCGGGAAACCGAGTGTGCGTACTGGAGAGTATGATTATGAAGCTTGACAAAATTCTTTGTTTGACTCACACCTTTTGGCACAAGCAATGGTTGTTTACTTTTGTTGGAGCAACTAACCAGTAGAGCGTCTCTGTTAAGTAACTCATGCATAGTGCTTGAAAGCAAAACTAAAGATTGTGCATAGTCGACATTCCAAGCTTATACATGTATTTTCAACTTTGTTTTTTGCTTTAAAATTTCCCGGGCCAAGCCATTTTCCTCTATTTACCCGATGCGAAAGGAAAAGTAAAACAGTGATAACGGCTATCGGTGCCAAATCCCAACGATTCTCAGATGATTCGCCATTCTGACGGACATTTTTCTTGTTATTCCAGTGATAACGGCTATCGGTGCCAAATCCCAACGATTCTCAGATGACTCGCCATTCTGACGGACATTTTTCTTGTTATTCCAGTGATAACGGCTATCGGTGCCAAATCCCAACGATTCTCAGATGACTCGCCATTCTGACGGACATTTTTCTTGTTATTCCACACCAACTCCGAGATATTTCTCAGCGACGTGATACATCAGATGAGAAATCCAGCTAAATTGCCGAAATATATCAGCGGCGAGAAACATCAGGCGAGAAATCCGTCTCTGCATGCAGTTATATAAATAAACAGCGGTTTTTTGAGGAAAGCAAAGTATCGGGTGGCGTCTTTCTGAGCAACGGCTTGATTGACAATTATTTGCCCCGTTGCCCGGTACTTTGTCTTCAAAGAAAATTGCCGACTATCAATAGATGGTTTTCACTCACGTGATAAGACGGCCATACTGGTGGACTAAACGATACAACCCTGCCTTGTTGAGTTGTTGTCTCGTAAAGTCAACTTTTTCACGTAGTATCAGCCTTGCAGTTATTTGATTGTGTAAACAATACAAACTTGTCTGCATAAAAATAGAGTTTAGTTCAAAAAGGAGAGAGAGCCTCTTGTTCTAGTCCACCAACATGGCCGCCGTGACGTCACGTGAAAACGATCTATACGCCCCTCTCTCCCCTCTGTACGTACTACAACTAACTTCAGGTGTATAACACTCAAACGGATTAATTAAATCAAGATAAAGTTAATATAAGAACGCGCGCCAATCATAACTTTCCACCAGTCAAAAGTGTTTGTCCTATGATTCACCTGATATTATGTGGACCGCCTTCGGGACGCCATCCTTCTTTATGTAAAGACTTTACTAAGAGCGATCACGAAATCAGCATTTTCCAAATACTGAAGGTACTTGATGTTTGGCGTGTAGGTAAAGGGGCTTACGTGTTTACTTGATGAAGATTTTGCCGAAGATGCTTTTAAAACCCTGAAACTTCTTAGAGTAATCAGCTGATCGAACTTGTCTTTTTGAGAATACCTGCAATAGCAATAATCTAAAAGTATACACCAGATTTTGTTCTATCTTGTTTAGATACACACAAACATTCTATTGGAAGTCAGTCAAGTTTAAGTGCGAACTGGGAACCAAAGCGACCATTACACGGTATTGTTTGAGGTTAAGAAACTATTTGCGGTTCTACAGTAAATACAGGAATGATTAGTCATTCATTGTTTCTTGTTTTATAGCCAATTACAAGTTTGAAAATAGACAAAATACGGTAATTCTGCTAAATCTGCTCGACATTGCATGCAGCGGTTTGCATTAGTAGTCATAGAAGATAAATAATCTGTTTTATATGTTGCAAAGACTTCAGAGATAAGACATGCCACTGATCTTTTTACTGTTTAATTTTGGCTTTCTGCAATTGTAATAATCAAATATAGCCAGAAAATATTACGACATTTTATCCGCAACCCTGGTGAAAAGCGTATCCAACAGAGACAACCGTATTAGTAACCATACCAAGCAGTTCCCCTCCAACCTCAGTAAACGGATCTTTATTTTAGGCATTTAATTGAAGTTTATGTCACTCTAAACTTTTAAAAAAGACTTCATTAAACAAAAAAAAGTTAAATTTGACCAAATTTGTGCAGGAATAACACTTGTTTATCGCTCCTTTATCGCTCGTTTACAAACGGCACTGAAATCGACTCAGGTTGTCCAGGTAATGATACATAATATTCATTTTTTTATTATTATTTTACCATTGTTGCGAGCCATTATAAAAAATGGTTGCTAAGGAGCTGTATCCGTTGTTATAGTTTTTGCAATAGTAAGGCCTCGAATGGTCATTATGAGAATAATCTCAATGTAAAAAGGCTACTGGCGCTTGCACGAAAAGTACAATTTCTTCTACTTGTAACTGTTCGAAGTCAACGCCGAGGACTATTTATAATTTTATTTTTACATGTTGTGACCAAAAATAGAGCGCTAATATTTTGACATTTTACTGGCAAAGCATGCACAGCTCAGTCCCATTTATAGTAGTCTTATACTAACTGGGAAAACGAAGAAGCAATGAAACAGTAACACTAGACATACCTCATATTTTTTTCTCATATCATTTCATATTTCTCAAACATAGTTTATTTTCATTCATTGACATTCAGGAACGTTTAAAGTTGTAATACCAACCGCTCTTAACAAAAAAATTATTTTTAAATTAAATATTTAGATTTTTCCAACTTTGGGAAAGACTAGAGAATGATTTCTTCTGCAATATAAATGGCCAAAGATCTCTATGTAGAACATTGGTCATATACAAAAGAACTGTAGTTACAAACTAAATTAGTAGGCGTGGTTTAAAGAGGAAGTATATCAGTCAAAATGATTCGGCTGGTTTATATGTCGTGATCGTAGTTAATTTTCTCATCACGACAAGCTTTATATAGGCCTTTTGGTTATAAATATTTATTAAAATTCTATTTTTATAAGGAAGTGTATTCCCTGTATTGCTTGCGCAAGATTTATTGCGTCATTTGCGCGTCAGCGTGCGCACACCCAAGTCGATCCAAGCTCACCAGGGAAGAGAATGGCTATTTACTCTTCCACAAGTACGGTGACCTACCTTTTTGCCAGTATTTTTGACCTATCATTCATCCTCTTTTTGTTGAGAGTTGGAAAAATAACTTATTGCTAGAAATGCGTTACTTACAGAATAAAATCATGACCTCACGAGAACACGAAGTTTTTGAGCCGATTTCGTTTGATGCAAGAGAATTTTCCTAGCCTGTTCCAGGCGTTCGGTCAGTGGGGAACGGCGCGAAACCCCATAGCTCCCTATTTTGTCGCTCGCCGTTTTCTTTCGCGCCGTTCCCCACTGACTGAACGCCTGGAAAAGGCTCGGATTTTCCATAAACTATATATTAAATTGTTCCTTGTTATCGATATAACAGTGATATTTCTACTACGTTGTCTTACGATTTGCGTTAGTTAAACCGATCAAATGGCCCAAATGAGCATGGGTTTCTTACGTGAAATTTCAAGAAACTATGGGGTAACTTGAGATGAAAATATATCGTAAACCAACCTGGTGGCCTATTATTCTTTTTATTTCACATTTAGAAACTTTGTATGAAGGATAACAACTTGCGCCAAAGCTTAACAAAAATCTTATGTTCAATTTTATTTCGGGGAAATGACCTAAGTTGTTTGTTTTTGTAATTTATTCTGCTCGATTTTTTCGCATTTGAGATACAAGGCAGCTTTTCAAAGATATACAACATCAAGAACGCAAAATGAGCAAAGTTCACGACGATAAAGTTATTTAATGTTACTTATAATCATCCCTTTTAGGCGAAAATTTTGAACGTGACTAAATTTCGTAATTATGAATTAGAAATAAAAAGCTGGACAACTGTGAAATTACAAGTTTCCGGTGTCATCAACTCTGGAGAGAGTGAATATTCAATATTTAATGGTGTTAATATCTTGAGTGATGAATAACATTTCCTTTATCGAAATGGTTTCCTGTGTCAATTATGTCCGCGAGACACTGACAATGAAGACGTCTTCAGTGGTAAATGTGTTATATAAAAGGTTCTTCATAGAAACAACACCAAAGTACTATTGAGTACTATTAACTTCAAATCTATTTCATCCCCTAGACATATCAAATACAATAACAGCAATACATTATAAGAAGCTGTAAGAGAATAGGTGGTGAGAATAAGCCAAAAGTATCAGCTATCCTGAAGGAATTGTCCTGATACACCGCCAACTTCTCACAACCGACATTATAACACATATATAATCAGAAGTAAAGAGAACTTGGCAGCCCCATTGCGTGCTGACTTGCGGCATTATTGCGGGTTATTTTTTCAATGATTGTTCTTTTTTTGATTGAATACTTTCTAAAAATACTATACAGGAATTTTATATAATTATGAAACAAAGGAATATTTGCGTTGCGTGTTCAAATTTCCATTTTACTTGTGTTTGTGCTGTTAGTCTTGATAACCTTTCGGCCTTGTTTCAGTTTTGTCTTTAATACCAAAACAAAAGCCCCGTCCTAAAAATAATAGTTTAACTGTTAAGGGATTAACCACTAAATCTAAATCAGAGAAAATATTGAAAGGCTTTTGTGCAAAATGGAAACATGAGTAAAGGCATGTAATGTTTAAACAATCTTTTCAACAATAAATGGATGAAAGATTTAATCAAATCCTACTAACAACTAATACGAATAATGCAGTTTAGCATTGTTATAAAGGATCATATTGTTATGCTGCATAATTCGGTGTTCATTTAAAAACTTCAAATTGCCAAGTCGTGTCAGTTGAGGAAATCTCAAATATGTATGGCACTGCTTTGGGAAAAGATGAAATTAGTGTGGTTTGTGGTACGTTTTCTTGCATGCCGCCTGAGCCTCAATTATATTGTGGTTATGTACAGATTCCACAAGGCTAAATAACATACTCAACATGCTTGACAATTAACTTTCCGTTTGGTGTTGGAAACGCGTGCATCAACAAACGAAAAACCTTGTGACTAGTTTTGTCAGAGAATGTCGACGTTATTCACGAACTTGTAGCTAGTTTCGTTTCCTAATAACGCACTGAAATTGGGGAAAGTTTTAAATAAGGCGCGGTCATATGTAGTGATAGTCATAAATAGTGGATGAAATGCTACAATTTGGAAAAAATAGTTTAAAAGAAAATAATTAAAAAAACAAGAAACAAACGAAAGTTATTCAATTTCAGAATCTATTTGTGTTGCTACTTCATAAATAATATTGAATGGTTCATAAAGAAAGAGATTACGATTTGACCCTCAAAATAAACACTGATCGCCCAAAATATAACAAATATAGCAATATTACCTTACTTTTTACTTTCGTCAAGTTTGATGCATGAAAGAGATTCCAGTCGTAAACCTTGTCCAGAACTTTAAGTCGCTTTCAAACCGTACAAATCTTATCGTATTTTACTCTATCGGAATTCGGAAATGCTTGGGTTATCGTAGCCTTGGATACAACACGGATAACAAAGCCTAATATAATTAAGAGCGACCCTGAACTCATTCAGTATAGCTTTAGCCGGTTCACGTTCTGTTGATAAAACATTCCTAAACTTAAAATGCTCAAGTACACTTTCGGCAGCAAAATGTCATTAAAACACACATTAGATATTATTTCCTGACAGCAGAGAGTTTTTCAGGGCTGCGACAATTTTTAACCGTTGTTTTCGGAAAAAGGTAACACATGTGAAACAGTTTGCAAAAGACAAAGATTCGGTAGTAATTATTAGGGTATTCAAGCGATGAAAGGAACGTTGACAAAATTGTTAATACTTTCACGCACTGATATTCATTCGGTATTAAATCATTGGGAGTAAACTACACAGGAAAAATATTATAAACATTTTTTTAGGTATTAAATTGATAAAAATAGCCGAACAGGAAAGAAAAACACTTTTTAACAAGAGGAATGGCGATAAGATAGTTCATCTTTAATACGGAATTAGTTTTTTTTAACTTTTGTTTGTCTCTCGCTAAAACTGCTAAAAGCTCCAGACCATTTCACTTGTTTCTCGTGGACATAATAGTTTGTCAACTTAACAATAAAAAATACTATATCTTGAGAAAAAGCCTTGAAATGCAAAAATATTTACCTATCATTTTTATTCAAAATTCCGTTTTCTATCATAACTGATGTCACGTTAATTATTCCAACTTCTTTCTCAAAGCTGTAAAACCATTGATTTACTAATCTATGCTACCCTTTTGAATCATCAACTGTCAGTTATGCAACAATACGTGCAGGCGTTTTGCGCACGTCTTCAGAAGAAAACAATTGACTCAACTGAATACGTGTCGGAGAACGCGATGATCATGTGAACAATTAAGTACTGCGCGGAATGTACTTCCACCTTCAGATTTTTAAGTCAAAACGTAATGTTTCAATTTTTGAAATAAAACTGTTGCACATCTGCTATTTGTTCGGTTCGAAAATAAAGGTACAAACCAATTTCTTGCGGTCCCTCTCAAGCGCAAAACACTTTTCATGTTATGGAGGAAGCGAGTGCTGTTATCAGGAAATTAAATGGAGTGCAAAAATAATTTACACAATGTTTATCATAAGGGGCTGATTAAACTGTATGCCAGTAGCAGTTATGATAACTGCTATAAAACAGTTCCCAGAAAACAACAATATCTTTCAATATTATGAATCTTCTTTCGGTTGGTTCCAACACGGCGCTCATTTGTCTTACTTTGTATCCAAAATCAATTTATCTATCGTCTGTGATCAACTTCAATTGCAGTTATTTTGCTTTTGATTTGCGGACTTTGCGCGGTGCACCGCCACAACGTCGCCTAGAAAAGCGGTTTTGCGATGTGCAGGTCTTGTAAACACCGACAGTGTGGAGTATATTAATATCAGTCATGCTGTTTTTGCACCAACTCGAAACAGTCATGAAGGAAATGAATAAATAGACTAACCTTTGATTTCTTGATTTTTAAACTCGGCCTGCTCGGAAGCAGAGGACCTCGAAACCAGGTGCGCATGTTGAAGGATGCAATCTTGACAGCAACAGGGTTCAATTCGTTCTTCAGTCCGCGTCTAGTGTCAATGATTCAGAAACGAAGTTGCTTCTTAAAGGAGCATCCTGAAATATATTGTTCTCTTGACGTGAAGAGGATGTTTAAAATTCCTTCTTATCATATCGTTACTTTCAGCTATAGCCAATATTTATATTTGATCCCGTGCAACAGTGTTTTTCAACCAACTATAAGATTCAAGCAGTGAAATATATGCGTGTATCCCGCGAGTGTTTGTGGTTTGTTTTAATTAATCTAACGCCAATCCCAAAATAACACAAAATACGATGAAAAAGCAATAGGTTAAAATCCTCTACGCCGATATTACGAAATCGCAATTTGGCTCAATTAACGACTAAAAAACGGTATGTTGCGATTTGCAAATTTCCAGTGGTAGTAGCGGTGCCGATGTTACGTTCCGTTTTAGCACGTACAATCAAAACATACGGGAAAGCCTCCTCCCACTTACACGGTAGCCAACGCATTTCCCGCCAATATTCATCACCGACCGAGCGCGTGCAGCTGAAATAAGCGTATCTGATTGGTTTGCCGCACTGCTTTAAAAACCATATAATTCCCTTTCACTTCTAAACGTGTGAAATCGCATATTACATTCCGAAAAAGGTTATTGATCAAATTGAAATTAGTTTTATTTCACCACACTTAGACAGTTCTGTCACTTGTCTTTCCACGTTTTTCCCACAAATAGCACATTAAAGATGACAGGCAGGCAGAAGGATTAAAACTGCCTGATATGTCCTCATTTTTGTCTTAAAACCTTGAATTAAAAGGCATTTCACAAATTTTGTACAGAAGTTTGGGTGCCCTAAATTTCATTCTAAAACTCATTAATAATTCATAGGCTTAATAGCCAATTGCAAGTAACTAAGTTCGTCACGTGCATGAGTTTTGATACCCAAAGAAAGCACAGATGAAAGCCACACGTGTTTTGGATCACATCAAAACCACGCGTGGTTTTCATCTGCATTCTCACTGGACATCAAGATTCATGCAGCAAAACGAAACAAACTGAACAAAAGAACAATCCTTCAGTTTAATTTACATACATTTTCTTCAAAAGTAATAAAATTTGGCCCTAAAGAAAAGTTATTCACACAAATCTTTCTATGTGCACGCCACGCAAGCCAAACATTTTACCATTATAGAAATAAATAGTATCCATAATTGCGTAGCTGTTGCCCTTCCAAATAATCCTACAGTCCAGAACTTTTTGTCCTCATCTGTAACAGCTTCCTTTTCTTCTATTTTTGTTTGCAAAGTCACACCTTGCCGCGTGCTATCCTTCATCTCGGCATCAAGACAACGACGAAAAAATAGCAAATCTGCAATAAAATACGGAAAGATTAAAAGAAAAAACGGTCTATATTCTAATTATATTCTTCGGTGAAAATATTATCTTCCATTGAACATAAATACTCTATCCTCTCTTACCATTTATCCGAAGCATCTGACGATTCAATGCATGCTTCGCCTCCCACAATTTCTTCTAAATGCCTTCGGATTCCACAGATAATTCCTTAAAGTGTCCTTGCTGGTTAGGAATACTTCCTTGCAGTTACTTTGGTTCTTTTTCCCCACTTCTTGGACAACGAAAACGGCTTATGGTATTCACAGCCAAAAACTCCGCCATCTTCACACCCAACAACAAATTTCGCATTTTGATTATTTTATTTTACATAATCTCATGGGAAATTAGAACGCTGCAACAATGCCCACTAATTAGCAATGAGGTGTGAATAGTTTTAGAAGCCATATCAAAAAATCGTGCATCATGTTTGACCAGGGTCTCCAGACACCTCGAAACACGGCTTTCATCTGTTTCTCGGTGTCTGGAAACCGCGGTCAAACACTCGCACTCGTTTTTGATATATTGCATAACTTGCGTTTTCCAGTGATAAATCCTTGTTACAATACAATTATTACAGAAAGATTTCAGTCAGAGCTATTGATCAATTCTGTTCACTATACCCAATACAGATTGCGTGATTCAAATCACGATTAACTTTATTCCATTGTATTTTTAAATGATCCTGTATCAACCAGAGTGTATTAACCTTAACATGTACGAAACATCGGAAAATCCAAAACTGTTAATATATAAACGTTGTGGAACATGTATTTTCTCTCTCTGTGTAAAAAGTTCAGAAATGCTAAACATACGTTTGACTAGTTATAATTAGTGCGTGGTTTGATACCCAGCCATGTAGGATTTCATGTATATTGAAGGCATACCGTACAGTACCTACATAGGTCGACATGGTAACGAAGATCTATGTTTAAAGATCTGGAGGTTGAAGCTGGTTTAACAAATAGCAGTTTATTGGATGAGGTTTTGTGATATCCGGAATAACATGGAATAATCAAGGTGGAGGTAAGTGTTATCAGCTGAGGCTGATAACACTAACCGAGACCTTGATTGTTCCGGATATCACAAAAACCGAATCTAATAATTGTTTCATTATGCAAACGAGTTAGCGCACCATACACAGTTTATGCCCAGTCCACCCTTTGTGTCATGGTGTAATATTAGTTCGTAGATATTGTATTTCTCTTTGCTCACCTATCCCTCCCGGGCAGAGAGGTTTATTTTCCTATTTCGCACCTTTTATGATTTAGTATTGCTTGGTTTTTCTAATAACTTCTCTCTCTGCCAACAAAGGAATCTCTTTAATTTGTGTTGTCTGTTATTGCGTTACTGAAAGGGGGAATTAAATAACTATTCACTGTACAACAATCTCAAATATTGACCATAGGACAGCCAACCACCAGGAAAAGTAAAAACGTTTCACAAAACAAACATTGTTTTTCTTCTGTGCTCGTGTTTGTCTCTCCATTTCCTGTATTTTAGGTGAGAATTCCACTAGTACTGTGACAGTGCATGGCTTCTTCATCCACAAGGGAATACTGGCTTTCACATAGGTCTGGCCTTGGTAAACCTTGCTTTACAATCGTTTCAAATTTTCTTCAAAGAAAATTTGGTATCACTATGATTTCAGCTTTTTGGCCCTGGCCAATCAAATTGTAATGGCTCTACACCTCGAGATTATTGAGTAAAACATGCATTAATTATTTCCCTTTTCCTATTTACATGAAAAAAACTTAAGGTCAGTTAAAAAGAAAGTCAGGACTAGTGCTACACGGAATTAAAATTCATGCTTATGGGTTTCTGTTGAGCAGGCCTTCATAGGAAACATGAAAGCAATCACCTTCCACTAAATCCCAGCAACCTGTCAACATTTTGCGGGTGTCAACTTTCTTTAAATGTTATAGCAAAGAACAGTCGAATGTGGGCATCCTTCACAAATGAAAATAAATCTGAAATAAATGAAGACCTGCTGGAGGGCACCTTGGCACATTTACTAGGGATTGAATAGTGTCTCCAAAAATGTAGATTTCATTGGCATCTGTGTTATCATAGCAACGAAACGATGACGTCATGGTTTCTGAAAATCGACATTTTTCTCAATATCGAGACCTAAACTTTTAAAACGAATCAACGTCCTTTGTAGTATACATGTAGGTCTTCAATACTGCAAAGTTTGAAAAAATTCTATGAGAGCGTTTTTGAAAAAAAGCGAGTTGAATATTTGGCAGTGAAAATTTAAAAGTTCGACTCAGTATCTGTTAGTTCTGCTAGTTACTGCTAGGTGTAGTGAGGTGTAGTGAGGTGTAGTGAGGTGTAGTGAGGTGCAGTGAGGTGTAGTGAAGTGTAGTGAGGTGTAGTGAGGTGTAGTGAGGTGTAGTGAGGTGTAGTGAGGTGTAGTAAGGTGTAGTGAGGTGTAGTGAGGTGCAGTGAGGTGCAGTGAGGTGTAGTGAGGTGTAGTGAGGTGTAGTGAGGTGTAGTGAGGTGTAGTGAGGTGCAGTGAGGTGCAGTGAAGTGTAGTGAGGTGTAGTGAGGTGTAGTGAGGTGAAGTGAGGTGTGGTGAGGTGTAGTGAGGTGTAGTGAGGTGCAGTGAGGTGCAGTGAGGTGCAGTGAGGTGTAGTGAGGTGTAGTAAGGTGTAGTGAGGTGTAGTGAGGTGTAGTGAGGTGTAGTGAGGTGTAGTGAGATGTAGTGAGATGTAGTGAGGTGTAGTGAGGTGTAGTGAGGTGTAGTGAGGTGTAGTGAGGTGTAGTGAGGTGTAGTGAGGTGTAGTGAGGTGAAGTGAGGTGTAGTGAGGTGCAGTGAGGTGTAGTGAAGTGTAGTGAGGTGTAGTGAGGTGTAGTGAGGTGTAGTGAGGTGTAGTGAGGTGTGGTGAGGTGTGGTGAGGTGCAGTGAGGTGCAGTGAGGTGTAGTGAGGTGTAGTGAGGTGTAGTGAGGTGTAGTGAGGTGCAGTGAGGTGCAGTGAGGTGTAGTGAGGTGTAGTGAGGTGTAGTGAGGTGTAGTGAGGTGTAGTGAGGTGCAGTGAGGTGTAGTGAGGTGCACTGAGGTGTAGTGAGGTGTAGTGAGGTGTAGTGAGGTGTAGTGAGATGTAGTGAGGTGTAGTGAGGTGTAGTGAGGTGTAGTGAGGTGTAGTGAGGTGTAGTGAAGTGTAGTGAGGTGTAGTGAGGTGTAGTGAGGTGTAGTGTGTTGAATTACTCGGACAACACGTGTTTTCACTCTAGTCTGATTTAATACTTCATGTAAGCTACACAAGATAGTACTCTATGTAAGCTATCACAACATCTCCCCTTTTTAGTAACGAAACGTATAAACGAACTGTTACAACTTTGACAAGGTAACAAGGCAAATTGTCAAGTCTAACAGAAAAATGTCAAATCAATCCTAGGTTTTCTCTAACTTTAAGAGATGGTTTTAACAGTCTCTTAGGCCTATTTGCTAGCAATGGTGTGGTTGGTGCTGCCGGTAAGTTCACTTTGTGGTTGGGCTGATCAGTTTGTACAGGCATTGTGATCTTCTCATCAGCTGGTACTGGTTGAGTTTCTCTCGGATCTGCCATTGGTGTGAGGTGCACGCGATTCCTCCTCACGGTGCTAATAGGTGTCTTAACCTCATAAGAGCGTGGTGTTTCTGTTGCTTTAACTACTACTCCCGGTCGGTCAAGGTCTTTGACGTGCACTTCGGTGCCAGGTTCCAGTGGTGTCAGAGGTGTGGCCTTGTGCCTTAAGTTGAAGTTTGACTGTTGCTTCAACTTGCTTTCGCTTTCTCGTGCATGTAGCTTCTCTAGGTCTGGCCAGTGCGGGTTGAGCTCGGTGTGAAACATTGGCACACTGTTCCTTAACTTTCGTCCCATCAACAGCTGGGCTGGAGAGAATTTACAGGCCAGTGGTGTTGATCGGTAGGCAAGCAGACCTTTGGCAGGGTCTTTAGATTTCTGCAGGAGATTCTTGACCGTTCGAACTCCGCGCTCGACTTCCCCATTAGACTGCGGAAATCTTGGACTACTGGTTACATGTTTGAATCCCCAATCTTTTGTAAAGTGTGAGAACTCTGCGCTGTCAAACTGTGGACCATTGTCGGACCTCAATTGCTCTGGTATTCCATGACGAGCAAAGATTGACTTCAGGGCTCTGATGACTTCTCCTGACTTTGTAGACTTTCTCAGGGCCGCTACTTCCACGTATCGAGAGAAGTAGTCAATGACAATCGGGTAATCCACCCCCTTCAATTCAAAGAGGTCTGTGGCTACGACTTGCCAAGGACGATCAGGCAAGGGTGTTGCAATGAGTGGCTCTGGCTTGTTTTCCTTGTGTAGTGCACAAGTTCTGCACTGCTGCACTAAATCTTGGATTTCTCTGCTCAGTCCTGGCCACCAGACAGAACTTTTGGCTCGCTCTCGACACTTAGCAATCCCTTGATGCCCTTCATGTATCTTGTCCAGGATCTCTAATCGCATGGACGATGGGACAACGATTCTAGATGCTTTCATAAGAATGTTCTGTACAACAGTAAGTTCACCCCTGCTTGACCAGTAGGGTTTCATAGCATCATTCACTGAGAACTTGTCAGGCCATCCTTCAGAACAATACGTTTTAATCTGTCTGCACACTGGATCTTCCTCCTGAGCTTCTATAATTTGCTGCAATCGGGTATCTGAGGCTGGAAGTCCTGTGATCACACTTGCAACGTGTGCTGCCATGTCATCGTCAGCGATGGTAGGCTGAGGATCTGCATTCTGAGGTTGGAGCCTTGACAGTGCATCAGCGATGTACATTTTCTTTCCAGGGATGTGACTGATCTGCTTGAAGTTGAATCTCATCAGCCTCATTCTAAATCTCTGGATCCTGGGTGGGAGTTGGTCCAGGGAGTGGGTGCTCAACAGTGGTACCAAAGGCTTGTGGTCTGTTTCCACATAGATTGACTTTCCAATGATGTACTCCCATGATCTTTCACAGGCCCAAGTTAGCGCCAGAGCTTCTTTTTCTATTTGCGCGTACCTGGATTCTGTGGGTGTCATTGCTCTTGACAGAAACGAGACTGGTCTCCACGACTTGTCTGGTTGGAGCTGAAGTACTACTCCTCCTAGTCCGTAGGAAGAAGCATCCGCAGCTATCTTTGTTTCCTTGTTGGGATCATACAGTGCTAGTACTGGAGCTCGCATGAGATCTGCTTTGATTTGCTCGAAGGCCTGCTGCTGAGCGCTTCCCCACGTCCACTGGTTCCTTTTTTGGATCAGTTCTCTGATACTCTTTGTCTTGTCTGCAAGGTGATCTGAAAACTTACTGAGCTGGTTTACCATGCCTAGGAAGGTTCTCACTTCCTGGACGTTTGTGGGTGGTGGAAGGTCTGCAATTGCTTTGACTTTGTCCGGGTCGACTTCAATTCCATTCGAGCTAATGACATGCCCCAGGAACTTGACTTGTTTGGTGCTGAAGACACACTTGTCAAGGTTGAGCGTTACGCCAGCTTCCAACAGACGCTTTAGAACTGCTTCTAACCTCATGTCATGCTGCTGTTGGTCTTTACCATGGACTAGCACGTCGTCGATGTTGCACTCCACGCCCTCTAAACCCAACAGGATTTGGTTCATGGTCTTCTGGAACTTCTCTGAACCGGAGCTGATTCCAAAAGGTAACACATTGAAACAGAACCGTCCCCATGGTGTGATGAATGTTGTCAAGGGTCTTGACTCCCAGGCCAATTTGATCTGCCAGAAACCTGAGTTTGCGTCAAGTTTGGTGAAGACTGTGGAGCCTGCCAACCTTCCTAACGTGGTGTCAACTGCTGGAAGAGGATGATTCTCCCGCTTGACAAATTCATTCAGCTTACTTAAATCGACACACACTCTCACTTTGCTATTGCTCTTCGGCGTCACGACCATAGGAGCACACCAGTCAGTAGGTTTGTCCACTGGGGAAATTACTCCTGTCTCTAGCATCCTGTCCAGTTCATCTTTTGTTTTCTGGTACAGTGGAAGAGGTACCTTTCTTGGAACAGATATTGCAAATGGCTTGGCATCTTCCTTGAGTGTGATGGTGTACGGATTTTTCATTTCGCCGAGACCAGTGAATAGTTGTGGGTATTTGCTTTCCATACTTGTCTTGTAATCATCACTGCTGACAAAGTCAACTCTGTTAATCAACTTTAATACGTCTGCTGCATTTCTTCCTAGTAGAGGTCTCTCGAGATCTTTAACAACATAGATGAGCTCTCTAGTGGCTTTCTCATGCACACAGAGTTCGGCTGTGAATTTTCCCAAACAACACAGCTTATGTTTGCAGGGGCCCATGAGTGTCTTGTTACATTTGCTGAGAGAGGGCTTGGGCACTAGACTGTGGTACACACTTGGTGGTATTACTGTGACATCTGCACCAGTGTCCACTTTAAATTTGACTGCATGATCATTCAACTTGACCTCGGCCTTCCATGACTCCTTTGAGTTTCCTCCAACCATGCCTACTTCAGTGAGTTGGCCAAGAAAGAAGTCTCCTTGGAACTCGGTCTGTGAACAGCTAACTTCATCAACTTTCTTTTTAATCTGGGATTTACATGCTTTTGCCCAGTGTCCCTTTTTCAAACATTTGTTACACTTTGAGTCCTTAGCAGGGCATTCATGTTTAGAATGGGGTGTGCCCAGGCATTTGGTGCATTTTGTTTCAGGTGTCTTGCCTCCTAACTTAGGATTTCTGGGTGGCTTATCCTTCTGATCCTTCCCTTTTCCTCCTTTGCCCCTTCTTTTGGAAATCTGATCCACATTAACTGGGGGAGGGTCTGGTTGGGTGCCTTTTAGGATGTCTTGCTGTTTCTTAACTGCCTCTGATTGCCTGGCTTGGGTTACTGCCTTCTCAAGGGTCAACTTAGAATCTAGCTGAAGTTTTCAGACAGTTTCTTGTCTTTTAACCCCACGACTATCTTATCTCGGATAAGTTCGTCCTTAAGTACGCCAAATTCACAATGTTCGGCGAGGCAATGTAAGTTTCAACTGACTCACCCTCTTGTTGACATCTGAGGTTAAACTTAGCTCTCTCGAATATGATGTTCCTCTTAACAATAAAATGACTCTCAAACCTGTTCTTGACTAGCTCGTACTGCTCCGCATCGTCTGCAGTAAGTCCAAACGAAACCATTATGTCATCTGCTTCTTCGCCCATGGAGTAAACTAAGGTGTTCACTTGGTTTTCGCCGCTTTTTCGATCGAGGCCAGTAGCTTTACGAAACCTTTCGAAGCGCCGAATCCAACGTGTCCATTCTTCGGATTTGAAGCTGAATTTTTCAGGCGGAGGAACTTGGTAGTTCGCAACTGAAACCGCTTGAACTGCTGGTTGAGCGACGATCGCTGGTTGAGCAACGATCGCTGGTGCGTGATTTTCCTCGTCGGCTGCAGGCATTGGAGCTGCTTGAACCGGGGGAATTTCACCTTCATTCGGTGCTGGGTCTCCCATTTTGTCGATTTGTCTGAATTCTGTTCAGTTTAAACGTTTTTTTTTATGGACAACTAGGAACTCCCGACTGCCACCATGTTGAATTACTCGGACAACACGTGTTTTCACTCTAGTCTGATTTAATACTTCATGTAAGCTACACAAGATATACACAAGATAGTACTCTATGTAAGCTATCACAACATAGTGAGGTGTAGTGAGGTATGGTGAGGTGTGGTGAGGTGTAGTGAGGTGCAGTGAGGTGCAGTGAGGTGTAGTGAGGTGCAGTGAGGTGTAGTGAGGTGTAGTGAGGTGTAGTGAGGTGTAGTGAGGTGTAGTGAGATGTAGTGAGATGTAGTGAGGTGTAGTGAGGTGTAGTGAGGTGTAGTGAGGTGTAGTAAGGTGCAGTGAGGTGTAGTGAGGTGTAGTGAGGTGTAGTGAGGAGAAGTGAGGTGTAGTGAGGTGTAGTGAGGTGTACTGAGGAGAAGTGAGGTGTAGTGAGATGTAGTGAGGTGTAGGGAGGTGTAGTGAGGTGTAGTGAGGTGTCGTGAGGAGAAGTGAGGTGTAGTGAAGTGTAGTGAGGTGTAGTGAGGTGTAGTGAGGTGTAGTGAGGTGTAGTGAGGTGTAGTGAGGTTTAGTGAGATGTAGTGAGATGTAGTGAGATGTAGTAAGGTGTAGTGAAGTGTAGTGAGGTGTAGTGAGGTGCAGTGAGGTGTAGTGAAGTGTAGTGAGGTGTAGCGAGGTGTAGTGAGGTGTAGTGAGATGTAGTGAGATGTAGTGAGGTGTAGTGAGGTGTAGTGAGGTGTAGTGAGGTGTAGTAAGGTGCAGTGAGGTGTAGTGAGGTGTAGTGAGGAGAAGTGAGGTGTAGTGAGGTGTAGTGAGGTGTACTGAGGAGAAGTGAGGTGTAGTGAGATGTAGTGAGGTGTAGGGAGGTGTAGTGAGGTGTAGTGAGGTGTCGTGAGGAGAAGTGAGGTGTAGTGAAGTGTAGTGAGGTGTAGTGAGGTGTAGTGAGGTGTAGTGAGGTGTGGTGAGGTGTAGTGAGGTGTAGTGAGGTGCAGGGAGGTGTAGTGAGGTGTAGTGAGGTGTAGTGAGGTGTAGTGAGGTGCAGTGAGGTGCAGTGAGGTGTAGTGAGGTGTAGTGAGGTGTAGTGAGGTGTAGTGAGGTGTAGTGAGGTGTAGTGAGATGTAGTGAGATGTAGTGAGGTGTAGTGAGGTGTAGTGAGGTGTAGTGAGGAGAAGTGAGGTGTAGTGAGGTGTAGTGAGGTGTACTGAGGAGAAGTGAGGAGAAGTGAGGTGTAGTGAGGTGTAGTAAGGTGCAGTGAGGTGTAGTGAAGTGTAGTGAGGTGTAGTGAGGTGTAGTGAGGTGTAGTGAGGTGTGGTGAGGTGTAGTGAGGTGTAGTGAGGTGCAGGGAGGTGTAGTGAGGTGTAGTGAGGTGTAGTGAGGTGCAGTGAGGTGCAGTGAGGTGTAGTGAGGTGTAGTGAGTTGTAGTGAGGTGTAGTGAGGTGCAGTGAGGTGTAGTGAGGTGCACTGAGGTGTAGTGAGGTGTAGTGAGGTGTAGTGAGGTGAAGTGAGGTGTAGTGAGATGTAGTGAGGTGTAGTGAGGTGTAGTGAGGTGTAGTGAGGTGTAGTGAGGTGTAGTGAAGTGTAGTGAGGTGTAGTGAGATGTAGTGAGGTGTAGTGAGGTGTAGTGAGGTGTAGTGAGGTGTGGTGAGGTGTAGTGAGGTGTAGTGAGGTGCAGTGAGGTGCAGTGAGGTGTAGTGAGGTGTAGTGAGGTGTAGTGAGGTGTAGTGAGGTGTAGTGAGGTGTAGTGAGATGTAGTGAGGTGTAGTGAGGAGAAGTGAGGTGTAGTGAGGTGTAGTGAGGTGTAGTAAGGTGCAGTGAGGTGTAGTGAGGTGTAGTGGGGTGTAGTGAGGAGAAGTGAGGTGTAGTGAGGTGTAGTGAGGTGTAGTGAGATGTAGTGAGGTGTAGTGAGGAGAAGTGAGGTGTAGTGAGTTGTAGTGAGGTGTAGTGAGGTGCAGTGAGGTGTAGTGAGGTGCACTGAGGTGTAGTGAGGTGTAGTGAGGTGTAGTGAGGTGTAGTGAGGTGTAGTGAGGTGTAGTGAGGTGTAGTGAGGTGTAGTGAAGTGTAGTGAGGTGTAGTGAGATGTAGTGAGGTGTAGTGAGGTGTAGTGAGGTGTAGTGAGGTGTGGTGAGGTGTAGTGAGGTGTAGTGAGGTGCAGTGAGGTGCAGTGAGGTGTAGTGAGGTGTAGTGAGGTGTAGTAAGGTGCAGTGAGGTGTAGTGAGGTGTAGTGAGGTGTAGTGAGGAGAAGTGAGGTGTAGTGAGGTGTAGTGAGGTGTACTGAGGAGAAGTGAGGTGTAGTGAGATGTAGTGAGGTGTAGGGAGGTGTAGTGAGGTGTAGTGAGGTGTCGTGAGGAGAAGTGAGGTGTAGTGAAGTGTAGTGAGGTGTAGTGAGGTGTAGTGAGGTGTAGTGAGGTGTAGTGAGGTGTAGTGAAGTGTAGTGAGGTGTAGTGAGATGTAGTGAGGTGTAGTGAGGTGTAGTGAGGTGTAGTGAGGTGTAGTGAGGTGTGGTGAGGTGTAGTGAGGTGTAGTGAGGTGCAGTGAGGTGCAGTGAGGTGTAGTGAGGTGTAGTGAGGTGTAGTGAGGTGTAGTGAGGTGTAGTGAGGTGTAGTGAGATGTAGTGAGGTGTAGTGAGGTGTAGTGAGGTGCAGTGAGGTGTAGTGAGGTGTAGTGAGGTGTAGTGAGGTGTAGTGAGGTGTAGTGAGGTGCAGTGAGGTGTAGTGAGGTGCACTGAGGTGTAGTGAGGTGTAGTGAGGTGTAGTGAGGTGTAGTGAGGTGTAGTGAGGTGTAGTGAGGTGTAGTGAGGTGTAGTGAAGTGTAGTGAGGTGTAGTGAGATGTAGTGAGGTGTAGTGAGGTGTAGTGAGGTGTAGTGAGGTGTGGTGAGGTGTAGTGAGGTGTAGTGAGGTGCAGTGAGGTGCAGTGAGGTGTAGTGAGGTGTAGTGAGGTGTAGTGAGGTGTAGTGAGGTGTAGTGAGGTGTAGTGAGATGTAGTGAGGTGTAGTGAGGAGAAGTGAGGTGTAGTGAGGTGTAGTGAGGTGTAGTAAGGTGCAGTGAGGTGTAGTGAGGTGTAGTGAGGTGTAGTGAGGAGAAGTGAGGTGTAGTGAGGTGTAGTGAGGTGTACTGAGGAGAAGTGAGGTGTAGTGAGATGTAGTGAGGTGTAGGGAGGTGTAGTGAGGTGTAGTGAGGTGTCGTGAGGAGAAGTGAGGTGTAGTGAAGTGTAGTGAGGTGTAGTGAGGTGTAGTGAGGTGTAGTGAGATGTAGTGAGGTGTAGTGAGGTGTAGTGAGGAGAAGTGAGGTGTAGTGAGGTGTAGTGATGTGTAGTGAGATGTAGTGAGGTGTAGTGAGGTGTAGTGAAGTGAAGTGAGGTGTAGTGAGGTATAGTGAGGTGTAGTGAGGTTTAGTGAGGTTTAGTGAGGTGTAGTGAGGTGTAGTGAGTTGTAGTGAGGTGTAGTGAGGTGTAGTGAGGTGTAGTGAGGTGTAGTGAGGTGTAGTGAGGTGTAGTGAGGTGTGGTAAGGTGTAGTGAGGTGTAGTGAGGTGTAGTGAGGTGTAGTGAGGTGTAGTGAGGTGTAGTGAGGTGTAGTGAGGTGTAGTGAGGTGTAGTGAGGTGTAGTAAGGTGTAGTGAGGTGTAGTGAGGTGTAGTGAGGTGTAGTGAGGTGTAGTGAGGTGTAGTAAGGTGTAGTGAGGTGTAGTGAGGTGTAGTGAGGTGTAGTAAGGTGTAGTGAGGTGTAGTGAGGTGTAGTGAGGTGTAGTAAGGTGTAGTGAGGTGTAGTGAGGTGTAGTGAGGTGTAGTGAGGTGTAGTGAGGTGTAGTAAGGTGTAGTGAGGTGTAGTGAGGTGTGGTGAGGTGTAGTGAGATGTAGTTAAGCGTACTCCTCACTACACCTCACTACACCTCACTTCTCCTAAATACACCTCACTACACCTCACTATACCTCACTACAGTTCACTACACCTCACTACTCTTCACTACACGTCACTTCTCCTAAATACACCTCACTACACCTCACTATACCTCACTACAGTTCACTACACCTCACTACTCTTCACTACACCTCAATAGACCTTACTACACCTCAACAAACCTCATTACACCTCACTTAACCTAACTATACCACACTACGTTACACGAGGAAAAATAGGGGGACAGCCTTATTGCTGTTGAAAATCACCAATGATGCATTCTTGGAAAACGAAGAAGAGAAAAGCAAAGGCGAATTAATTTCTGTTACCCATCCAAATACTCACCGCGCTTGACGGGGCTAAACTTATTCGATCGGAATACAACTGGCGGTTCCTTGTAGTATCGGCTCCAAACGAGACAAAGAACTGAGAGTTAGGTAAATCGGGAAATAAAAGGCAGTCTAGAACAGAGTGCCACATCAAACGAAAGATCTGTTTAAACCATGTTTTCTCTTGCATAAACTTGATCCTTTGTCACGGATACAACAAGGAATCAAAAATTCAGGTTCGATCATTGAAGTTTAGACCTGTAGGGCAGGGTTAGTATTTGGATGGGTGGCAGATAAGTGGCTGACTTTCAGTTTTTGTCCTTCTAGGCTTCTTAATTTACACTTTTTTTGTGCAATCTTCTCAAAACCGTAATCAAATAATCGATCTTCCGGTTTTGTTGTCGTTTCTTGCCACTTCTTCGACATCTTGTTGGACAGTAACAATTACAGGCAAAGCAAATTATTGAAAGAAAGAAAAGGCGATCTCGATCTTGACTCGTGACTCGAACTTTATTCGGGCTCGAACTTGACCCGTGCAAAGAGAAAACTCTAGCGACATGTTCTTGAGGGGAGGGGCTCTGGAAATTGAACACTGACTAAAAAAATCGATAGAATTGGTCACTGGAAACTATTTTGTTAAGCATGGAATAATAACCTGAATAATAACGTGAATAATAACCATGTGAATATGTGGACATGGAGAGATAAACGAACACCATCTAACCCTATCCCCTATCCACCCACTGTAAACCACTGATACGACCTTAGTCTGGGGAGGGAACATAAGTAACACAATGTCAATATGTGGGTATTGGGAGATAACCGAATACCTCCTTCCCTTATCCACAGATTCTGTAATAACGTCCTAAGATACACCCTTGACTCTACCCTGCTCCGGATTCTAACAAATGGAACAAGTTCTGCTGAATTCAGTTAAGTTGGCTTATTTGGGTTTAGAAACCAACCAGCCTTATGTTCGTTCTTGAGGTCACTATCTTGATCATAAAAATCCTGATTTGACACGGCAAACGAAAAGACACCCGAAAATTAACGAATAATTCATAACTTTAATCTTATGAACGAAGAAAAGCATTCATTCAACTATAAGCTATTTTTTCTGGTCAAAAATACAAGTACGAATACATTACTGAACAAGATTGCCCTCCAATCTCACATCCTGCTTCTCCAAGTTAATGAGGATCTATTGAAGACGATGTGTAAAACCGCTAACAAAGAACGATGTGTAAAACTGCTGAAAATTTATTAAAAATCCCGCCAATAAATCCTGACTTAATAAATCCAACTGGAAATCCTAACTCGAAAATCAAACTCGAAATCCTAACTCGGTAAATAGGCAACCTCTCCATAACTCGCAGCTAGCATAGCTACATACCCTGATAGTACTGCAAAATATGTAAAGCAATTATAAAAACGTTAACAACTAATTAAGCAGCGGAACATAGATAACAGTAGTAAGTGAAATACACCGATTCTAGCGAGATAACTGTTGATTTATTCTCGATTTCTTGACGTAAAAATTACCAGCTGCAGAAAATCTTGTACAATAGGAATGCACCTGCTTGGAGCGAGTAAAAAGTTCAGAAATATTCTGAGGGGCAAGATGATTGTCAATATCATTTTTCCGAAGACAAATAACTTCCCCATCTCGTAAATATGTATTGTCAACTGAGAGCTGTCAAAGGACGAGAGATCCGCCCGCGCGCCATTTTCGATGGTATCGAAACTATGAAAAAATGTGTTATGAAGCAAAATCTTATTTAATCTGTGCAAAGTGTTGGTGGACGTTTAGTTAAATAACCTCCATAGTCCGCAACGCAACACAGTTACACATGTACGCAGTTACCGCAGTGTAACGTATCAACGAATTAGAAACAGAAATGTAAACAAATCCCGAGCACGGACTGGAAATGGCCTTTAAAGAGGACATTTGTCGATTTACTAATTAACAAGTAATGCTCTAACATAGTTAATAAAACAAAATTCACTTGCGCGAGCGGTCATGATCAGTATGGACTCGAAACGTGTAAAATGTGTCAATTTTTTAACTCACCTACTTAAACAACACTTGTATTAATTACTTAACAAATAAAGAAGCCTATACTGTCATAAAACACGACGGCATTTGAAAACACGAGGGAAATGTAGAAAACGTTCGCCTGTGAGTGTTTTCTACATTCCTTGTGTGTTCTCAAATTTCCGGAGTGTTTTATGACAGTATAATATATGGCTTATAATTTGGTTCTATCAACTGGGTTGATAATGTGAATTGGCCATCGTAAAGAGATTCAAGAGCTGACGTTTCGAGCGTTAGCCCTTCGGCTTAGGCTACTTCATACGCCGCGAGTAAAAACAACAAAACACGCACAATCGATAAACTGAAGCAACTTAATTTCGCTTCTTCTACTTTCCTCTCGACAATCTCTGCAGCTTGACTCAGTATTTTGTCCGGAATTTCTTCATAGAAAATGTTCGCCACCATCCCTTGCGAATTTTAACCAGAGTAAAGCTGACGAAAAACAATAAAACACGCTTTTTCTGTTTCTTACTCTGATAAAACATGGGTTTTGACCAATCGGAGCGCGCGCAGAATCCTATCTATATTATAAAACATATCAAAAACTGAATGAAGGAAAAATTACCACCATGGGCCCATTACAGCATTGCAAATCTATTTTTGCTAAACAACAAGTTATAAGAGTAATGGACATGTCAATTTTCGCACCAAGTCAAGTTATTGTTTTAAAGTATCAACCAACCAATACAGTACACGGATGTTTTCATATTGGTGTCGTTTAACAATAAAAAAAAACTGTTTTCCTTGTCAAAAATAGACCTAGTGTTCATACTAGATAAACGTTTCGGTTTACTAAGAGGTCGCGTTGATCGATTCGGTTAAAAACAAAGCGGACCCCATAACAGGCACATGTAAATTAATCATGTTTATACCACAAAATGTCACCTGAGTTTTCAACATAACGGCAATATCTACCGGTCAACCACATGGCCTTGTATATCGGAGTGTTATCTTTGTAATAAAACTTGCCCAAAGCTTTCTTGAGATACTCTGTTGCCTCCACAGCGTGGTAATGTGGCATGTGTGAAAACAGGTGATGGGCAATGTGTGTGTCTGCGATATGATGAAAGACGTGGTTCAAAATACCGTAGTCTCGATCTACCGTACACAGGGCCCCCTTAAGCCAGTTCCACTGTTGTCCCCTGTAGTGTGGTACGGCTGCGTCAGAGTGCTGCAAGTCGGTGATAAACACCAGCCAAAAGTTCACTATGAGATACGGAATGATATAGACTTTCACCAGCCACAGAGTAGAATTGATATAAGCCAGGTAACCAAGGAAACCGATCCATGCCACCAGTGCAATATCACTTATGATGACGTCTTTGTAATCTTTGTCGCTGAAAATAGGGCTATTGGGGTTAAAGTGATCCGTGTGAGTGTGATATTTACGGCCTGTGACATGAAAAAGAAGATACGCGGGCCAACCAAATAAAGACAGTTTTAACAGACTCAAAACGTTCCATGTAGGAGATAGGGCTGCCAAACTACCTTCGCTGAACTCTTCTCTCGCGCTTGGGACAAACACTTCGTCACGGTCCATGTCATTTGTGCTTCGGTGGTGCTTTGCATGACTAATTCGCCAGGAATGGTACGGTACAAGAAGGGCGGTGTGTAACGCAAGTCCAGTGAAGTCACAGACTGCCTTGCTATCGGAAAACGAATAATGGCCACACTCGTGTGCTAAAACCCATATACCCGTACAAACACAACCTTGACAAACCCAATATACCGGCCACAGAACGTACGAGGTCCATGGCGGTAAGTATGGATGGCCGAAATATCCAGTGCTTAAAAACAGAAGCCACGCCATGGATAAATCCAAAGCGACATAAGTAAACGACTTGAAGGTGGAGCGCTCAAAACAATGAGCAGGAATAGCCGCTTTCAATTCCTTCAGCGTAAATGGCGGGTCGTTAGTCGGTCGAGGAGTCTTGTTGAGTGTTATGTAACTTTCCGGCATTTTGGAAGCAGTTTCTTTAAGTGGTAAAACTTGAAAACTTCGCCTATTTGCTGACAAAATTTAACTATAAACTAAAAACTGTAAACAAAAAACCACGAAGATTGTTTTAAAGTTTATACCTGGTGGCCCGTGTGATAGAGTGGCTGCAGCTTGTTTAAAATACAGTTTCCCATTCAAGACATGATAACCAACTCAGAAGCAAGGAAAACGTGTGCTTTACAAGGTCGCGTGTGCGAAGGTCATTCAAGGTGAGTGTTTAAATTCAAGAAAGTTTTAATTTTGAAAAAGAATACTTAGCACAAAGATTCAATTGTGGCTAATTTTAAACATAAAGATCTTTAAAAAAAGGACTAAAAAGCCGTTTCATTGCATTTATAACTTTTATAGTTATTTATATTTCGAAATCATCACCGAAAGCAAGAATACTGACTTGAATATTTATTTAAAGTTTATGCGGTTTCATTGACATACCAGACGATATGGTGTGTTGCTGTTCACGTGTCTATCAGGCCCACGTGCAAAATAACTGAATTATTAATGTGCAGAACATCGACCATTATTTGAAACAGGTTGTATTACCCTTTCTTTCAAAGCTGTTACTGTTATATTGCCTTTTTTCTCTGAGGTAATAATATCTTTTTACGGCCTTGGGCATCGCGGAAAAGGTAACCTATGAATGCATCATCCAAAACAGGTCAGGCTGGAGCAATTTATTTTATGGCAAAAAAGTAATTTGTTAGATATATTTTTTAAAAGATTCTGCTCTAGCTTTTATCAAATAACTACGGACGTTGTGATTAACGCCTATTTTAATGGTTTTGACAATAAAGCATTTGAATTACGCAAGAAGTTTGAATCATGTGCAATTATTCAGGTGGAAACAGAATATTATGCTAGCCGTCCGTTCCTTTATGAATGTGATGTCACAAACTGGGCAAGAAAAGCGGTAAAACCGTCTTAAAAACTCTCATAAAAACTCTCTTTCGTGAATTCTAAAAGTATATCATTAAAAATGTTTGCAAAAAGAACCATTTCCTAGAAAAGTAAATTGTCCTTCTGGGTTACGGATAAAGACATTGCAAAGTATAACAAGGCTGTTGCCGAGAATCAACTGATTATTAGCCAATAATCAAGCTGATTATTTGCCAACGATCTCTCTGCAAAAATCCAATCTGAAAAGTGTGAAGGCTTTAGTAAACACTGAACAAAGAAATTCGCAACTTGTTGTTAAAAAGATATTTCGTTGCCAAAGTAAATTAAATTAGTGACCTTTGAGGGCTTAATCATGACCCCCATGTACTTTCCTCTTTCAAACAAAAGAATGCCATTATTTCTGTGGGTATTTTTACTTTGTTATTTCACAACCGACCGTTGAACAACAGACTAAAACACCAGCTGCTTGCTAAAACAGGTTATTTGTTGAGTGGTAATTAAAATATAACTTATCATTTCCTACGGAAAGTTTATTGTTGCTTAATTTTCTTGGCACAGCAATGTTATAATGAATGATTCGGGGAGAAGCGTTTGTTGACTGTTTGCCATACAGCGATATCATTGTTCATGCCCTCGTTCCGTATGCACCAAACATTTGAATACGCAGTGTATATGTAGTCGCCGAGAGTGGGTTATTTGAAAACTGGTAATTTGCGAAAAGGGAGGGGCACACGCATGAGAAGTTTGAAATTAGAATTTTATCTTCCCAGCATTTTAAACAATAACAAAATCTTAATAATTCTGAACGGAATAATTCCTGATAATTATAAACTACAATATGCATTTCCCAATTCATAATTTTACATTTTTATTTGCGTTAGGTGGTGCAACTACACTTCCTTGTGGTTTCTCCAGATTCATTTAACCCTGCCCTTAAAATTCAAGCTGCTCGAAATTTTTGTGCCCCCCCCCCCCCCCCAGTTCCTTAGGGCTTTCTACGGCCCTGACTAAAGTACTTATTCTGTAGTTCCGTCGTATCATAAATATCTTGCTGTCGTCTTACGAGCAGGGGTGTCCAACAAGTCTGTTCCTCACTTTATCTGTTCCCCAGCGCAAACGTTGTTGGCTGGCAAAATGTAAGTGCATGATGTTTATCGTGAGAGCTGCCACTGAAAAATTGTATTTTTCGCTGGCTTATTGAAACTCGGAAGGGTGACTGAAGAAACTACTTAAATCTCGTTAAGAATAGAGGATTTAAACGTTTTCCAGTGCGATTTCCGCGCGTTTGTTGTTTGTTTTAATTGCTGGCTGGGAAAAATCATGGATCATGTGATGGAAAAAAGGAACAGATAAATTTTTCACTGTAACACTCAAGAACACCTGTAAATGTTTCAATATCATATATTTTCATTCATTTGAGTAAAAAAATACATTCTGCCGCTACAGTTTGTTCGTTGGGTGCCCGGCCTGTACGAGTGCCCTTTGCTATTGGATAGTGTATGTTCCTTTAAAGGAGAGCGCGAGCTTTCCTCACATCATGGGTATGCCCTGCAAAAGAGCAGAGTAGGCCAATACTTAAAACCAGACAATCTTAACAGAATACTTTATTAACGGCCTTATAATTTGTAGTATTGGTCCGGGTAGAGATTCAATTATTTAGTAGTAATCGGATTGTAATCATATATCAACCAAGGTTGCTTGGGACTATACTCGAAGGATATCGGACCAAAGTCATTCGGCGCTATATATCTGCACGTATCTTGCGGCACTCGGTCCATACTGTCAACAACTATAGCAGCATTCCCGATGTATCTATATTCTAAAATGGTTAATCTGAATCCTGCTCTTTCTGAGTTCCAAACTTGTTATGTAACTTCTGCGAATTTGGTGGTGCATCAAGGTTATTTCAAATTCGAGTTGAAATAAAGGTTATTGTATTGTATTGTACAAGGCAGTGTGCCCCAGTTTAGTCTACGATCGTTTCTCCTCGACATCTGTATGCTTAGTAACCGGGCTGCAGATAACAGTCTGACCTAATCGGACAATCATGACCGACCACAATCAGACAGAATGTCCGGCCGATTTTTTTATGCCTTCCAATGTAAACGCCAATGTTTTACGTTGACAACGCTTTATCAAGAAGTTCTGTAATGACGTCCGACAAAACCACTGGTACATGTGCTGGTGATTTACTCGGACACACGTCCTTTCACGGGAAAAAAATATTTGCATCCCTGTATAAGCAGTATGTAAAATAAAATGTTGACGCACATAGTACGTATACTAGTAAAAGTACATGTAATGAGATTTGCCAGATATGGCTACCCACATTTTTTTTTTTCAGTTCACGTTAGATCATTGTTGTTTCAGCCACTGTAATTGTCGTTTTATTAACCGCATAAATTTGTCGTCGAAATTCATCGAAAAAATGGATGGACAGCTTACGTTTTGTCTCTTTCTGAATCTTAGTGCAATTGAAAGAGAAATAATGGCAACGTTCAACAGATATACTTATCTGATTTTCTGCAATTTTGATAAAGCTATTCTCGGAGCCAGTGATGTAATAATCCTTCTCTTTTGTTTTCTATTTCAATGAAATTTCAATAGCAGCTTTTAACGAGGATTTAATGACAACGAATGTCTATTTTAAGCTTTTTGTAATCTTCGCGTTTCTGTAACTAGAAATAACTGCCTGGAAAACAATGCATTATTATGAAGTGAAATTCGCCAATAAATACGCGGCATTTGCATGATGCCCCTGTTGAACGCGTTGTTTGGGGCTCGGTCACTGGGCTCAGTGTAAGACTGAATAGATTCAAAGGAGAGTGCAGTTCTTTCGTTCAGCCAACAAAGGAAAGCGATTATTTAATGAAATTCATAAACGATCTATTTGCTTGTTGAGGGACAGATTGATCCGAACCGTGGCAAAGGAAAAGAAAAGAAATAACGGCAGCTGTGTCGCACACTGAACTACAATAGGTGCGTTCTTTTTTACTCAGACAATTTCAATACTTGTATTTAGGCTGAGAATTAGGCTTTTATATAAGTCTACTCTAAGCATCAAAATGCTTGTATTTTCGCTCATATTTTTTACATCATGTTATGGTACCATGTTTTGGTACGTATGTCTTGGTCGCAAAGCGCGTTTGTAATTATTTTTATGGTGGTTAGTCTCAGAATTTAATGCGTTATTTAGGCGGCTGTATCCAGAACATCATCGAGATGAAAGTTAGGCAAACCTGACTACTGAAGCAAAATTTGTTCAACGCCTCTTCCCGTCAAAGAGCTTCCTGGGACACAAAGAAACGGAATTAATAAATCATCTTTGTTCGGTGCTTCGCGCTCGTCTTCCTGTCAAACCTGGTATATTTGCAAAGCTTAGTGGAGGTTAAATGTCCGTATTGTCATTGCTTTTGATGATCAATACATTTGTTATGACTGGAACCTGTTCTGTTCAAAAAGTATCAAACAACCGCACCGATCAACATCCCGAGGGCCATCGACTAAACAAATGATCGAAATAGGAGTAATAAAGGGCGTAAACGCGATATTCTGTTCGATTGCAATCAACACACCGGTACTCGAACATTTTACGAGATACAAACTGTAGCAAATTTACCGTATTTTGCAACAAAAAAAATAGAACAGAAATAAAAATGGTTTGATAAACGGAACCTCTTGTAATCAAGGTGTAGCGAACCTTTCTCGAAATAGCTACTAACAGTTTAATATACACTGTGCCACTTTCCATATAAAGGGACTGAATTTTCTCACGTATATTTAATGAGCCAGAAAATAGAGAATTCCTGACAAAAATAAACGTAGTTAATAGGATTTACCTTACATGAAAATTCCATGTAATAAAACAAGCCTGGATAGGAGAAAGTACTCACAAGGAGAGTTCCTTGTTCATTGTCATTATTTATGTTCAGTGATTGTAAGTGGCGTGAAAAAAACCTAAGTAAAGAGTATTTTGCTGAGGCAGGCACAGAACTGATCAGATCAGATAGTATAGTCATGCTGTTTTTAGGAGTATATTTATTAAAGATTAAAGTGTAAGAACAAACGCACTATTCCACGGACAGTATGTCCGAATTTATCATATATCGACGGACGTCTTCCAGGATGTCGATTTTCACAATGCGTCTCATTTAAAATGCAGGATAATCAAGATGTCTGCTTCATAAAGCTTTTATTTTACCTATACGTGATTCAAACAATGTAGCATAAAATAAAACACTCAACTCGACAATTAAGTTCAGTTAAGTGGTGAATAAGACATCGCCATATGCAAATTAACGTGCGGCTTGCATTGAACTAATACTGCATTTTTGTAAATTTGATTAGTAGCTTGAAGCTGTTTGATTTTTTGTGAGACAGCAGTAAAACCATATTTAAAAAGGTGGCCTTAATGAAGAAATATGCGCAATCGTTAAATGCAAGTTTGGCGCGACTGAATTGTACTTCCAAACACCTTAACGGCACGGTTAAAATTTGCATAACGACCTCAAACTGCTTCGTCATTATTAGTTTACAGCAGAACCGTAAGTGGCTTCAATAGAACAAAAATCACTTTGTCAGACACGTACTAACGACCTATATTGTATTCAGTACTTTTATGCTTCAATGCTATCTACGTTCTGTTACTTTCATCTTTGAAGTCCGTATAACTAAATAGACTACCACATTTGAAATTCCCGATAGTTTTGTTCCTTGCACTTTTTTATGCCAATCATAATAATAATAGTAATATTGAAAATATTTCACCAATAAATTTTCTTCACACACTTTGACTTGGCTACTCAAACAAACGAAGTAAAATCGATTGTGATGTAAAAGCGACCCCCACTAAAACCGGTTTAAACTGGCAAAAAGTATTTTATTATATTATATTAATACGTCTGCATTCGTAATCCTTATTTACACTGAGCCCAAAACGTGGAGCTTTACTCTATCAGAAAAAGATCATTGGAAAGTCAAGCAGAATATTCCACCCATTTATATCAAACAGAAGTGTAAACCAACCATGCATGCATACAATTTTTCTTCTTTTCATCAGCCGGAAAGTGGGAGAGTTGAAACAGTTTTGACGACACTTGATGACGTCGTCCATGACGAAGATGACGAAGGTTTTATCATCTAAGTAACGTGAATCCTGCCAGAGAAATAAATTATTTTAATTATTTGAAATAAAAAAGCCACTAACACTTATAGCATCAATTAGTTGTTGAGTGCATCCTGAATGTGATAGTGAATAGATAAGAATATTGAAAAGTGTTATCAGATAATTTATGTATGCAGGACGAGACCACCAGGTATTCGCACGAAACTCAGTACCGAAGGTAAGGTTTTATTTTGATTACACATCATATGAAGAACTAAAAAATGTAAAACTAGAAACTTCTCTGTCCCTTAGTGCCACATTTATCGACTTAAGCCAACCATACAATAAACGTCGTGTTGAAATTGCCCTTTTCAAATCTTGTGATGTTCACGAGATAATTGTCTCTAACTCGTAATCTAAGTGGAAACAAATAATTCTCAATATCACATTGTTTGAAATGGTACCACAAACGTCTGTTTGAAGTTAAAAATTAGCTTTGAAAAAAAAAATAACCAACTAGAAAAAGACGAGAACTTGCTGAAGGAAGAAGTATTTGATAACATTTGGTTCAAGATTACAACTTATCTTGCGGCGGACCGGAGTTTTCCTACACGCATATTAATTTTAGCTGTTTTCGAAAGGTCAGTTAATAAATGCATGTCGATGGCGATACTCACTGTTTACATACATTTCTTTTGATATTCAAATTTGCCAAACACTGGAATAAAAGAACCCTTTGTTTCGACGGCCAATCAACCTCTGGTTGGCACATTAATGGAAATAGATGACGTAACGATGAATATCGCTATAATGTTATTGTCAAGAATCCAATCATATTTGTATTTGGACACACTGAAGTAATTTTGAGCTATGATCTTTGCTCGGGTAAAACTCCACGTAAAATGGCAATGAAGAGCACTAGCATATTGAAATTTAAAGTTGCATCATTGATTTTGCATTTCATCAAGTGTTCCAAATAGGATGGAATGATCAGTTGCATATCAACATGTAGATTATTGCCGCCCAAGGAAAGGACTTTCATTTGCCTCTCTTAGCCGGCGGAGCCTGAGCACGAGAAACAAACGCCTCTAGGGACACGTGATTTGATTGGCTTGTTAGATTTCAACAAAAGAACAGCCAGAAGATAAGATAATTTATTTAATGTCAATAGGCCACTTTCGCTATGTTAAGCTTGATAGCGAGGCCTAGAGGACACGAATAAAAGAAATTAACAAACATGCATTTTTATTTTATTTGTTTGTCCTCTAGGCCTCGCTACCACGATGGGTTTTAATATAGTGAAAGTGACCGATTACACACGGGGTGACCAATAATAAATAATTGTTCTGTTATATATATTAAAAAGCCTTTGTTAATTAAAAATGACGTATATCTAAATAAATAAATTAAGTCAAATTAGCCTGCGAAAGGATGATACATTAGGTGCATTCTTTACAACTGGTGGCAACTGGTTCCGGGCTTTGCTCGCTTCACTCACCTTAGAGGGCGACTTGGTGCAAGTCAGTTCCAGATACGTGAGATTAACAACGTATATGAAGGAATTTTCTATTATATGAAGCTTGTACTAAGTTTAGACCACTGCCTCTAAGATTATACGGCGTAAATCGGGGTTTGAATGGATTGGCTACATAGCATGGACCATATTATCAAAGTCTGTTCTATACGTAGGCGTCTATGTTCAACCGTTTTAAAATCTAACCATACAAACCTAACCAATCAAGTGTTCCCATAAGCCACTTGCTTCTCGTGCTCAGGCTCTGCCAACTAAGACGACAAGCGGCTCTGCCTAATTCGCCATTTCCATCATTATCATCATTTATTTGCCTTGATGTGAATAACAAATTTTAGAAATACAGCAGGTTGTTAGGCGAGGAAAACCTCAGGAAACCACCAGGCTTATAGGAGAGGCTACCTCGACATCACAATATTAAAGGGATAAGGCTGCGAGGGAGTGCGGCAGAAACTAACTCAGAAACTATTTTAATAAAAACTCTAGCACTTTGTTCTTAAAGGTAGAAAAGCTTGACAAATTGATAATAGAAGCAGGAAGACAGTTCCAGACCCTAGGCCCTTGGTAAAGAATTGTGAATTTCTTGATGTTCGTGCAACAGAAATGCACGCGATAATTTCCAGCTGTTCTTGTGTCGTATCTATGAACTTGACTGTTTGTCATAAACAGATTAAGGCAAAGTGGAGGCAGCATATTATTGGGGTAGCAGCCATTTTCCTTAATACCCCTTGATAGCCCCCCAAAATGTTGAATAAGCATTGTCTTCCGATTCTCTTGGGACGAGTGTAATACCCAGGAGAAATGGGAAACAAACGTTATGCAATTTTTTTTTTTTTTTGGGGGGGGGGGGGGGGGGGCAAAGAAGGTGTATTATGGGAGATGTGGAAATGGCGAATACACCAGTTTGCTAATACTAGCTCCAGTCCCTCGTGGGGACAAAATTATTTGATCTATTTACTGATGAATTAATAAGCCCATTTTTTGCCCCCACAAGTGAATGAAACTTGAAAATAATTGCATTAGTAAAATGACCTATTCAATCCTGGGTTTGTTTGTATTCAAGAAATATCCATCTCCATGGTCAGACTTTCATTTTTTTTCATTGCAGCTAAACTGACTTCAGAAAAGTCACGCCATGTCTCTCCAAGAACGAGCACGCAACACTCGTTCTCATTCCCTCAAACCACTCAGTCAACCCAGTTTACTTACCCAGCGTTCCAAGCGTACTCTAAGCCTACCAGCCAAGCCCATTATTCCACCACTCATCAATATACAGCGTTACCATGACAACTGGGAGAGTTGCAGTGATGAAGATGAGCCGATGTGTGACACATACGAGGAATGTATGGGTATGTGGATTAATCATTTCGTGTGGTGAATTAATGTTGCTTCTTGTTTCGATTCCAATTGTAAACCTCGCTTTCGATAAACGCGGGTAATTTCCAAAATTTCTCAGCTGTGTTATATTTAACAGGCACCTATGAAAACCGTGGGAGGCACGGTCGCCTAATGGTTAGTTCGCTGGACTCCTGGCTGGGGCACTGCGTTATGTTCTTGGGCACTTTACTCTCTCCACCCAGGTGTATAAATGGGTACCAGCGAATTTACTGCTGGGGGTATCCCATCCAGGGGGAGTAGAAATTATGAATCTCAGTCGCTTCATGTTAAGGAAACCGGGATAAGCTCCGGCCTGATGGGCCACTAGGTTCGTATGCAGGCTTTACCTACCTATAAAAACCAATAGCACACGGGGTAACACCTATCGGTTTTCTGCCGGATGACGGTGCAAAGTACAACATTTTGTATGTGAACTGATTGCTCGATTTTTCGTTGACTGATACTTTTCCTCATCAGTCTTTGACGTTAACATTGTAGGTCAAGAAACTCGATCTTTTCTTTTTCTTGAAGGGGTAACAATTTTGACCTAAATTTGTCAAAATCATCCTACTGACAATAATACCAGAACACCATTGAAAGAGGAAGAATGATAATGAATGATAATCGAATTTGTATATAACACTTACTTTATACATGTTCAAATGCGCTTTACATTTCTAGTCGGGGGTGTGATCGGACGTCAGCATGTAAAGGCGCCGATGGCAGCTGCTATCAGAACATTCATGATCTCACCCCACCCACCCAACCATGAATTGTGCTAGCATCTCTAATTAATGAATTGTGCTAAGCACATTTTGAAAACAAAACGCAAGAACTTAAAAAAATATTTAAACTAAGATTGTCAAGTTTTGATTTTTTCTGACTGAGCTTAATAATTCGGAGACACTCAGCAACAATTTAATACTCTAGCGTGGCAATTATAACAAATGTGGGCCATTACCTTCCGGTTACTGTCAATACAAAATAGTTTTCGCTAAATTACGCAAATCCCGTGTTACTGCAGCTCAGCCTACGTGCAGCACTCAGTGGTTTAATTGTGATGTTCACTGATGTTTTCTTTCAGCGTGGTACACACCAGTTGTGGGATTATCCTGCAGTCTTGTGATGTATTTCTGGTCCTGTGCACTGGCGTATTATTCCACGGCATGACGGTATGGAGTTGTACATCTCATATCAGCCATATTAAAAACTGGCGCATATAGAGTTGAGTGCCGTAAAACCAAAACCAAAGAAAGTGCCAGACAATCCAGTGAACCAATCAAAACTCGAAGTAATTACACGTAACCGACACAATGCGCGGGAAAACGTGTGCACGAGTCACGAATGGTTTTGGTTTTACTTCTGATTGGTTGAAAAAGTTGCGCGAGATTTATAAACCAATCACTGAGCGTAGTAAAACCAAAGCAATTTGCTAATTACTTTCGACACTAAATTGAAATTTGCTCTATCATTCAATTGAAGGAAGCCATTTGTAGTTAGGAAAATTGACTGACTGACTGACTGACTGACTGATCGATTGTTTGGTTGTTTAAGTAGGGCAGTTCGGAGGTATGCCATAGCCGACATAACAAAGTGAAAAACTGATTCAAAATATTTTTTATTCAGATTTGCGCCGATTTACAGTACTGCTACAAGAAAAGCTCGAGCTGAAAGTTGGGGTAAACGATCCAGTTAAAGAAAGAGCAATAATATATTTCTCACTGGAAACTGAAAATAATAAGTCATGAGCCCATCGTGATGTGGGCTGCTTTACCTTTTTGTGAAATTCGAGTTGGATATCAAAATAATGAGATGAGAGCAAAAACGAGTGGAGTTTTGTCAATGACATGTTAAAAGCAATTACGCATAAAAAAATGGAGGCGAGTGAACTGCATTTCATATGCAGTTCATATTCATCTGATTTACATTTTTATCTTTTTAACTAACGTACATTTTTATCTTTACTTTGAATTATGTTATTTTTCTTGGCGTCCCTGTGAAATTAGCTGGTGCGTCCAGACTCCAAGTCTATGGGTGTACTGTTCATAGCTAAGTGTTCGTCAAGTAAATGAATTATGTCTATGTTGAAATGATCGTTTTTTGCTGTACCTTAAAATCATAGTAATTTAGTTTAGACTAAGCCCGACAGGAGAGGAGGCTACTATCATAGGGCCGGAATTTTGCTTCAGTTTTGCTGCAACGAAACTGTGGGTCTTTTCTCATCCTTTGGATGTTTTCTGGTTCTCTGCTAAGTTGCTGCCTGTTTTGGTTGTTAAGTTATAGTTTCAGTTTTTGAGTAACATTTCAATAAACCGTTCAGCCTCCAGCGAGCACGAGATTGGAAGATGCGTTCTATGTTTTTGTTTTCTGTTATATAGCACGGGTATGTCATGAAATATGGTGATTTAGTTCAAAAGATACAGGTTGTCGAGTTCTCAATTTGACGTCAGGTTGAGTCTCGGAACTATATAACAATTTCTCTGCACAAAAATGGGCAACTGCTGACGTTGACAAGCTTTCGCTGGCCAAAAAAGTTAGGCGCTACTGAGCGTATCTGTAATTCAGTATCGATCTTCCAGGATAGTCTACAGTTTCATGCTGTATGCTTTGGTTGCTTTCATTGCACATTAAAAAATATTTTCCTTGATTTTGGGCGTGAAATGGTTTAAATGTCCACGTTTTGCAAAAAATGTCAGGGCAGGAGCAAAATTGTAAGCACATCGCCTCTCCATTTTCCATATACATGTAAGGTAAAACTCCGGTTATTCCAGTTTTTCTGGTTAATAAGCGGAGCCAATCAGAAAACTAGAATTTCAATAATCAAGGTTGAGAATTTACCAAAGTCCTAAGTAATGAAGCAATGCTAAGCTAAGCTAGCATATATATCCTGTTAACAGTCGGGTTCCGCCCGCAATTTCGGCTTCTATGTGTGGTGTTCTTCTGGGTGCCATTTCCATTTTCCCTGTTTGTTCGACCTGAGCAGCTTCGTACCCCTTCTTTAGTTACTTTGCTTGTGAAATAACTTTTAAATCCACAACAACGACGAAAAGCAAACAGATAGTACTTGATATGTTTGAATTCATCCGAACTACGTATGCCTCTCAAAACTAAGTTAACTGAAAGCCATCAAAATTGTTACGCCATGTGTAAAATTAAAATCTTAGCAGCTTGTTGTTATTGGACGATTGGTACCTGATCGAGCAGGAATCTCCAAGTATCTTTAAAACGAATCATCAGCTTTTTTATCATTGTGTCCCAGTGAACATAGCGTTCTCTTGGCAGAGGTCAAAGCCATTTCAATCATTGCACTTACAAATGCAAATAACATGCTGAGTTACTTCTCCTTCTTGATGAGTCTCAAGGCGATGTAGGTAAAACTCATGAGAATAACAGTCATTGAGGCTAGGGCGATTTCATTGTACCACAGATTGTCCACAGAAATGCCTTGTAATTTCAAGTACTCATCTCCATGACCGACGCTTGGTTGAAAAACAAAAAACAAAAGAAAGAAATTAGGGCCAATTGAAATCCGTTCTGTACTACGATTAAGGCCCTATTTTTCATTCTCATCCCCAGAGCCCACGATACTTCTGGTCTGCGTCAGGGATCGAGACCTCTAGCTGCCCCCAAATTGTGAGCATGCGTAGAGTACTAGTTCTGTAATTTTAAGCCTATCAGATTGGTCCGATTTGACAATCAGTCCGTGAATCGCGGCCTTCCGGTGTTGGGGGCGGCCAGAGGTCTCGAACTCTGGCGCAGACCAAAAGGATCGTGGGCTCTGGGGACGAGACTGTAATTAAGTCATGGCCTTCACCAGTCACCATGGGTCAGGAGACTGGTGCGACTCAGTATTGTTGGCCCCAGAATTTAGTGGGTCGCCCTGGCAACAGAGAGTTTACAAATTTGAGTTTGCAAATTCACCACGTATTTCAGTCATCGGATTCTCACTCGGCAATCTTGTAAAATAGTATGATTAGCTTCTAATTAATGTTATTTTAAATTGTAGTTAATTTAGAATGTAATCACTGAAGATTTTTACCGAGTTTTAAATAAAGAAATCAATCAAGCAAACCATCTCAACATTTTTGTCGCAAGTTCGTTAAAATACGTACGTACGTAAATTGAACATACCATTGTCCGGTGATAGTCTCATTCCTGGAGCAATTAAATTCCATTCCATGAAGTTCATTTATTTCAAGTGACTGAAATGGGGTAAAAAAAAGTTACAGTACTGTAAGCGGGGCCACCCAGACAAACCAATCACAGCGCAGAATGAAAACCATTTTATGCATTCCAGCATTTTCGATTTGAGCCAATCAAATATCGAGTACAAAACAATAAAAACTCAACTTTTTCGTTCATGATGTGTCAAACTTTACGGCATTAGATCAACTTCAACACTTCTGTTTTTGAGTAGTTTCACTTAGAAACGATTTAGATTTGGAAGTACGTGAAGTCATCGAAAGAAATGAAAAAAAAAACTCCACCGGCACTGCCATATGTTTTCACAAACTTGAAAACAAAATCGGCTTTTGGAACTCTTCGCTCGCAACGAATTCAAGTTACGGTGTCAACCTTCAGTTTGTGTTTGAGTAATGTCACTTGCTGAGGATTACAGAGTACGATTTGGAAAGTAAATACATGAGCTGCTGTACGTAATATAGAAATGTATATTGTGCTAGTGTAAGATCCCGGATGTGAGAGCAGGAGGTCGTTAGACGAGATCCGAACTAATCGCAGTTAGTTCGGCGAGCGGGGAATAAAAGCATGTTGTCTAGTTGAGCTGTGGACTCCAAGTCGAGTGGCACCGTTACAGATGCTAGATGGGAAGACCAATTCCAAACAGCATAAATGCGACGACCCGTATATTGTTTTCGACAAAGCACCTTAAGTGCATGGTGGACTTGGAAGCAATAAAATCAGTTTGTTTGCTGTGCTCGTTAAGAATTCGGTTAGTTTAGCGTGGGGTCTTTAATTTCCATCGTATTCTAACTAATTCCACGCGCTTGGTTTTGACAATACCAAAAATAAAAAAAAGAGAAATTCAAAGCTGTGCCCAAGAGCGTCGGCAGTTCATTTGCGGCTTGTTGAACGCGACGGCCATATCTTCTCAAAGTGCGTGGCGAACAAAATCCTCAACTTGAACTTGAAACAAATATACGGCGTCACCCTTTTTATCGTTGAGTATTTTCAAACAAATATACGTTATACAGAAAGGGAGAAATTCCTTGAGCCACAGTCGGCAACCAGAAGAAGACCGTTATTGTTGTTTTGACGCGTCCTCACCTCCTAGAATGAGTTGAAAAGCTGCCGTTTGAGCATTTCATGCAGGCTAAGTTTCTCTGGTTTAGCATGTGTTATCGACTTTTTGCCCGCATTGTGAAGTTGCAAATGTCACTTGCATTGCTGGGGATCACTGCTTTCGTTCTCTGGCATCCCCGAAAACAAACTGAAGGATGACGCCGTAACTTGAATTCGTTGCGAGCGAAAAACTCTAGAAGCCTATTTTGTTTTCAGGTTTGTGAAAATATATGGCCGTCGCGTGCACTGCTCAGTTCAGTGCCGGTGGATTTCAATGACCTCGCGTACTTCCAAATCCAAATCGTTTCTGAGTGAAACTACGCAGAAACTAAAGAGCTGAACTCGTCCAATGCCGTAAAATCGTCGTCATCATCATAATTGCCATTTCCCTACTGGCAAATAAGGCCCTCCCAATATAACATACAACATATATATCTAACAGGAAACTACAAGCCGGGGCCGTACGGGAATAGCTTCTTAAAGGAGCTACGGCACGGTTTGTGCCTCAATTTAGCCTAAATTTTTCAAATTCGTGATTTGCAATCTTCTCCATCGTTAACCATCCTTATTCCTTTTTGGTTTGGTATCACCTCTTTGTTGTTTTTCTTCCTTAATAAACTATTAGTCTGCGGTGTCTTACGTTTTAAGGACAATTTGGTTCGTCGCAAAACATGACTCCGGCAGAATACCGTCATGTAGCTCCTTTAAAATAACCGCTCAAAAAAGGAGAGTGAAATTGTAGCTGCCCATCTCCCAGACCAATAAGTGTTTCACGTAACTGGCTTTAAAAATCCGCGGGTATGCCGACAAAATGATCAATTTCATAGAATTGACGGTAGAGTTTGTCATCGTATAATTTGGTTTTATCAAGTGGGTTGATAATGCGAATTGACCACCGTAAAGAGATTCAAGAGCTGACGTTTCGAGCGTTAGCCCTTCGTCGGAGCGAATCAAGGAATTGAGGGTCGTGTGTTTCTTATATACAGAAAGATGGAGCTTCGCTATTGGCTGGTGCCTGGTAACGTGAAAACAACGGAATAAATTAGTTTAATGAAAAGCGTTCGTTGATACCGTGAGGATTAAGAGTGCCGATTTGAAAAATAATTTTTTGTTCTAGAGTTTTGCGGCTTTCCGTGTTTCCTTGGTGAAGAGAAAGGCCGCAGACTGCCATATGTTGCTTAGAATGATTTGGGAGATTGAAGTGTCTCGCGACCGGTTTCGATGCAGTTTTGTCGTCTTTCTCTACGTACCGAAGGTGTTCTCGGAATCGGTCGCCTAGTCGTCTCCCTGCTTCGCCTATGTATAACTTTTTGCAAAGAGTGCAAGTTATGCAGTAGATGGCATTGGCTGAGGTACAGATGAAATGATCAGTGATCTTGATAGATCGCTTGGGTCCCGATATTTTGTCAACGTTGTGAATGAAAGGACATGTTTTGCATCGTGCGCGAGCGCATTTAAAAGTTCCGGGTTGATCACTTGTTTGGAATGCACTTCTGACTAAAAAGTTACCTATGTTTTTGTCGCGTTTGAATGAAATTAATGGCGGTTGCGAAAAGATTCTACCAGTGTCGGGATCATTTTGAAGTAATTTAAAGATTTTGAGAATGATGGATTTAACTGCGTGGTTGTGAGGGTGAAATGTGAGGGTGAATGGAATGTTGTTTTCTCTCTGTGACGTTTGTAGTGCTAACTGTCGATCAATTTGTTGGGCGCGATGATGGCCCGCTTGAACAACAGAAGCAGGATAGCCGCGTTTCCTCTGATTTTAAGGAAAAATCAGAGTCGTCACTACAAAGTCTAAGAAACTGAGAATAAGGAATGGAATTCTTGACATGTGATGGATGTGATGATGAATACAACAAATAACTATGAGAATCTGTGGTGCACACTGCTGCATAAACTCGCCCTTCTTCAGACTATGCATCCAAAATCCTTGCTAAAATTAATTAATCCTCTCGTTCAAACCAAGTATGAATTTCGGCTCTGTCAAAGAAACGTCGGTTCATGTTGTTCAATTCAGATTGCGCGGAGACGAGCACAGAAACGTTGTGGAAATACTTTTTCGTAGACCTTGAAACGCTTTCTTTGTAAAGTTCTGCTAACTGCATTAAAGTATGAGATGTCCTTGAAACTGAGCAGCAAAAATTTGGCCATAGTTTTCAAAGAAGTTTGAACATTTTGCACATACTCCGAAACTCGCATACACTTCACTGGCTTTTCCGCCAGTACCATTTCGCGTTTACGCGAGAAAATCATAAAAAATTAGTGGTCATATGATAAAATGCTTATTGACTGAGTTAGGTCGGGCCGGGCGGGAAAATATTTGGCTCTCGGTCAGCACGCACGGACCTCGCTGCGCGCGGTCCGTACGTCCTTACCTCGCCAAATATTTTCCTGTCCGGCCCTCCCACTCAGTCAATAAGTACATATATATTACCTCTATAGCGTAGCGAAATATGCTGATGTATTTTATCCAGGACAGCCAAGCTAATACAGAGTTAAGATTCACAAGCACACCTCCAAACACCTGTAACAAAAGAAATTAGAGAAATACTACCGATTCATAATAACTAAATATGAACTGAAATTGATTAATTTATAATTTATAAAGATTTCTGAGAATCCTGCAAAGTAATCCTGCAGGTCAAGCCGTTATTTGACAATGTCATGTTAAAAGTAACGTAGAGCCCATCACGACGTCTGCAAATACTGTAGTACAGAACTCGTCTGGTCGTGAAGCTGATGGCAAGCAAGGAAACGTTATCTAAATCAAGATTAGGTTAAGTTCTGAATTGCAGACTCTGCAAAACAGCATCTCAATTACGACTGATTCAAGTGTTTAGAGAATATGATAGCATTAGGTTTTATAAATAGCAGTTGATAAATATACAAAATGAAAAAAATACATTGACATACCATCATAAAAACATACGGTAGGGCAATGAGGAGGTTAGCTATAGCGAATGTCCGTACGCATGCGCTGACAAAGAAAGCAACACTACAGGCACAAAGGGAAGTCAAAATAAGTGTCAAGGTAAAAATGAGGAATTTGATGACATCAGTATCAAGACCTGTAATACAAAAATAAAAGCAGTATTAAGACCTGTAACACGAAAATATATCCAGTATAAAGACTTGTAACAAAAAAATTCTCAAGATACACCTAATTGCAATAGCTTAAAGTGGTACTACGATGAAAAAAATGTCGTTCTTGTTCTCTCTCGATTCCGATTTTATATTTCGAAAGAATACAGCACGCCAATTATTGCGCCTCGATTTTCTAAACAAGTCCGTTTTTTGAACGACGATTTCTTGACTGTCCACCATTACCAGATTCTGCTTCAGTCGAGTTGCATTGAGAGAGCTGGATCGAGAGAGAAAATCACGTCATCTACTCACTACCTTATTTTTTTACTGTGTGAACCCAGCTTATTTGGTATGCAGAACAGCAACTTGCTTCTAAAAGCTTGTGCATACTAATCAGCTGGGTTCACACATTGCAAAAATAAACCAGTAAGTAGACGACGTCATTTTCTCTCTCGATCCAGCTCTCTCAATGCAACCCGACAGAAGCAGAATCTGGTAAGTCGTTCAAAAAACCCACTTATTTTGAAACTTGCCAAATATGAAATCGGAATCGAGAGGAAACAGGAACAACATTTTTTCATCGCAGTAGCACTGTAATAGATCTTAATAGATTGTAACATTCATAGGAACTCTTTTAATATAAACTATGTACAACACCTGTCATAAAATAGACAATAGCTGAGAATCCAGTGATTGGAACAAGCCGCATTGGAATCAGATCACACATAACTTTGGCCAAAAAATAAACTGAGATTCTGTAATAGCCAGCGGCACACTCGTGTCTAAGAAACAAAAGAAATAGTTAAAGTAACAAGAGTACAGTGCGACCTCTATTAAGCGGCCACCTATTAGGCGGCCACCCTCCATTAAAAGCCCACTTTCTAAAGTCCCGAATTATTTGTCCAATTTATATTTTACCTCTATTAAGCGGCCAACCTCTATTAAGCGGCCACTTTTTAAAGTCCCGATGGTGGCCGCTTAATAGAGGTCGCACTGTATTAAGAATTACGGGTAAAAATATTTAAAAACATATTTATTAACTGTCACGTATAACTGATTGACTGGACGCCTAACGTCGCCAATAGTTAGAGCTTTGATGGAAATCTAAGGATGTTAAGTGAAATGGCAAGCAAATTCCTCCTTCCTTGGAAGTTTAATTGCCAGCATCAAGACATGAAGAACGAACTTACATAAATATTGGTCTTTCCTTGATAAATAACTCCACTGCTGATAAGTTTCCAAATATCATGTTCATCACCAGGAAAAAAAACACACCAACTCTACAAAAAGAAAACACAAACACACTATACAATGTACTGTAAATTGTTATGTTTAAATGTTACCTATTAAAATGGTAAAGTTCACCAACTTCTCGGAGTAGGTGACGAGTACTACAGGCTAACACAGGGCAACAAACATAGAAATTTAAGCCTTATAAAGCCGGTTTAATATAGGCAATGAGTTAAATGGATACTTCATTTAATGCGCAGACAGCAACGTTCCGCTTTGAGGCGATTAAGCAAAATTAAATACAGAGCAATTCAAGAATCGTAAAGCACTGAATTATAGTTACAGGGAACATGATATGTACTGTCAGTTAGTTCCATGTGTTACAGAGTTAAGTTATGATGCTAACGACCAGGCTTCACGTGTAAACTGAGTATAAAATTATCATAATCGTAAAAAATCGTTTTGCGCTTCACTTTGTGCACACAAAACCAAATGCCTGATCTGACTTTCCACTGATCACCGTTTCAAATTGCTAAACTCGAATTTTCATATCATTGTCAATTCCCCAATAAGTTCATTCTAAATAACAGGACAAAGAGTCTGCTGAATATCCAAGTGTTTCTTTTAACTGTTTTTACTAACTGACACATGGCCTGAATTGAAAGCTTCGTATCCAGGGATTTTTCTTTGCCAATGAGTTGGGGAAACGAAGGTTTTAGGATCAGCGATTTTATGTACGACTACGACTACCCACATTGTGTGACTACCCACACAGTGGTCAAACGTAGCGCGCGTGCGCAAAATTGCCCCATACAAACGTCTCCAATTTATGAAACTCTTCGCTTTCAAGCCAAACGTTAAGGCAGTCACTGAAAAGTTAAGCTTTTTACGCCGTGTACGCATTAGAAATTTAACACTTGCTATCCACCTAGTAGCCTGCGTCGCAGACGGACAAAACCGCCGGTAAAGTCCGTCTGCGCAACGGCTCCCAAAAGCTTGTTCCGTTTGCAAGAATATGTGTATTCATTTCTGATTGACTAGTATCATATTGCTTTCTATCGAGCTTTTCGATTGGTCCAATTTTAATTTCCTTCACGTGCAGTAGACGTGCAGTCAACTGTGCAGTCACGTAACGAGTTAATTTTCCTTGTTTTTCCCGTGAAAACAAAACGACGGAGCTCAGTGATGAATGTTTGAAATCGATCAACTTCTACTAGAACGAGAAAACACACTAAAGACATTTCTTGGAGGCCAAAATGTATTCGTGAATTTTACAACAGGATACGGCAAATCTTTTACTTTCCAGTGTCTTTCCACTGGTGGTTCCAGTGTTGTCGTTGTGATATCGCTGTTGCGATCGCTTATGGAAGACTCAAGTCGCTTATCTTTTATGATAATGGAGTCCCAGCAGACATTTAAGTTCTTCTTCTAACTTTTCTATTTGCTCAAGAAGTCTTCTTCGTTTTTTTTCAGTTCTGCAACACAGTTTTTGCAGATGTACTTGGTTATACTCTTTCGTGACTCTTATCTATTAAACGACCTTTACGACTTTTGCTTTTCAAAGTGTAAGCTTCTCAAATTGTCGCGTGACAATTACGCGATATAATACTAAACTAGCCAATCAGAAATGAATACACAGATCCTTGCAAACCTGCAGGGGGTCGGAACAAGCTTTTGGGAGCCGTTGCGCAGACGGACAAAATCGAGGATTATGTGACACGTCCGGCTGCAACGCAGGCTATCCACCTAGTTTCCCGGCTCGAAATTCTGTTTCACAGTACTATAACTTTTTCCTATAAAAGTCTTGTACATTTTGGCGTCAAATTCCCAGAAAGTGGCGTTGAATTTTTGAGTTTGACTGCTTTGAAGCGAGTACCTGTACTGGTAGGCGAACCACATGGTTTCTGGATGGATACTGAGTGGGGCTGACATACGCCAACGTAAAGTGGAAACGACAAGAACAAAACGAAGTACAAGAATGGGTAACAAATAAAATGGAGATAACAAGTAAAACACGCTTCGTTTGTTGCGTTGTACTTGGGTCTGATCAATAATCAATGGAAGTATAAAATGTTTTACGGCCCAAAACATTGTTAAAAATCCATACATGAAGGGCACTGATGAAGAGCAAAGTCCGAAACGCATGGATTTTTAAACAATTTTTTGGCACGTACATGTAACATTTGACACTTTTATTGATTACCAAATAAAATGCTGATTAAACACTAACCTGTTTTGTATTCCGTGCTTATCCTTTTTTAGCTGATAATAAATGGCACCGACAATGAGACCAAATATAATCATGGTAGCAAACTGCAGATCAGAAGGTAAACAAAGTAAGAGGACCATCGCATAATTTAAACTGATTTTAGCAGTACAATATAAAAGTTTAACGTTTTGAATTATTTTAGCATTGCAGTAACTAGCTGGTACACCAGCTAGCAACTTTAACATGTCTATTATTTATCAAAGCATTATATGAGCGGTCCACACTCAAGGTAGTTTCTTTTGAAAAACTGCACTTAGCTGAGTGGGAAATACCAAAACGTGTTTGAAAACGTGGTAAAACTAGTAGTAACCAAAGTTCATGCAGGTGCGTTCCACCGATAGACATTTAGTTGACATTGCGAGGAATCGCTCCATCAGTATACCTTGCGGCAGGTTATTCGGTTTCTGACAGACACTGGGGTCGCTGAACAAACAGGACTGTGATATGACGGTTCCACAAGAGAATGCTGAATCTGCGTCCGCTTGGATTTTCAGAAAGTCGCAGAAGGTCCAAATGATACTTACCGAGACTTTTGTTGCCCAATATTCCACCGGTGACTCCATGGTGTGGCTGCATGAGCCACCCTACCCTACCCTTAACTGCAACTGGGATATACCCCGAGCAACGTGATAAC